>JAPMUY010005985.1:0-432783 GCA_026901105.3 Galaxias olidus
ACAAAGGAAAGCTAAATTCAATATAAACTTGGCCCTAGCATTATGTCAAAGATTAAGTTTCCATGTTTAGCATTTCAAAGACAGGGATGTTATCAAAATTTTAGCAAAGGGTAAGCAAAAAAGTCCAAATATCTTACTCACAGATATTAAAGCGATGCATATGTGGAAGAGTTTGTCATCCGCTGTGGGGTCACATGGTAAAATGACTCTGAAACAGCCACATGACAGAATAGAGATCTCAATGAGACTCATTAAACGCAAAGACCCTTTAGATTTCCATAGTGGCAAGTATAAGTGATACATTAATGTTGTTGAAACAAGAGTTTTTTAATGACATGTCTTTTAAGCTATTTTAATCAAATGTATTTATAAACAAACATATTTTGTATGAAAAGTTGTTTTATTATATTGTATACATTATATTTGGTCAACATTAGACATTGATATACCAACCAATCTCACCTAGACTTTTTGACTTAAAGATAACTTAAACAAAACATGTTACATTTGCTGAAGTTGGACTTTATCAGAGGGAAATTCTCAATACTTACTCTTTTGGTGGTTTTGTTGGTTCAAGGTTATTTGAGTACCAGTCGGAGTAGTCATAATAGTTATATGCTAGTGGTTCTGGCTCAGTGTTGGTCACATTCATTGTTGCCATTTACTTCACCAGTATCCAGATTCTGCTTTTACACAGAATTATCTATGCGGTGTTGAGCTTGAGTTGATTTTATTTCTTGTGATTTTTAGGCAGGTTTTCTGCTATTGTTGTTGTTGTTGTGGTCCAGTGGTTCCTCTACTCAAGCATTATATCTTGCTATTGTGCTGGTGTTGTAATGTGGCTTAGTTAGGGTTCAGTCTTAACACACACTCCCACCGTATTATATTCAGTAAGCAGCCAACCACATAAGCGCTCAGAAAAGTGGAGAGACTTTAGAATGATTTAAGGAACAACGTGTAGGAAATTATTCTGTCTTGGAGACAATCCAGGAAAGTACATCTTTGCAATGGTCACTTTAAATCGAAAACTGTTTGAGAAAATAAGGGTATTTACAATTCAATGCTTCTGGGTGATGTAGTATGTAGTAGTTGTGTCAATGAATTTCTTTATTGCTTACATAATACATGTTTCCTGTCCACACTTATCCAAATCACCATGGCACCACAAAATTTATACAAATTAGCTTGACATAAAATGCCAATCAACCAATCATGCAAACAAATAACAGCAGTAATTATGCTGGTGGATTGCTTTGAATGTATTCATTTGAAGTGCTTGTTTACAATTAGAATAACACCTCTCAAAGTGCAAGATTAAAATGATGTAAAACACACTTTCACAAAGCAACATGTTTGCCCTTCTCCGTCTGCTACTTATGAAGCTAATCTTGTAATATGATGAAGATCATTGGCTGAAAATATTTAATTCCAAGAGGAGTGTGCTTTGTCCTACGAGGGCTTGAAATAGAATAAGGCAAACAAGAATGTTGATTATTCAACACGTGTGGGTAAGCTTTGTTTTTGCCATAAAAGTGGTGGACTAGGATTCTTTTTCTGAATAGAAGGGTTAATGCTACGAACACAAAAACTATTATTTTCCTATGTTGTTTGTTTGAGGAGAGCAAATAGATTTGCCCTACCTCTGAAACTTTTAAATTAGGCTTTCCAACGGATTGTAGCATAAATAATAATGTTTTTTGTCATTCGTTGTATAATTAGATCCAGAAAGACCATGTTACAGTCAGATGTTTTTTTTCCATAGCTACTCAATTATCTTGCTGGGTCAAATTGAGGAGTGTTCTCAAACGAGTATACTTTGTTTATAAGTTTCCTCATCTTGGTCTTTTAACAAATACAACAAGGTTTGGAGGGTTTTAAACTAGCCACGCAGTGGATCTGAGTCTTGCGGCTACTGTTTGGATGAGCATGTATGTATATTTATATACCTTGGAAAACTGTAATGCTATGAATCAATGCCTCTACAAAACACCTTTACTTCTCTTTCAAAACTACTTAATGTCACTAGAACACCCAGAGGTCCACATTAGCCTTCTCTTATTCTCTGGTTTCAGGTGTATTTCCAAAGGCATGTGAATAGCAACTGGCACTCTAATACTGATTGGCACTCCTTATCTGGTTGACATTCTAGGAGCTCATCACTTGGGCCAAATATGGCTTAATACAAAAACTTTTCATTTGAGAATTTTCATCATCATTATCAGGAACCAACTGCATGGTGAGACAGATACAGAGATGTTTAGCCAAACGTTTCTTAAAAGATAGAGTAGTTTAGAATTCCCCGTCGGACAATTCTGGAATCAGCAGTCACATTGAACATTAAAAGTTTAGCATTTATGCCTTTGACTGATATTCTGAAGGGTTTAAAATGTGATATATGTATTGGTAAACCAGTGGAACTGTGAGAAAGATTGGTCTACAGCATATGGCTTAACACACTGATCCATTTTGTTCCAAATTCAAGTATAGCTGGGGTCTCTCAGTGTTATGGAATGTTATTATGATGGTGATGATATTGTTATGTGTCATGCCAAACAAAATGTAATATTAATCCAAATTTAAGATTAACAAAGGCAGAGTGACAACACTGTATGATTATGCACGGGAAACGGAGCAGTAATGTCAGTGCTGTGTATCTTTTTCAGCCTTGCAGACAGCACAGTAATGGCAAAAACAAAGCAGATGGAATACAGCTGTTTAAATGTGCTCTTATTGCCCAGGTAATTACATAGGAAGACACACAAATAATTAGTAAATAAGTTCCTGTTAACAACAAAAATAGTCTGACTTCAGTTAACAATGATTATTTACACCAATGGAGCTTGAAGGACCTCTAGTGGATATTAAATGAAGCTGCAATATTAAAGATACACTCATTTCGGAGCGTCTATCATGTGTGCAGTGCGGAACGGCTGGGCACCCCCTATCCTCCTGACACGCAAACCTTGCAATTTTGCCTGGATTATTTAAAAAAATAAAATGTCTGCGTGTACCACCCATTGAATTGTTGGTTTAGTCTTGACCCTTGATTGACAGCGGCAGGGGGGTGGGCAATCATTAAGTCAAACACGCAGGGAGATGTTACAGACCTAGCCAACATACAAATCCGGGACCCATGTGGAATTTGCCGGGGCTTCTTGGGTATTGATGTTCTACGTTCACAGGATACATGTTTATAATCAGTCTGTAGGGCCCGGACCAAGATGGGTAAAATGGCCTTCATGTCATTGGCCCCGTCTACTTGGAAAGCTCTGCAGAATTCAATTAAACTTCCACAGATGGTTTCTTTAGGGGCATTTCTTTAGGGGCAACAAAGCAATTGTCAAGGTTTCGAAATTTAATCTTTTAATTACGTTTTTTTTTATTATTATTATTGGGTGAGAGGGGGCTATTTAGATTTTAGGAAGCCAATTTTGTATTCTATTTGCATGCTCTGTATGTAATTGTCTGTTATATGTTTTGCTGCTGTTTTGGTCAGACTTGTCTTGCAACAGAGATTTTAATCGCAATGGCATTACCTGGTAAAATAACGGTTATAAACATGATAAATTCAGTGGGCATGGGCTTTATACAAACATTTCATAAAACAGCCCATCTAGAACCCATTTTGGCCCCACATGTAAATGTTGGCTGGGACATAACGTTAGGTGTTATGAAGAGGGCAATATTAACGTTACATGAAAGTTAACTTAAGACTAACATTACTTTTAACATACTTGCATCAAATCTAACAGTAACCTATAGTTAGCTTTATACTCAGTGAGTCAACTCAACTAGATCATTCAAAAACATATTTTTTGCTTTTTGAAAGAAAGTTAATTGAATTGAACATGACGAGCTGCCTTTTAAGGTAAGACTGGTCGCAGGAAAGACCCAAGTTGCCGTCGTTCCAACACACGACCCAGCTTGGCCAGTTACATCCTTGTACGTCACTGCTGAACGGAGTCGCTGTTACGTCATTGAAAGTGTATGCTTCTACCGTTGTTTTTGCTTTTGGTTGATGTAGTGGATATCCCGGGAGATGTCCCAAAACCCATACTAGCTTACCGTATGCTAGAAAAATATGTATTATGTCCCAGTGCATAGTATGTACGCTTGCATGAGAGTTGTGTTTTAACGGTCTCTTATCAAAGGTTTCGTGAAAAACAGTTTAGTGGGGCTGATAGAGATTAGATTTGTAGATTTGTTGATTGATGTATTTGTAGTCTACAAGAGTAACCCATTAACGACTAATTGTGTTGCAAATCAACTATAGACCTACATATTAAAGATAAATCCAATAAGTTAATTTGTTAATGTCAACTTGTTTTGGAATGTATGTGTATTTACAGGTACTGTGTCTATTGAATACACTTTTTTTCAACATAAATATGTCACAAGCATTTTTGCAATAGCAAGAATGTAGCTAACAAATAACACAATAATCACAGAATTTTTTTTTATATTCCTTTACTTATTTTTGAACTTCTCTATAAATCTAATAAATTCCATCAAAATAGGAAACCACATTGATATTCCCTGTTCCTACAACGACAAGAGCTAAATCGTTTATCGATTTCGGACCTATTTTTCTAACTTATCAGATATGATAGTTTGCAAGAGTTGTATTGCAACATATGGGGCATCTAGTTGAAGGCCACACTGATCTTATGCAGTTTTTATATTCAGCTTGGTGTGAATGAGGCTGTCCTATATAGTATGGTCAAGGTATATAATCTTGAAGACATGACAGATGCTTCTTATGTTCTATCATAGTATATTGTTTGTAGTGTGGAGACTATTTAATTAATTTGTTAGTGGGTTTAATATCACTAATGAAGATATTAGTGGACTAGATAAGATTATTAATTTAGCCCACTCCATATTTAGAATCTTAACCTTGCAGTTATCTGGTTTGATCATTTGGCAAAAAGTTCCAAACCATCTTAGGTAATAGTAAACATTCTTATGGAGTTTCAGTGATTGATTTGTCATGCCTATATTTAAAACAGAGAGATTCAGAAGATAATTTGTCCAAATGGTAGATATTTATATTCAGAGACATACAAAGCATGTGTTTTCTTGTAACTTTTCTTTAGTTTTTTATTGTTTGTTTTTGCTATTTTATATCTTGTTTCTTTTAATATTATCATTCAAAGACTAGCACTATGGACTGCTAGCCACATGCAAATGAATTGATTATAACATTGAAGATGGAAAGTATTGGATTTCAATACACTACACAACAAGCATACCTTCATGGTAAATGACTTCATGTCACAACATCCTCTTTGAATCAGAAATCAAACAGAAGTCAAGTCAACGCAGTGTTAAAGAACACTTAGCATGCAGTATCTGATATGCAAAGTATATCTACGCATTGATTCAGTAGAGCAGTCTCTCTCTATATTTATGGAATCTTAGTGGATTCCTTGACTGATGTATTTATCTTTCTGGCCTAATTCTTGAACATGTCGCAGAGAAGTTTCTCCATAGGAGTGTTGCCAATGGTTCTGTGGAAGAACAGAAGTTCTATCCGTTCCGAACTAACAAAACGCAGAGATGGAAGAAGAAGCAGCAGCTTCCCAAACCTACCAAAACAAAGATTGTAGAGTATTACAGGTAAATATTTCATGCATTTAGGAAACTTTGGACTATGTTAATTAATTTTGTATTTGCTTAATGTTTAAATGATTGTACCTCGCTGGTTGACTAGGATAGTGAGGGCGGATGTGTTGTCCCAGCATCACCTGGGACTGGTCTTGTAGGTTCTCTACCTGCTCCGGATCTTTTAGACCCCGAGTCTCTGTTCCAGGCATAAAAAGCAAAATTTAGATTTAAACAATGCTTTCATTACATCAATCTAAGTAAAATACACCATGCATCATATAGAACCAAGCCTCATTCTTCAAGTGTAGTCAAATCACATTTCACCCACCTGGCTTAAAGAGAATAACTGCCTTAAGACAAGCAAACTCTGTGGGGTCAACAGTAAGAGCCCTGAAATGGCTGAAGACCTCCTGGAGAACTTGAAGGTCCACACTGGTGTAACTAGTCTTACTCTGCATGGTGGGGGATAAGTCCGGTAAGGAGAGTAACGGACAGCTGTCCAGTGGCAGTGACCACTGAATGGCACAGAGCAAGAAGAGCTCGCTCCATGCCTCCTCTAGCAGGATCACCTGAACAAAGGGAAAGTGAAACATGAAAGGTCATGTGTACAAATAAAATAATTTTTACATTCACTAATACTAAAGAGAAATGACTTGAAAATCGACCTTCAGGCAATATTATCTGGTTTTTGAGCTACTGATTCATAATTAAAACTAAAGGGAGTTACATAAGCAAAGATCGAATTAAGATCTTAATTCAACATTTAGAGAGTACATCCACCATAAAATAAAACAAATAAATGATCATAGTCTTACCTGGTCCCTAAAAGGTAGGTTGGAGAACACCGGCAGGTTCTTTGCCCATTTGACAGACATGAAGAGTAGTCTTGCTGAGGTCTCGTAAACATTTTCCGGGCTACTAGATGGGTATAGGGCCATATGGTACTCTGAGGATCCTCTATCTGGCTCGTTACTGGTCACATCAATGTTCTCCTCAACTATTATACGAGAGGAAAGATGGATGCAAAGTCAGAAGAGTACAGTGTGTTTGATACATAGGGCATCATATAGAAAAGTGTCATTAGTATAACATTTCACTTGCATTTTAAAATCTTCATCTCTAGTATCACCTGACCACCATTAAAATACATTATCCTTTAAAACCATAGCCTCACCATCTTCAGGTTCCAGCTTGGCGCAGGTTTCGGCAGTCATCAGGCTGGCCATGAAGCGATGGTTGTTTTGGGGGCTGATGCAGCGCTGTGGTGGGGCAGATGAACTAATGAACATCGAGGAGGTTATGTGGGGCCTGGTGATAACTGAGCAGGTTGAGGAGGAAGAGGAAGAGGAGGAACTGGGTTCCCGTGTGGTGGCCAGGTGGTCTTTATCCGTGTCTACATCGATGGAGTCCAAACACACTTGTGCTGTGCTGCGAGGCTGCCGCTCATTCTGGACTGCTGCAGAAGTGTTAAGAGAAAATATTTGATGAATGCCATTCTTATTAACCTTTTACTCTAACCTCCAATGTTTTCATATGGATGGTAAATGACATCTGTGATGTCAGATTATGTATCGTTATATGGTACAGTAGATTGTTGCACACTCTTACCATCTTTGTTCATGCCTGCCTGAAGGCACTTTTTCAACCGACAAGCTTGGCATTGGTTGCGATGGGCCTTATCAACTGCACACATGCCTGTGCCGGCCTGGCACCTGATGAAAAAAATTAGTAAAACTTAAATAATACAAGGAACATGCTTATTTTAGTACACAAACTCTTTTCAGTCACCATATTTCTCTGAATAACTTGGCTATCCAGGATACACATATGGTCAATATTATCCACAATCAAGGAATGGTTAAAGTCGTTTTTCTTGTTTTATTTTAATTTTTTTGTACCTGTAAATGAGCCTCCTCCTCACACTGCGTTTAAAAAAGCCGCTGCATCCATTGCATGCATAAATGCCATAGTGTTTTCCACTGCTTGTGTCCCCGCACACTTTGCAGAGCAGAGCAGGGCTCATGGATTTGCCAGGAGCAGGACTCTTGGCTGGAAGTAAAAAAGGTCTGGCTTAAAATTTTGGCTGGTATGGTACAATATGCATTGCTTCATAGACATGCCATCTGAGAACTGTGGGTAATTGTAATTGCAGTAAGTAAATTAAAACTTTAGAAATACTCTAATACTACAGTGTAAAGACTTGTGTATCACTACTATAACAAACATTCACGAATGTACTCATAACGTATGACAATTAGAAAATAATAATTTTAATAAAATAATGTATTATTCGGATTTAGCAAATCTGTGATTACCAAAACAGAGATGATATTATATTCAAGAATGGTTCACGTTAATGTTTTTCTTAAATAGATTTTTTTTTAATATGTGCAAGATTGAAAATAGTATATAATTAATTTAGTTAATTTAATTTTGAAAAGGCTGTTAATTCCTGTTTGCCAATCGTACCGGAAAACAGTACAGAGACCTGTTGCATCTAATGGTAACAAATGCAAAGGTTTTACCTCCCCTGTTGTCTTCTGTTCCACTGCTTCCTGGGGACTCACTGGGAGAGGAAGACGGCATCATGGACATTTTAGACAGGTGATCCTCCATCATCATCTTCATGGATTGTATCATAGACCGGTTGTTTGAGAAAAAATATTGCTTCTATTCCTTTTAAACTGGCACAAACGTAAATTGATAATAATCCAATATTGCATCAAATACTACACTTATTTTGAGTTGTTGAGTTGTTGCTGTTGCCCGAGATAATGAGCCAAATAACTGACGATTACAAATCTTTTTTAATATTTAAGAAAATGCTGCAAGTAGTTGCTCTAGTAGGCATCTTGTTGTGATCTTCCCATTGGATGAGGTAGATGGCAGATCAGGTCACAGTTGTACAGCTCCTGCCACCAATCTACTGAGATCCCCAAAAATACTAAGGTACCAGGAGTAGTGTGTCTACTTTACTGTGCCCCTTCGGTGTGAAGATTCAAATAGGTTAATTTTGTCTTTTCCTGCAAAAGGTTTCACAAAACTCTTGTCGCGTAAAGACAAGTTTGCCTGGTGTAGTCCTGCCTTCTGTCTCTTGGCAGTGCCTGTCAGCGTCTGTGGGTCCTCTTCAATGGCGGGTCCTCAAAAGGGAGCCTCTGGGGGTAGGATTAGCCTCAAGCGCTGTGTAAGCAGCATGCCTATTTGTCATCCTCTTAATCTTTACTGTTTATCTACTGAATCAATCAGTCACATTGGAATGATGTTGTTAGTGGCTGGATAGACACTTTAATATATACAAAATACAAATTTGAAAACCACCAAATAAAAGGCCAAGGCTTTGAAGGTGCACTAAACCTTTATAGACCTATCTTTGTAAATCTCATTCTCTTTTTTCTCTTTTTCTCTCCCTCAGTTTATTTATTTGGATTTCTTCTCTTTTTTTTCTTTAGATATTTTCCCTACTTTGTCTATTTAAGTAAACTCTTTCTCTCTCTCTCTCTCTCTCTCTCTCTCTCTCTCTCTCTCTCTCTCTCTCTCTCTCTCTATCTCTCTCTCTCTCTCTCTCTCTCTCTCTCTCTCTCTCTCTCTCACACACACACACACACACACACACACACACACACACACACACACACACACACACACTCTCTCTCTTGCACTCTCTCACTCTCTTTCTATCTCTCTCCGTGTCATCTCACTATGAGGGTAGCCATCAGTCAACAGTCTTCCACAATGTCTGCATTAAATGGGATGATGACATGGAGCGCACATTATTATACATCAATTTGTATTACCCTCTTTTCATTTTTTCTTGCCTCCAAATTTCATCAGAATTTCCCCCTGTATATATGATCTGCGTGATTGCCCCTCATTGTTAATGACTTTCAGTGTTTGCCAAGGTGCTCAGCTGCCTATAAACTGCCATTTGCTTTTTTTTTAAGAACAAGAGATCGTCTTCTTTTATACCAGTTGCTTGGAGAAAATATTGCTGAGAAAATTAGTATATTAAATGAATGATGCGTAGGTCAGAATACATTTTGCTCACTCATGATTGTCCCTTTGCATTATTAAGAACTGAAAAGCATATATGTAGGCCTACTGCATTTCTTCTCAAAACTAGTCATTTAAAAATGTGTGATAGGAGACATGTCATAGAGACTAAGTCTAAGTGGCAACTCTATGGTTACTAGATATACACTGAATTGGGATCTATCTATATCCTTGACCATGGAGGACTTGAACATATGCTGAAAATAAAATAAGATAAAGTGAAATGTGCTTTAAGGGACCAATAAAAAAAATTATATACATATGGAAAAAATATAAAGTTGGTAGAGGATAACAATAATTGTATAAGACTTGGCTAAGCAAGGAGCCTATGATTGGCGCCGCCACAATTTTCTGAGGATTTCGTAATTTGTTTGGTCATTCATACAGTTGAATGGCTTGAATGAATGATTATAATCTGAACAGGACGCGCACGGCAGTATGGTCCAGCTTACAGTTTCTGTATTTCCTGCCACTTGGCACACAAGTGTCATCAGCCCTGACATCTGTGCATTACAGTCTTTTACATGTTTGTTCTGTTAGTGTAACTGCTTCATTAATGGGTATACAATCTGTATTTTGTGTCTTCAATTTATTTATATTTGCTCTACAAAAATGGGAAAATGGAAAGTCTTATTTTGGTACATGGATTTTCAGGACAGAAATAAAAGACTATATATCATTTAAGAGTCTAGAACAATAATTGATTGCTCACTTATTTACTGTCTCTGCATCTGCAAAACATTGAAGTATAACAAAAAATACGTGTGACTGGAAAGGGTAAAAAGAATAATAATTAAATTAAAGATGCAGTTACACACGGTTATCTAAGCATATTACCTTGATGTCAGCCAGCTCAACTCTTGTAAGACATCAAATCATTCTAAAACCATTGTTGATACAACAGCCACAAACCTTGTCTTCTTTTCATTAGGCACTGTCAGTGAAAAAAAAAAAAAGTACGTTCGGGAGGGAGTAGAGCAATTAGCATAAAAGATTAAAACAGCAGAAAAATACACAAACACAGTTAACACACACACACACACACACACACACACACACACACAAACACACACACACACGCAAACACTTTTTGTAGTATTTACACTTTACCATTATTATGTTGACTTTTTCAAATGCTATATTTCCATAAATGCATTAAAGTACTTGTTTTTCACCACACTAACACTGCAGTTTCTTAACAGGTGGGCAAACTGGGCATTGTTTACAACAGTTTAAGAAGCAACATAAAATGTAAGTGTAGAGTTGCTTAGGTGAGCATGCCAGAGATTATGGCAAGAAGAGATTAGGATGGGAGCAACCTAATATTAGAATTCAAAGTATGTACTGCATGTTGTGTAATGATATTAATGGCTGCCTGTTACATTTCATATAGGGCATGTCCTTGATGACCAAATGCTGGTTAAAAACTGTACTGAATTTAGGTTATTTTTTCAATGTACTTTATTAATAAAGTGAATATGTTAATATAAATAATATATTTGTATAATTAATAGTATGTATGTATGTATGTATATATATATATATATATATACTTTTATATACTTCATAGTCAAAATCCTGAAATAGATTTGTTTTCAATATATATTCCCACTAAATAACTTGTTGTACAAAACGTACATGTTAAAACAAATTTGATTTACACTTTCATTTAGAAAAACTAAAGACCAACATCAAACATTATGTAAACACTGTGTTTCTTATATATATTTTATTTCATCACAATTTGACATTTACCGTAAAATTAAGCTGATGACCTTTAGAAAATGAATTGTCTAGTTCATGAATATTTTATTAAATGTTTTTATTACATTATAATCCATCTTCAATTTGCATATATTTAAGGTATTTATTGTATTTAAATGTGAAATGCAACATTACGAAAGATAACTTATTACATCACTCAAAATATTTACTTGCTGACCAGCCTCCTAATATCAAAGTGGATGAACAAATGTTAACTAAACAATAAGGTTGCTCCCCTCCAGAGTCTTAGTACAGCTCACAGGGGGAGGGGGTTCACCTAAAAAGGGGGGGTGACTTTGGCAGGCAGGGGCCTTCAATCTGATCTGGCGAGTGCTGACAGCGGCAGAGTTGCGATCTTCCTTTAGGTTGTGTATCATTACAAGTGTACTGCATGTGCACCTTTGTTATATAACAAGGTAATAAAGCCGTCAGTTGGATCTGATCTGTTGAAGCTGAGCCTCTTACCTGTGCGTCAGTTGGAAAGCTCTGGCTGTCAGATCCGCCCACTAGACTTTCATTGGCCACACAACTTATTCCACCGCTTCATTGTAGTGATCAGACTAGACAATATTAAACGAGCGCTTTAGGTGAGTGCTCTTCATGTTTGTTTTCTGGGTTAAAAAACAAGTCATATAAATAATATTCACGCTTTGACAAGATAAGTTACTACAAACGATGGTACAAGTACCATATATGCACCATTTTTTCAGCAAAATATGACACAATCTAGACAGAACACTATCAAGACCTCTAGAAAGAACAATGTAACATAAGTTACTATATGAAAATATGTCTGCGAAATTGCTAGTATTAGGGACTTGCATGTTTTAAATATAAACAAAATGCACATGAGTAACTATGTGTGAAGCCTAAGGTGAAGGTGTCTATGCCCCTGCGCTAACCTTCATTGTTAGATGTGACATTCTGCACTGTCCTGAATCTCAGATGGTAAAGAGCAAGATTTTGATGCTATCAGCAGAAAAAAAAAACTAACGTTGTTTTCAATGCCTGAACATGAGCATGCTCAGAAGTATCATGAATTAATCTTTGGCCGATATAAATTAAACTTGAGGTTCGTGCATATATGCAGTGAATAATATTATTATTTGAGATCCCAGGAATATCAACTCTTGTTGTTCAATAATTGATTATTATTAATTGGTTGAGCATCTTATCACTTACAGAATCCTTAGATTTGTAAAGAAAGAAATAATTATGTTTATTATGAACCACAAATTCATTTTGGAATTAAATGTATTTTTCATAGGCCTGTGTTGTTACTCATTAAATTTTTCTCCCAATGTTCTGGTCTCTACTGGATACATTTATACAAACTAATGAAGATGGCTCAAGACACATGCTCATCCTCCAAAAATGTAATTTACCGCAACTATCACGACAAAGAAATAGTTAAAACTGACATAAATTATGTGCAAAAGCTTATGCTTGAGATAAGGAGATTTTTTGTTGTCTCTTGTGCAACCATTGTTGTTTTGCCACAAAATGCACTGTTAAAACTTGATCATGTAAATTAGAACAGCCATTGGATGCAAAACTGTAATTTGAGTACTCTACGGTGAGTAATCTGATATAATTGAACTAGTGAGGTAGTTATTTAGACTATTTGGAGATGGGAGGATAGGGCTATTGCATGCAGTTTAACCACAGTACATAAGTTTGGATATTCTCCAGTCTCAATGGCACTTAAAAGCCACACCATGCACATCCCGCCCACTTCTTCCTCTGGCTCATCTATTGACTGCTGACATTGCTATTATTCATGAGCTTTAAAGAGCCTCTTTGGCTGTGCAGGTGGGAGGGTACTTTAAGTACTGACTGTGGGGGTCAGGCCAGTGTTCAGCTGGGATTATCAGCACCCCACCATCTGCCACAATGAGAATGATTATCATTTGCTTAAGTAAACATCACAAGCAAAGAGTAAATTTAACATTTGTACTTACTTCAAAAGCTTCCCAAAAAATACCATTTATTGTTGATGACTGAATAGTGCGTGCATTGATGACTTTGACTTAGTATCGTTAGTTAGATATGGGGAAATATATGAATCAGTGAGACGGAGGTTAAATATTTATTATAATTTATATTTCCATGTTGTTAAAGATAAAATATCTCTGATACAAAATAATTTTTTACACATACACAAAATGTTTAGTTTTTGGAGACAATGCACATTGATTATCCTGAAGTTAGCAAGGTATTTATTCTTTTGACCTGCATGAATGAAAAAGATACTGTCCGTTTTGGCTTGTTGCATCACAAACTTAAACTCCCAAATGGACTTTACAAGAGCACATATGTTACAAAATGAGTCACCCTAGAACAACAACATTTCCGTAACAGCTTAGTGGCCAGCATCCCCAACAGATGCCTTTCCTGGCACAAGTTTGCCCGCCTTTACTAATTCAACATATTTCTTCATAATCGGCTAGAACATAATTACAATGATATCCCCAAATTTGATTCATATTTGCTTGAGTGTACATTATATTGTAGGAAATAATCCTAAACAGTTACATTTAGCTCATGCTAATTGTGAAAGAAACCTAAGGTAACTGGTTTGAAATGAACACGTTTCCTTAAATAAACAATTTCAAAAGGTTGTCTGATGTTACACAAACCTGATAATACAGATTGAGTGCACTGTTGAAGTATTCTTCTTCTGTCAACTGTTGGGCTGGAGAGAGGCGTCAGTCGTGGATTAGTGGGTAGTGGCACATGTCAGTGAGTGAGAGTGTGGGGCCAGAGAGTGCTGGACAGACCATGCTTTGTGTTTGCTAAGTCAGTGACACACGACAGTGCACACTTACTGTAAATAGCTGTCACAATAGGAAAGGCAGGATTTTGTCACTTGCTCAGGCATATGGTTTTTGGATCCACCCACACATTCCACTTTCTGGCATATGAAATAGACCAACGTGTGCACCTAGAGACAAACACACAAACCCCACCAATCACCAAAGAAGAAAATAATTTACTAACTAGACGAAATTGTACAAAATAAAAATAAACACATATTGGCCGTGCTGAGAGTGAACATGAAAGACCTGGCTTGGATGAGACGTAAATTCAATTTAATAAAACATCCAGGAGGAAAGGTGCCCACTTGAAAACCTATGACATCAACCTGCGTTCTTTTTAACATACAAAACCAGGCCCCCAATATGCACTTCTAGTTACATTACGGTCCGAATGTTTGGCCAGGCTATTAAGAGTTTGAGTAAATTGGGAAACGCAAAAGTTACTAACGTTAGTAACGCATTTAGACTTTAATATAATGTATATTCTAAGTTTTTACACTATGAATTGGTAAAATATTTGATTCTGATTGGCTCGAGCCTATTCAAAATAAAGCACATTTATGATGGACTTTAGTCTGATCACGCTTCTAAATAATATACTATAATCTACTACTATGAATAATATATATTCAATATTACATAATTAATATTAGGAGTATTTTCATTATCCATCTTTTTTTTGTTGCAATATTCTTATTTTACTCATAATATCATGATACATTACTCAACAATAAAATTATTGAACTTAGTGTCCAAATTCAACTGGAAGTCAGTATGGTGCTGAGGACAAGAGCGATGGGTTTTGTCTTCATTGTTCTCATTGAGAGCCTTGTGGTCGCATTATTTACAAGCTGCAACCAAGGCATAGCCTCTTTACGAATACTGGAGTTAGTCAGCATTAAGAAATATAATGTTCTTATCATTTACCAAGTTGTGCTGTCCTTCTCCTCGCCTGCAAAGCTCTACACAACATGACCCCATCCTACCTCTCTGACCTCCTGCAACTCATCCTTCCCGGTTCGTTCAGCTGGTCAACCGGTCATTCCCAAATCCAAACTCAAGAACTTGGGGGATTGTACACTCTCTGGGGTAGCACCCAAATTATGGAACTCTCCCCCCGCTCTAATTCACAATTCTAACTCACAGTCAATCTTTCAATCCTGCCTTAAAACCTCTTTTCACTCTAGCCTACCATTAATTGACTCTATGATTAATAACCTGTTCTATCCTTCAACTGATATCCTGTTCTTTTTGTTATATTATTTTATTTTTCCTTAGTTTGAACTGATGTTGCTCTTTTTCTGAAGTTGTCTTCTTTTTCCTGTGTCATAGTCTGTAACCATGCTTACTGTGTACCTTGTGAAGATTCTTTGGGTTTCAGAAAAGTGCTTCATATAAAATAATAATAATAATAATAATTATTATTATTATTATTACTAACATGCTATTTCAGTTAGGAATATGTTAGGGTGCTAATGCTTACATATACAACCTAAAGCATGTTTCTGCTCCAAAAATGTACCATAATCTATGCTTTGTAGAGTCCATTTGCAAAAATAATCTTGGCCTTAGCCACAAGGAAAAGTCTCAACGGTTTGTTACCTCATTCGTATTATCAAATACATAGAGTAATGTAAGTAATACAAAGACTTAGTGATGGTAGTGTCCTGTACTGCCCAGCATGGCAAATTGAAAGAGGCAGTTTGTCCTCCGGTTCTCAAATCAACTTGCCGACCCACAGTTTGAAAAGCACTGAGCTAGCCCATTCTAATCAGGTCTGGAACCTGAGCTGTTCCTCCACAGGCCACTGTGGCCCCACTCATTATGTTATCTCCCATTGTAACCCCCTGTAATTCCCCCCTCATGATAGATGATGTCGCTGTCTGATTACACAGGTACAAAACCCCCCAGAGATCACCTTTCCTGTCTATTGCCAAGTACACCCACTCTGCCAGGGGGAGGAGAGGTGAGTGGCCATTTTAGTTCTTGTCCACTGCCACATGCTGGGAAATTATTGGTTGACCATTGGCATACTGCGCTAGCATATGTGTATGGATGGATTGACATAGTTTGTAACTTTGTTTTCAGCAACACAGTTCGTTCCATAAATATCATAGCAACCTCTCTTTTACATTGCAAAGGGTTTCTACGCTTTATAAATGTATGCAAATAATCTTGCCAAAAAGGGTAATGTATGTTGTATCTTGTCAAAAAGGGTAAGGTAGGATAATGGGATATAAACAATCTGCCTACAGTAAGTCTTTGTAACAAGGCGATACACTGAAAAAAACTACAAATCACAAATGAAAACAAATAAATAATTCAAACATTTCTTCTCTAACTGAGATCAGGTCACTAGCTTGCCTTGTGTAAATCAGATTGGTAACCTGTGCTCTTCTTGAGAGAGACACTGAGGCCCAGCTCTCCATACCCCTGGTAGAGACAGATGCCTCATTATCCAGGCCATGCAGGACAAAGCTAGACCAGCACCCGATGCCCCCACGCAAGCTTCTAGTTTCAGAGGCGACGACACACGACAACCCCAGGCCGGTGTTCGGTTGGACTCATCTCTGACCTCCCCATGCACAGGTTGCTCACCAAATCACATTAAAGTTTCAGAGGACCCAAAGGTCCCCGTCAGGAGTGTTAACAGCAGCATTGTCCCTGGTCCTCCTCCTGCTTGGCCTGTGTAACAAAGCACCTTGTGTATACCCCCTCACCCCCAACCACTTCAAGTGCATGGCCGGCCCCTTTGACTTGACAATGACAGCCCATCCATCCACCTATGTGTTGTTGTTTTTGTGTTTGTGCTGTGTGGGTGTGTGTGTGTGTGTCTGTCTGTCTGTGTGTGTACAATATGCCCACATCATGGGCATCAGTTGAAAACCGTTACTCTTTAAATCTATAAAACCAATGGCCCCCTACTGTTTAACCATTTGCCACCCCATTGTGACTAAGTAAGACCGATGATATTACCGCTTAGTTGAATTTCCAATGTTATGACAATAATCTGTATTTTTGCAAAACAAATAAACACCTGTTACTGTAATAAAACATAAAAAAGAATGAAGCCTTTTTTTATTAGCATAGCAAGATTTAAAAGGTAAACATTTTAAGTTTAGTTTAAATTAGCAATGTAGGGGCAAAAACTTTTTTATAAAAGAATTATTCCACGGCAAGCACAATTTTTACAACTTTCAGCACAAACAAGAACATTTGTATATACATTTTACACATTTTACATTTTGTGATTCAATATGCTGGACAAAACAATTAAATACAGGTATGTATGTCAATATACCTTTGCCACGATACGATTGTTCTTCTTCTTGGCATGATCAATAACATCAAGTGATACGTATTTAGTTTAACAAGATGATGATAACATTAAACATTAAATAGTCTTAATCTCACTTCTAACCCTAACTAGGCCAAATTAAACACGCACGTAAGTCACTCTACGAACAGCAAATGCTGTCAGCATTGTCCACACTTGTTCCATTAAGCACCATTCCCTGATTAATAAATAATATCTCATGCAAATAATATGAAAAGGATCCATAATAATTGGTTTTTGGGCAAAGAGAAATGCCAGAAAACTGTGTGTGTGTGTGTGTGTGTGTGGGGGGGGGGGGGTTCAAGTCTTATACAAAGGTGGACTGTATTCCCCTAAGGGGATTCAGGATTTCTTTAATTTAATGTTTTTCTTCCAAGTTATAGACTGACAGTCTTTGAATTTCATTTTAAAGATTATTTTTAATTTTTGTTTATTCAAATTTTATATTTTCCATAATATTGCACATCTCCAAAGGTATACAATGGTACTTCTGGCATGCTTATGTATAAACAATAAATAGGCATGCGTGGCATATGATCAATTGTGGTTGCTGTCATCTAGTGGTGTTGGGGTATATCACATTATGCGATTCCACACAGAGCAAAATCAACACTATTGCTGTATGTACATCATACTTCAGAATGGGTTTGAAAGATTTCATGACTGTTATATGGTTTTTATAAGTGGTCAGCATTTTTTTGTGGGGGGGAATTCAAATCTCAGTTTCTTTCATCTCTCTGAAAATAGATTCAATGGCCATAATTACACTAGCCAAACCGATTTCAATCCACAAACAATATTAAGGTTAGACTGAGCACATGTTAAAGACATTTTTTTACATAGTAGCTTACGTTAATGAGCACTGAAGTGTTAAATAAGAAAGAAATTCTGAAAAGATTTTGTTTAGATGCAAACTGTAACCATAAGTCATATGATGTCTGGAAGTCACTTGAAATAAAAGCCTCAGGTTAGGTATGACTACATTATTGTTCCTAATAGTTTTACACTGATTCACTGTATGATAATCAAAAAAATTTCTGAAGATATCTATGGCATGACAGCTCAAAATCCAAGAAATTTTCCTATTACTGAAAGAACAAGAAATGTATTCAATACTGTCTTTAACACTTATAAGTTAACTTGACAATATACAATCTCTATGTGTTTAGATCACAAGGCAAATGTTTCACTGTGTGGTATTTCACTGGCAATAGAACGTTTAAGAAGAGTATTACTTGTACATCTAAAAGTAGAAGATCTACAAAAATAAATTCAGTTCATTACATGACAGAATAAATGCTATTTACTATGCATTTTAAAAGGTAGCTACTTAGGCCTACTATCACAATAACAAAATTTAAAAAGCTCGTATTTTCTTTTTCTTTTTTTTAATACAGGGGTAACCGACTGAGACTAGGTCCCTTTCCCAGCAGTACCATATTTAAAGGTAGAATATACAGTACTGTGCAAAGGTTTTAGGCAGGTGTGAAGTCTTTAAAGTTAGAAGAAAAAAACACATAAAAATATAAATGTTAATTGTTTATGTTTTTATCAATTCATAAAATAGAAAGTGAGGGAAAAGCAAATCTGTATCAAATCAACATTTGGTGAGACCACCCTTCACCTTCAAAACAGCATCCCTGCTGTACTATGCACAGTACTGTATATAAATTACAACAACAAAATAAACATGAAGAAAATGTTTAAGAGGCAAAAGAACTGAAAGCTAATTTTCCATGTCCTGTTTTAACTTTTTGGCTTTAAAGAGTAATATAGTCCAGTGAGCTTGTCCTATGACTAATGGATAATGTGCTTAAAATAGGAATAAGGTAAAAAAGCAACTTGCCTTTCAACAAAAAAACAAAAACAAAAAAACAACATTGTTTTTCTCTGCTATTACTTAAATGACATACTGTCTTACATAGTTTGAGCCTACAATAATCAGTTCTAAAACTATCCCCAGTTGCAAAACGCAAGGAACTGTGGTACTGCATCAAGGGACTTGATAGTTGGGGCTACATGCATACCACCATAATCCATGACTGACAAGAGGGTTGATTTTACAATTGTCATTCTGTTTTCAAGTCTGATCCTCACTTTTTGGTGAGTTCAAGCACATGTTTTCTAAATAATAACTTTTCATCTAGTAAAATTCCCAAGTATTTCTAAACTGCAGCACACTCAAATTGGGATCAGTTTAGGACGCAAAAAATATATGCTGTATAATCCAACCTTTTCCCCTTGACAAAAGCATGATATAATATATTACGTCTTTGACTAAATAAGGATTAATCTCAGATCTCTAAGGAATAGCTGTACACAACTAAATGCCCTTGAAAGGTTAGACATGGCTTGTTCTATTGATGATGCACAGGAATAAAGAATGGTATCATCTGCATAGAGGTGTAGACTACTTTACAGTCTTATACAGAGGCACATATATCATTAATATGAAGTGTAAACAATATAGGGCCTAAAACGAAACCTTATAGCACACCATTCTCAATTGCTTCAATTTAGGATTTTTTGTCATATGTGATTTTTGCCATACCATACCCAAAATACCAATGAAAAAATTGAAAAGGAAAACAATACTAAAAAGTTATTTTAAGTCTGGGTTTGAAAAAAACCATTTGTTCTCCATGGGTTTTAGGGCTGGTAATTAATACAACCACAGAAAATCAAACACACTTGGAGTATAACAGATAGATTATTTAATTAATGAAATAAAGCTGAAGCTAAATATTAAGGAGTTCAACAACAAAAACTTGTGTATCGATAAAAACAAAACGTCCTACTTTGTTTTCGTGACGTATAGTTCTGTCACCGCGTATCTGGTGGTCAAACGTTAGAACAGCTAGTAGCAGTAGCTAGCTAACGCGTAGCAGCAGCTTCCAGAGCAGCTGTGCTTGTACTGTGGCTACGGAAATATTTTTCTCATTTGAATAATTACGTCTTTCTTATCTTTGTGTCTTATATTCAACTTCAAAAAGAGCGTTAACATTTTTTTATTGTCATAATAATACATCAACAAAGTAATGGACTCAGACGAGGGCTATAATTATGAATTTGACGACGAGGAGGAAGAATGCAGCGAAGACAGTGCTGAAGAGGATCCCGAAGACGACACCCTGGAAGTGGAGTTAGTGGACCCTGTTGTTGCCGGTGGTGAGCGAGATGAATGTGGAGAGACCGGGAGCAGTGGTCTCGGACCCGGTCAAGAGGAGGAGGACTATCGTTTTGAAGTACTTACTGCGGAACAGATTCTTCAGCATATGGTCGAATGTATCAGGGAGGTCAATGAGGTCATCCAGGTGAGAGTGTTTTGGGGAATACTGATCATAGGAAAAGCCGGGGATGCAGCGGCTTTACGTAGGCCGCAACTGTAACTTGATGTTCAAAAAAAGTTTAATATCTAGATGGCTAACGTTAACTTATTGGTTACTCTGTCAATTCAAAGTTCGCCAATGTTTGTGCAACTTGGGACACACATCTGGAATAATCTTGCCAGCTAAGTTGCAGAGCTGAGTTAGCTACCGTTAGCTAGTTTGCTAACGTGAGCTATTTAAGTTACATTATCAAGCTAACGTTCACTGAAGTCAACTTTAGCCGTACAACCTAGATGTTTGCAGCAACGTTAGCTAGTTATAACACTGATTACGAAAATGTCAGTCAACGGTTGGTTGAACAAAAATGCAGGAAAAGCTACTTCTCAGTAAAGTTACAATTATGTGTTAAAGTTGCTACTAGTAGCAGTGCTAACTGTTTGTTTACTCTTGTCAAAATTGCTAACGTACTAACTAGCAACTATAGTTACTAGTTGGTTTAACGTTAGCTGGCTAAATATATTATTAGCTAGCCAGCTAACGTTAGCTACGTAACAAAGTTGATGGAGATGATCCTCGACATCGCTACCTAAATGTAACCTAACCTATACCCTAGCTAGCTTTCATGATATCGTAACTATACATTAGCTTAGCCAACAAGCTAGTAATTAGCATTTGTCGTTCAACCTGAGTCATAACGATTTCGCTAATAATAGCATGAACGTAACGTTTCCAACGTCAGCTATTTACAATTAGCTAAGCTAGCAGTGGCGTTTGGTTTATACAGTCAAGCAAGTTGCGGTTACCAACGTCTGCTAACTGGGTCTAAACTAAGCCAAGCCAAGCCAAGGCCAGATAGCGTCAGTCACAACATGGCCGATGTGATTTATATTTCAGAGTTTGTTTTAAACCGATTATATCCTTCGTACATTCTGATGTTGGTTAATACACTTAACGTTAGGCTACTGTTATGTTAACTGGAGTTGCTGACATCATGCTACCATGTTCGCTTGCAACTAACCTTACTAATCATATTACTGTCAAGTTTAGGCTAAGGAAGTTACAGTGTTGTGAAAGTCTGTTTAAGTTTGGTTTGTGTTCTAGTTGTGGTAAAAATTGCACTACAAATTTACGTCTCCGGATTTGTATGTTGAGCTGTTTGCTTTCCTATTTATGTTACTGTGTAGAATCCTGCAACCATCACAAGAATACTTCTTAGTCACTTCAACTGGGACAAAGAGAAACTGATGGAAAGGTTCGTTCCCCCCCCCCCAACATTGTCCCTTTTTTAACCATGAAGACTTTATCAACAACAGTTAAATAAAAAATAAAGATTTACTAAAGCTGTATGATTGTGGGATTCATGGATGTAGCAAAAACTGTTTTGTAGCATGGGTGTTTGTTTGTGTCAAAATGTAATTTTTGGTTCAAGTTAACTTTGGCATCTGAAAGCTGCACCCTTTCTTTTTGTGTAACTCTGAAGCTGTAATTGTTGTTGCTTGACTGTTGCTGTCACCCAGGTATTTTGATGGGAACCTTGACAAGTTGTTCTCGGAATGTCATGTTGTCAATCCCAACAAGAAATCGAGGACACGGCTAATGAATACGAGGTCATCAGCTCAGGATCTGCCCTGCCAGATCTGCTACTTGAACTACCCAAATTCGGTTAGTAAGATAGGGATTTGGGTTTAATTTTGGCACTTATAGATAACTTTTTATTATATAGATGGAATTGTGAAGCGAGCCAGTAGAGAAAAATATTACAGCATTATGTATTTGCATTAATAATTTTCCTGTGTTTACGTTAGGGCTGTGCAATATGACCAATCTCATGTCCCGATATAGGCTAGGTATCCAGATATAGTAAATGCTTTGTAAATTCAGTGAATACATAGTTTATACAAATAAATAAAATAAAAGGTACTTAATATTTTTAATTTTATAATTTTTCGGCTTGGCATTGTGTACCTTGGGACAAGTGTTAGCACCAACTCACAAAACCCCCGTTTCTCGATCGTGCAAAATAGGGGCCATGTCTTTGCGGATGTTAGTAGCAACGGCAGTTGCTACCTCCTTCCATTTCGTGATTCTTTGCCAAATGGTGTGCCGCAGGCAAAAGCCTCTTGCAACTTCTTAGTCTGGGGTTTGTTTTGAGCACTAAACTGTATTTTTGTGTCTCTAGTCCGTAGAGATTCTCCGTACTGTCTTACATGATTCCTTCATAGGTGGTTAAAGAGGTTTGTGGTGTTTGAGTCTGTTGCGGGAACTGGTCTGAGGCATGATTTCTGAAGTACTTTTTTTTGTTCTGTGTACTACTTTTCGTACCCAAACCACGCGATAGAAGTTGCCCCTCTTTTAGGTACGAGCTGGTTGGAGTCCTTCTCCTGTTCCAAATTACCCCGTTTTGTGTCACGCTCACTCTCCTCCATGTTTGTCTGTGTTGCCTTCATCCTACCAGCATCTGTGCTGTGTGGAAGAACGCAAAGTGTCATCGAATTGACAAAATAAAATGCTGCTGTAAAGAGTGTGATTTACCACACAATGAAATAAATGATAAAGCCTAAAATGAAATGATAGACATTTTTCTATCATCATATCGCACAGCCCTAGTTGACATCATGGACACCCTCAGCCGCTGAGACACATAATCTGAATTGTTTATCTTCAAGCTAGTCATATGCTTGATCCACTTATTAAGATGATAGTTATTTGATAGTCTTAAACCTTGCTTGTTGCGTATCTTCGAGTGCTCGGACATTGGTATATTATGTAAATGCAGTGTGCATATAAGAAACTGTAAGGTCACACGTAACAATATTAATTATACTGCAATGGTGACAATGACTAGACTAAACTAAATCTTAACGTCTTGTCTAGATACGCTTCATTCTTAAGTATAGGTTTACAAACACCCTTTATGCTATTTTAGGAAAGTTTAACTCTGTTAGAAAAGCCTCTCAATCAAACCTCAATCAAATTAACCTCAATCAAAAACTGATTAATGATATTACTCTTTGGTGTGAAACACACTTCCATTCTTTAGTACTTTACCGGCCTCGAGTGTGGACACAAGTTCTGCATGCAGTGTTGGGGTGACTACCTAACCACCAAAATCATTGAAGAGGGCATGGGACAGGTAGGTTAAAGACACACCATGATTTATCGGCATTACTCCGCCAAGTTAACTTGTAAGTTGTTTGATTGTGATTGATTTTAACCGTTTTTCTGTGTAGTAATGTAAATGAGTCTAGGTTTTATCTAGTCTACTATGAGCTGAGACTTCATACTATAACTTTTCACCATCACCACATCAGATTTAATCTTCAAATCACAATTTTGATACTGTCAAACATCAATTTGTTTTTTATGAAGGGTTAGTTCTTTAAAGCACCCAAGTACTTAGATACACATTTAACATAATATGTGTGACTCCTTCTCCTGTCTTTTTTAACGGGCAGCAAAGACAACATACTTTAAAAAATGTATTATTTACTTATTTATGTATTTATACAATGGGTAACCAACTGAGACTTTGCCTGTTTTCCAGCAGTGCCCTGTCTAAAAGGCAGGTGATGACAAAATATGTATAACATCTTTTTAGTTGTTGATTCTTATTTGCAGTGTTCAGATAATTGCTTTGTTTTGTGTAAGGTGTGTGGTGTTTACAATGCTAGAGGAGATTTCCAATATCTTACAACTGTTTATTTATTTTTCTTTTGAAGACAATATCCTGTCCTGCCCACAGCTGTGATATATTGGTAGATGACAATACTGTCATGTAAGTATTCTGATGGAGCAGCATGTTTGAGTGTTTGGTCTTCATTTGAGACTTCTAGGAACTACACTTATTATGACGGCATACTTTTTTAACATTATCAACAATCTTTTCACAGGCGACTAATAACAGAGTCAAAGGTGAAGTTGAAGTACCAACATTTGATTACCAATAGTTTTGTAGAGGTAAGACTTTGAAACAACTTAGAATATCAGTTCTGCATGACCAAATCAAAAGGTTATAATAACATTATATGACCACATCAAAAATTGAATAATTATTAATGCTGAGGAAGGTAATTATATTATATAATCAGAATTATTAAATTGTCAATACACACTGACAGCTAATATCATTTATAAGAATATAAGAGGAAAAAACATCTGTGGTGATAGCATCCAAATGAACTAACAACTCACACTAGTGCTAGTGGCAGCAATATCCCTGGGCTTTAACAAAGTGGATCGAGGGGTGGCCAAATGGCGGAACGCTTACTCTAATAGCTTGGCCATAGCTTACAGTATTGTATTGTTTGCTACCATTTCACGTGCATATGAAACGACACGCTATTAATTATCAGAATCATATTTAATATATAACCGTAGGCTATATAGCTATATTGGCACATCTCAAGGTTGGACTAAGCTTTTTGGAATGCATTTTATGACAGTGTCATGCGATATCTTCTATTCATCCTAACAGCCAACCATATTTCCAAAACAAGAGAAAGTTTAAGATTGTTTGTAAAGTCACAATACATACTTTAATAATATTGTAACTATTTCCAAAGCTTTCATTAACTGCATTTACTAATGCTTGATTTAATTGCTATATGTGCATTATAAACGATTAGAACTTAATTAATACAGCGAGTAATTTCCAGCGTGTTCATGTGTAAAAGCTGAAAATGTCTTATGCAAAACATACAAAAAACTCAGATGTTCACACTCCTAAGTTCCATTGCCCCCCAATTCTATCAACTAGGCAGGTTTGTCTTTCCTTCAACATGTTAATCACATATGTATATTCTGTTGCCTGAACGTCTCTCCTCTGTAAAGTGTTGACCGTGGCCTTTTTTTGCACACGGGTTTTCCAGGGAGTGAGAGACTCTCCAATAAGGGATGAAATGGAGCAGTGAAGGAGCAGAAAAGCAGTGATCCCAGCTATATTCAAATTGCCTACCACAGCTTTGAGTTCATACAGGGATGTCAGTAGGACAGTGCCTGAAGATCACATGATTAATTGTTTTAAATTTAAATATTAAATACAATGTTAATTGTAAATGTTAACAACCATTGATCATGAAATTCAAGAGCATTTGTGATAATTGTTTATGAAAATAGAGAGTTCTATCTGGAAGGCATCTGCACCAAAGCTAATCAAGGGCACGCGGCTGATTTGGTCATTAGTGCATTTGAAAGTATCAGATACTTGGACTTACTGATCTGATGTTATTTGACCAACTTTTATGTGTTCTCAAAGCAGTGAACCCCTAACTTTTACACATCAGTTTGGCAATATGAGGCATGTCATGGAATGAATTATGTAGAGAAGAGATACGATAGCACTATGAAAGAGTAGAGGGTCTTAGGGTGGTTCAAGTCATCAAAGACTTGTGACCTAGGGGTGCATTTTTAACCATTAGTTCTCATCATATTTTATTGCTGTGCTATTCCACTTAGTGCAATCGACTGTTAAAATGGTGTCCAGCACCTGACTGCCATCATGTGGTCAAAGTCCAATATCCTGATGCCAAGCCTGTGAGATGCAAATGTGGACGGCAGTTTTGGTATGAACCCTAAATGCCTGTTTTCTTGTTATTCCCCCATTTTATGATTCCGTAAATGACAGATAAACTGGCAAACATTTTATGCTATGTATATACTTATGTTTGTACCTCTTTTTGTGCTTATAGTCATATTCATGGTCATTGTTATTTCCCTACTTAAATATATCGATAATTAGGTAATGACCTTTTTCTTTTTTTATTATTGCAGCTTCAATTGTGGTGAGAATTGGCATGATCCTGTGAAGTGTAAGGTATGTCATGCTTTTTATGTTGTGAAGTATATTACTCAGGGTAAAAGCTAATAATATATTGATAATGTTACATTTTGATTAATGTCTTCATCAGTGGTTAAGAAAGTGGATCAAAAAATGTGACGACGACAGTGAAACGTCCAACTGGATCGCAGCAAATACAAAGGTATTTAAAGGGATATTTCACTCAAAATGCAAATTGACCTAATTTCACGGACAATAATCGAGATATTTTAATCTTGAGATTCACCAACCAATGGGCCAGTCTTCCTTGTCCAGCTCACAGTTTAGCACTACCATCATTGAATCAGTGTACAGAAGCAGTATATGAAAACCAAGAATTTTGATGTACTTTCAGAACAACATACACCACCATACATTTCCAAATGGAATCTATATTTAAACTTCATTTTTAATAATAGATAATACGTCTATATTTATATAGCCCTTTGAGCAAAGTATAAATAAAATGAGACTGGCATATTTAATATGAATATTAATATATTTTTACTCTGGTGTTGGTACTTACCTGCGGGCTGCAATAATAGGCCATCTTGGTTTATTGGTTGTTGTCTCTGACCTGAAATTAGGTGAATTTGTATTTTGAGTGGGTTATTCCTTTAACCATCTTTAAAAAGTATTTGTTTCAACACTGCTGTGTAAATTAACCTTGAACTGGACAACTTTGAACAACAACCTCGGCTGTCAGGAGTGTCCTAAATGCCATGTGACCATCGAGAAGGATGGAGGCTGCAACCACATGGTTTGTCGAAACCAGAACTGCAAAGCTGAGTTCTGTTGGGTCTGCCTGGGACCCTGGGAACCCCATGGCTCTGCCTGGTGGGTAGAGGTTTATTCACAGCAGGCCTTAAAATGATAATGAAGTTTATTACAATGCTAAATGTTCACTTCACATGATGCTGCTTGTTACTGTATCAACTTGATCTATATCTAAATTAGGGCTGAATTATTTTATGATTGAATCTATTAATTCAAATTAATGAGTTAGCACTGTGTGTAAAAGGCAAAAATGTATAGGCACAATTGATCTAGTAACATTAGATTAAAAGCAAAATTGTCCATATTTTAGACAAAAATCGTCATTTGTTTTTAAGGCATTATTGCCCAGCCCTAATCTAATAATCTAATAAAAATGTAAATGTTATTAAATTATGGTTGTACTCAATAATTTCTTAACAATGGCAGGCAGCCTGGATAGATTTACTCTCCCTAAGACATGATATTAGAAAAGAAAGAGCAAGGCGAGGTTGTCACTGTTTGAAAACCATCTGGTAATAGCTCACTGACAAAGTAATCAATTTTACTATAGTTTTTATTCAATGACATTACTTTCTGATACCAAATTATATCCTATTGTCCACCTTTTTAGGCTACAGTTTGCATCTGGAGAATTGCCAAATAAGTGCAGTGGGATACATTTTTAATAGGCAGCTAACTGTCAATTAAATATTGACAGTGAGTAATGTCCTTGGTGACTGCTCAATGGTAGGTGTTGTAACTCATGAACCCCTAGTCTATTAATTAGTGTGAATTGTTTTATGTAAAATTTGAATTTCAACCAGTTGTTTCATCAGAGAATTTAAAAGAAAATATACCTAATGTTGTATCAACACAGTAGGCACTGTTTCATTGTTCAATCTGAAAACAAAATCCCCAAAAAATCTACATGTAGCTACCATCAAAGCGTTGCAAGGAAAAAGGGTTTCAAGATATCAATTCAAAGGTCTAAACCAAGTTTGAAAAATATTTTAATCAGTACTACCTCCTGTTGTAGTGTTGCGTTCTAGTTTACTAAAATGTATATTGGCTCCCTAAACTACAGCACCCTTTCTAGTTAGACAATTCATACCTAAAACAGTGTTAAAGTTGGATCCAAAACTTAGCAGCTTTGTTTGCTCAGCCCACTGGATGACAATATGCATAGGACTTGCAGCCTATTTGCCACTTCAGTAAATGAAGAGTTTATTCAATTGACTGCACATGTGTCATACTATTCTCCTAATATAAACTGTAAAAAAAAAAAATTTGTTGTTTCGCTAGTTGTCAACTCTTCTCCGGAAGAGATTATATAGATATGTTTTTTTGTGTTTATCATTTGTTGTACACCAGTAACCTATACATATTTTGTTGTAGGTACAACTGTAATCGTTACAATGAGGATGATGCCAAGGCAGCAAGGGATGCCCAAGAGGTAATACACTAACATTTCAAAGCTAATTGTTTTTTTTTTAGACATGGAGTCTCTGACTTGATAAGCTACAATTCTTTGGAATATGAATTTCGTGAAAACAGAGTGTATGCATTTCGTTAAACTGACCCCCCTACACAAACGTAAGGGTTTATATGTTATCTAAATTCCCCTTCTCTTGCAGCGCTCCCGAGCTGCCCTGCAGAGGTACCTTTTCTACTGTAATCGTTATATGAACCACATGCAGAGCCTGCGCTTTGAGCACAAGCTCTATGCCCAAGTCAAACAGAAAATGGAGGAGATGCAACAGCATAACATGTCCTGGATTGAAGTGCAGTTCCTGAAAAAAGCTGTGGATGTGCTGTGCCAGTGCCGCTCCACCCTCATGTTCACCTATGTGTTCGCGTTCTACCTCAAGAAGAATAACCAGTCCATTATCTTTGAGGTAAGAGGGACTTTGTAGTGGAGCAGCTGTAGTGAAATAAATATCTGGTTCAGTTAGAAGCTCTGAAGATTAAACATTTATTGCAAGAAGAAATACAAATTTGATTTGGCATTATATGCTCTGCTCCTTTGGAGAAACTAAAGTTTAGTTTAGACTCTTTTTTTTTTTGTTTTAATATAAATATACACAAGTATTAATGTGTTCGGCCAGTGCAACATTGATCTTAAATATTACCAATCAAAAAGATATTACATTTTAATTAATTAAAAAGTCGTTTAAAAATATTGTATGGTAAACAAAAAACTTCCAATTATTGTTTTTAACAATGGCTTCTGGTATTCTTCGATTTAAGACTATTTAGTCTGGCTGAAAGCATTTGTTTATGTTAAATAAAAACATTATTTTCTTAGAAGGAAAGCAAGCGTTAGGGCCTGCATGTTGGGAGTACAGAAAAGTCGATGTAAATGAGTTCTTTGGTATAACTGCGAGAATTTTTTTTATGAAACATGTCATTTCTGTTTTTTCCCTCAGAACAATCAGGCAGACTTGGAGAATGCCACTGAGACGCTGTCTGGATATTTGGAGCGTGATATCTCCCAGGACTCCCTGCAAGACATCAAGCAGAAAGTACAAGACAAGTACAGGTATAGACCTGACAGAACTTCCGTAGAACCAGATAAATAATCTTATTGACGTAAAATAATATTGTAAGTTTGTGGGTACCTGTTTAGACTCGGTCAGAAGTTTTAAGTAAAAACATGCATTAGTTTAGGCTATCAGTAATATGAAAAACATATCCGCAAACGTGTGGAAAAGCATTGTAGTCTGAGGAATCATGTTCTTAATTCATGAGGGTTATCATTTGTTGTGCTCCATGGGCATGCATGTAATAATTTAAGGAGTGAAAATTTCATTAAATGTGGCTTTGCAATCGCCATACTCTCCTCAGTATCTTTGCCTGTGCCTCCCATAGTTATCCCTTCCTACATGTCCAGAAAACCTTTACATCGGTGTAGGCTGTTTTAGAGTAAATCCGTTTTTCCAATTAGCTACAGTCAGGCTTAGCTCAGGTCAAAAATATACCAAAATAGCTTCCGAACAATTTCATAAGCCACGTTAGTTCCTTGAAGGTTGTAAAAATACTTACATGTTGTGTATTACTAATTTAAAATGTGCTTAAAACAATTAGTATAACACCTCTGAAAGTATGTTGTGGACTAATCAATCCGCGGTTGCGATTTAAATGTGACAGGGTGACTTCTTCGCTAGACTCGTAGAAGGCTGTAGCTACTTATTCTTGAAGCAGCCAGTATATTATTTGGATACAATACTTGAAAGGAACAAAAGGATAAAGTGTGCAAAATCTTGTTTTTGACAAATCAGCAGTTCAAGTGAGCAGTAGCACAATATCCTTGCCTAATCCTTTTCACTTGTGCTGATCTGATGGTTTAAAAGTTGCAGAATTATTTATTGTCTTAATTATTTCTTTAATGTCCTCCATTAGAAAGTTTTTAATAGGAGATCGTAATTGTACGATATTCTACAGATAAAAAAAAATCATTTTTGGTGTTCATCCACAACTCTGACCTGTTTTGGTCAATTAATCATTTAAAGGTTCACTGTTTTTGTAAATATTTATTTTTTCTCTTCCAGATACTGCGAGAGTCGGCGAAAAGTGCTCCTACAGCATGTGCACGAGGGCTACGAGAAAGACCTTTGGGAGTACATTGAAGATTAAGGATAGGCTTTTTATTAAACTTTCTACAGACTAAAGCGCAGATGTAATGACTGGGGCAGCACTGGTTTCAGCCAAAGTTCTCCCAATATTTGCGTTACCCCTTTTATTTTTATTTGTTTTTGAATTCTATTTCAAGTTAATAAATTATATCAATAAAAAAATTCAACCATAATATTTAAAATGTTATGTGTACAACAGTACTGTTTGTAGCATATTTTAGTTGAGGACAAAGTCCTTCTTGGCCCTTGGTCACACTTGTGACGTCGCTCCCTTTTTGCGCCTAGGTTCAGTTATCTAGAAAATTTCATGTAATGTTTTGGGTTTTTAATTTTCAGTGTGGGGCTTGTGTGACTACCACAGTAAATCATATTCAAGCCATGTCTGAGTGTGTTTAGATCCTGCTTTGGGCACTTTTTTCATGTTTATTTACTCATTGTAGGGTTGAAAAAAAGATCAGAATGAGCAAAATAAAAGGTAACACGCTTTCAGTTTGTAAATAATGCATATGCATGCAACTGTGAGTTTGGCAAACTAATTTTCCTTTTCTTGTTTCACATCTAAGACAAATTATTCTTTGGAAATATTCCATATGGTCAGTCTAGAACAGACCCTCCAGTTCATAGTTGGGATAGCTTCTGTAATAAATTATGTTTGAATTTTAGGGGTCAGGATTTGGAAGTGAAAAAGGCTTCCAGAGGCAGTAAAAATGGATTGGTTTGGTAAAAGACTATTATAGTTTTTAAGGTTTGAAATCAACTGATTTGTAGATAGAATAATTGGATATGAGATTAGAATTCTATAATTAACAATAATTTGGATCCCTTCACAATGTTCAGAAATAGGTACACATAATAAGGGGGTATTATCGCAAGACACTGATTTGTAAAACCAACACATTGCGACTTTAAGGAATACAGAATACCTAGGAAAATAGGCAATGTCCTGTCTTTGAACCTTTTCTCAACTTCACCCTTTGTTTTCTGTTTTTGCTGTTTACTACTGGTCATTTTATTCCTTAGATGTTCTTATAAGATAACACACTACCAACTGTTTCTTGAAAGCAGAATTGAGTGACATTCACTCACTGAAAAGGAAGTCTTCAACTGACTTGAGCTTTTTTCATGGTTTTTTAATACATCTGGGTAATGAGAGAGGCAAGGATATCTTAAATAACTGTTTGATTTTGCTATTGGCAATATCTAGGCCTTGTCATTAAATTTAATGATTTCTATATCACCACTCAATTTTGGCTGTACTATTTGTACTGTATGGATTTAAGAAAATTGGCAATGCATATTAAAAAGAACTCTGAAACACCAAATGAGATGTCTGCTTTAAAGCTTTGGCATTTGAAAGAGTGGTGTTTACAGTGGGTTGAATAATAAGTGTTTTAACACTGCAGTTATGAGCTTACAAGGTTCAAAACAACGCATCTCAGTGTATATAAAAGTGCTTTTCTCAGTGTGTTTGAATATAGGCTGTTGATGCTGCAGACAAAAAAAAACTCACCAAAGTGTGAATCTTGTTGAAAAAAAAAATAACATTTTTATTTTTACTTCTAATACCTTCTGGGGAAGGAGATATAATTGCTTTCATGTATAATAACCATTCTTACAAACAATAAATGTCTTATTTAAGTACATGCAATTAATTAAATATGAATCTTGTTTGTTCATTCTATGCTTATTATTTGAACTCACAGAACTACTTGTAGTCTGAGGAGAAGGTCTGGAAAAAGACTGGATTTGGCTCAGTTGGAGCCAACCTGAGACCCTATTTTTAAACAGCTTTTTCCTGCAAAATTTATAATTACCTATGTTCCCTATATTTGAATAATGTGGTGAAATTATTTAGTCCTTCACTAAAATGTAAGCATTTTGCCACAACACAAAACATTGCACAAACTTCTGGGGTTTCATTTATAATTGGTTGCGTAGGGACGTCTCACGCACCTTTATATAACACAAACAACTTGAAATTTGCGTACGTGAGCACAACAATCGGGGATGTAGCCTCGGAAGCCCAGGCAGAACGAGGTCCAAGTTGGAAACAGGAATAAGTAGCAAATCTTTATACAAAATTAAAGTATCTAATTTAGCTCCATAGTCGTCGCTTGTGTAGATTTATATTTCATTGTTAAAATGTATTTATTAAAAATGTCATTACAGGTTGTTGTAAGACTAAGTTGAGATGGACAGGATTTGTCTGATCTGACAACCTCGGTATCTGCATCATGCTACGAAACTTGAATTTAATAAACTTCACGTTCAATCAGACTTAATGAGGATGGTGATAATAATTGACGAATGTTCACACGACTTTAAGCTTTTGATAAAATAATAATTTAGTACCACAACAATACACCCGCTTTAGGATAAAGTTATTAGTTTAAAAACGACAGACGAATTTCGTTAGGAAGCTTATTTGCATAGCTCCGCCCAGAGTCCGCCCAAACCCGGAAAAGGAACTCAGTGACGGCTATAGTGCATATTGATCTTGTCTTCAATCTACGCGTTTACAATTGTCCTGCTGAATTCGCAAGCTATTATCGTACTAGAGTGAATCTTATCAAAAGTTAACCCGAAGTAACTAATGCAATGTTAGCACTTACGCCACACGTGTATTGGGCACAGCGGCATGATGAAATTTACCTCCGTGTCGAACTCTGCGATAGCAAGGTAACAGCATTAACATCGTCAACGCCCAGATCGTCAGTATTACGCCGTGATCAACAGACAAGCATGCTTCATGTCCTGACGAAGTTAATTTTGCTTTAGTACTGTCCTAAACGACTACTAGCTAAGCTAACAGCAATCTGTATACAAATGAACAATACAATAGCTGCAATAAGTTAACGGGTTAGCTGGCTACCTATTTACCACCACTGTTCATTTAGTCGACCTAGAAAATGCTTATCTGTTGATAATTTTTAAACCAACACTTTCATGTTTTAAGACTAAACTTGTTAAACTAGGTAGTTCATAAACCTAGCCTTCGCCCTCAGCATCACCACATCGTGGATCATTACTGAGCAGCCCTTATAACTGTATAAGCAAGCAAAATATGCTGCTGCTGCCAGTGCTGGTAAAGTCAGTGGCAGTGCTAGTGGAATACACAAGGACTGGGCGGGACGGGTAATGAATAATTAAAAAAGCATTACAACGTCCTGTCTGAAATTATTTATTGAATAGAATATATTGCTGACTTTTAACTTGTATAAGCCTTTCTGTGGAAGTAAAAGAGCAAATTAAACTGGACCTAAGTTTAAACATTCTAAATAGAAATAGCATACTGAGTTGCTAAAGCTGAAGTGCCACCAGCACTGCCACACTATGTAAAGAGCCAATCAACAGGATTAAGTTTTGTTGTTTAGAGGGTGTAGTGGGATTGGCTGAGGGGGCAAGAGTCTCATGAAAGACTAGTGATCCAATTTATTTTATAGGACGTTCTATGGTAAATAAGATACAACTAATTAGTTAGGCTATGTCTTGTCACTAGTTGCCTAGTTGTTCACTCTGAAACGTTCCTCTAACAATTGCAGAGTGCGGAATAGTGCTAGGTTTTACAGGAACATGCCAACTGTGATAGCTCAATGACTGGCTTTGGTATGAAAGCACTAGCCTAGCTCCTGTAAAGTGAGGGAAATACAGATTCTCAAAAGTTATTTCAGTTATCAATCTTACAGCATAATCTTAAAACCCCAAAAGTTTTGTTTCCACATTGAGTGCCGTCACTAGTCTTGCCTAATGTAAAACTGTTAGTTACTTCTAACGTCTTTTTATGCCCTTTCAGAATCTTGAGATCAGGGTGGAACAGAACATAATTCGATGCAAAGGTTGGTGTTGAAGGTTTGACATTCTTAACTAAAACATCAACAAATCATTGGTTAGATGCCAAAGGAGTAAAACATTGCATTACAACGGTGGTTAACTGCACAGAGCAATTTTACTTTTACTCACCTGATTTTACTTTTAATACTTATTAATATGTTACTCATTTGTTACTCTCATATTTACATTCCCAAAACTGAAAGTCTTTCCATCGCATTTTCTTACATTGGCTTTTATTTAACAGCACACGGTCATGGGGCCAAAGGAGATAATGACTATGAGTTCAGTTTGGAGTTTCTACTGCCAGTAAAGCCTGAGGTACAGTGTTTGCTTTGTATGTATATGATTATGTGCTGTAGGTTAGAAATGTGCAAGAAAGCCTCAAAATAAAATCAATATTTTTCAGCGCTGTTTATTATGTTCATGGTTTGTGTTTTGACTTTTCTGCTTTCCTTTAGTTTGGGCTTATCAGCTGTGCACAAATCGGTCTTCTCTATTATTGCCTTGACATTTGTGAGCAGCTGTAGCTACATACCCCCTTTCTCTGAGCAAACTAATTTTATAGATATAGACTTAATTGTTGTGTCAAAGTTTTGTAGTCTATATGCAAGTATGTATATGTAAGTATGTTCAGTGTGCATCATGAAACTGTGTACAGAGCTACTCATACTCTAGCTTATAAGCATATGCATGACAGGTTCAGGTGGCATACTAGAAATCTATGTTGGATAAAGGCTGGGGTGCAAACAAATACGTGTACCACTACCACATAGCTTCTTATATAAAATATTTAAATAGGCTAAAGATTTTGTTACGGCTAAATAAACATATTTATCCCCATGCCCTGGACAGTTTACCAATTGAAAAGTAATTGTAAAACTATGTATCAAACAGAATCTTCACAACTTCTGTTAGGATGATTTCACTGTCTGTGCTTGTCAATGGCATGACCTAGGTGAGCCACAGGCTTACCCAGCGGCAACTCAATATCACAGTGAGGAAGAAGGAGCACCGCTGGTGGGACAGACTCACACTACAAGAGAAAAAGCCCCTTTTCCTGGCCCCTGACTTCGACCGTTGGCTGGACGAGTCTGATGCTGAGATGGAGCTTAATGCAAAGGTATGTCATAAATCACATCTGAAACAAGTAATTATTATTTTTTTTTAACTTTTCCAAGGGGAATATGAAAAAAGATGTGACCTGTAACTTTTATTATAGTGTGCAGAATAATTATGTATTATAATATGATGGTAATTTTGTACATTCCAGCACTTTTAATGTTTCGGTTAAAATGCCTACATGAAAAGAAGCGTTGAATTACCACAGTTGCTTCTGTTAATCTTTTTTTCCCACAGGAGGAGGAGAGGATAAACAAACTTAGCATTGAGTCAAGAGTCCGTAAAGATCGTAAGTAGAACTAAGCTTGCATGTGTTAAAAGTGATTTAACGTTAAGCCCTTTATTCACTTATGGATGGTCTCATTTTCTCAGCCAATTAAACAGTGCATATTACTACCGTGGTATATTTTATTTTAAATGCATTAATAAACTCTGTTTTATTATATCCATTATTAGCGTACCTTGGTCTGAAGAAAGGATATTTATTCATGTACAACCTGGTCCAGTTCCTTGGGTTCTCGTGGATCTTTGTCAACATGACAGTTCGCCTCTTTGTTCTGGGTCGAGGTTATGTACCGCAACTACTTATTTTTTATGCTAAGCCACAACAAATACTTTCTAAATCGTATTTGTCAGATTAGATTTAAGAAAATATGGTAGACATGGATCATTGATATCAATAGTTTTAAAATAATTTAAATATTAAATTATCAGCTGCCTCTTTTTTACTGGTCACTTTATCTTAAATGCACTACATTAATTTCTCCTCAGATTCTTTCTTTGACACGTTCCACACTACAGCGGATATGATGTATTTCTGTCAAATGATGGCCATAGCTGAGGTTATTAACCCCCTCTTGGGTCTTGTCAAAGCTGGGTTCCTTCCAGCTATGATTCAGGTAACCTTCTGCTCCTGACATTTTGTTAACAAACATTTACCCAAAAAATGTGTCAGTTGTATTAAATGAGCTTCTAGGTCAAAATAAAAAATTGTTTTGTAGTTATAAACATTGACGTGTACTGAAGCACATGCGTCCAATAGTTAAGGAATATGAGCAGGACAATGTTACGGTAATGAGCAAAGTTTTTTTGTAAGTTGCTTTGGATAAAAGCGTCATGAATGATTGTAATGTAATGAATTTGCCCCTTGTTCAGGTTACTGGGAGAAACGTCATTCTTTTTGTCATCTTCGGCAGTCTAGAATCAATGCAAAACCAGCCAGTGGTCTTTTTTGTTTTCTACTTATGGAGTGCTATTGAGATTTTCAGGTGAGCTTGCCTCACTAACTTGTTCTTGGTCTTCTTGAGAACTAAGACAACCTTATAAAAAAGCTTTTTTGTAATGAACTGTTTCTACAGCATTTTATTGTTCTCCACTGTAGATATCCATTCTACATGCTGGCCTGCATTGACACAGAGTGGAAACGACTAACTTGGATGAGATACACCATATGGATGCCTCTGTATCCACTCGGCGTTCTAGCAGAAGGTTGGTTGGGCAGAAATGTAATATAAAAGTCAGCATAAATCAGAAATTGTCTTGCGTGAAATGTTGAAAATAGAGTACTGATCTATCGATACTAATGCAAAGTTTCTGTTTGTGAAGCTATTGCTGTTATCCAATCCTTGCCCATATTTGATGAGACGCGTCTGTACAGCTTTCCCCTCCCAAAGTTCCTGGGTCAGTCTATCAGCTTCTCCTACACCCTGCATCTGTATCTGATCCTCATGTTCTTGGGTAAGTATGCTTTTCTGCCGGTTTATTGATATGGTCTGCTCACTGACTTGCCCTCACTCTCAGCCTCTTGTTCATACTGAAATCCTCAAACTGGTTGTCATATGTCATTGTTTTTATACCGTTCCCTAGGTCTTTTCTTTAATTTTCGACATCTTTACCAACAAAGGAAGAGACGATTCCGTTCCAGGAAAAGGAAAGCCAATTGACAGGACACCAGCATTTTCCTTTCCGCTCATTAGAAATAATCTCTCTGGTCTCACTGCTGGCCACCTTCTCTTACCTCTCTGCCATGACATTCACCGACACGTCTTCAGTGGAGTTTATCTCCTCTCATCTTGGAGAATAACTATTTTTTTGTTCTCACCCCATCCCTTAACACCTTTTGACTTTGTCCTGGCCATCTGTTTAAATTTTAAAGGTTAATACAATACACAGAACTACGGTGAGGATGTCCATGATGCTATCAAAGCGTTCTGTATTTATAGTACTTAAGTGCCTACAGTAGGGGTAGAGAACAAGGTTTGGCTCGACCCTGGCACAAATACATTGTAACTTGACTCATTAGGTGCAGTCATCCTTACCATCTTTAGCATGGCTAATTTATTATATGACCTGGTATTGTAGACAATAATCATGATTTGCAAATAACCTTAACAATAATGCAGCATCTGCTTTAGAAAGATGAAATATCATTATTTATTTACACATTTCTGTACAACTTTATGCAGTATATTCCTGCATACACATGGTTATTCATGAAGTCCACTTGAAAACGGTGTTTCATTGCTTGATATGCAATTACATGCTCAGTATACCTTTTGTCAAGGGTGATTACAAAACCTTGCAGATATGATCCACCTTTTTTGTCCTGAAATTGGTCATTTGTTCTTGGCCATTTATGAGTGTGTTTTGTTGTTTCTTTAGGTGCAATACCTTTTTTTGTACTTGTTATAAAGCTTTGCATGAAATCTGTCTCCACACCATTTCTACCTTGCTGAATGTTCAATGGTTTGTGGACCAGTTAATGTCTTGACTAAAAAGATCCCAGGAACCTCAGGGAATATGAATTGACTGAGAAAGCTTTGAAATCGTGTTTTATTAGCATTTTAATAGTTATAGTGTTATAATAAGATGTGATATAAATAAAATGTCGCTGAATGTGGTGCTGAATCATGCAATATGGATGTCAAAAGCCTTTATTGATCGTATTGGCAAATCCTCAAAATGTTTTAGTTTTTAGGTAGGCTGGTTGGCTATAAGAGTACCATCACAGGTGGGAGCGGTACTAGGGTGGTTTTAAACGTGCCCCGGTGTATCATGATTATGGACACACACAGGCTATAGGTGAGTATGCACAAAATATCAAATCCGTAGGCTTGCCTGCACATATCCTTCTTCACCATATCCAACCTAGGTAGATATAAACTAAAAACTGCCAGCTTTAGCTCAATTACCTATTCATATTTATTTTAAAAAATGTGTTTTTAGTCGCGTCATTGTTGTGTAAGTAGCGTTCGTGAGTTAAGCAAATGATGTCTGCAAGGTTGTAAAGAAAAATCTTAGGTAGTTCGCATAACCTAATCCTATTAAAAGACTCCAGGTATTATGCTGAGCCTTGCTGAAGACCTGACCTGCGGTGCGCCCTTGTAGCTGTCCAATAACGACAGTCAGCATCTCTCAATCCATTACGCACAGCTGGAGAAAGCACGCATTTTCAGCTCATCGATGTAAGGTTGGTATACAAATATTATATCTAAAGGGTATGCGTCTAAAAAGCTTTAGTCACCGATTGTCATAATTGACCTTCACTTTCTAGTCCGTGTTATTGTTCTCGGTCCTCAATTTCCCGCTGTAGTTTTTATAACAAATAATAACTGGTATTGAGAAACGCTTAAGGTTATCCAGCCTTGTTTGATTGTGTTCATCGTTTAATTTATAGGTGTACGCCAGGTGCACATTTTATCACATTCTTTCAGCGTGTATGTCAATCTCAGACGAAAAACGAAATATAATATTGTTTTGTTATAATTCACTTGGCTCATGTTGTCATAATAATGGATTAATTAATATGTACATCAAATGCCGTGTAAGGATTTAACTCGTCCATTGAAAACCATAATACTGTGACACTAATTATTATGTAGCCATAGTAACAGGTGGCTGTCTGCATCCTCCCTCCATCCCATCCATGCTGCTTGCTGATGCCTCTGTTACTGTGGGCTATATGTAATCAGCCATAATACATTTTGAATAAATTTATTTTTTTCAGCTGTAGGCCCATGCCTGTTCATAGTTATATAGTTTAGCCTATATTTATCTTGTTACCATCTTCAGAATTCTTTTTAATTGTTGTATTTCCTCTTTTATTAGGTTGAGGTTGGGGGAACATATTCTGCCATGAATAGAAGATGAAACGAACCATGCGTTTGTGTGTTTACTTCTTATCCTATTTTCTTTTACCCAAAAATTGTTCTGGAACTCCCAGGAAAAGTATAAGAATGCCTCTTACATAATTGCATTTGTACAACAAACCACTAGGGTGAGGAACATGCATTTGCCTCAAAGAAGGAGACTACGGCAGAGTCGCATCCTGTTTTTTTTCTCAGGTGTGTTGTTATGCTGTGTTTACACACTGACTTTGAAGGCAAGTCTTTCAGATCCATGGGCCTCTCCCCAGACAGCAGAGGATCCTGGGAAAGAAGAATACAGTAGAGTCCTAAATGTGGACACCCCAGTAGTAGATTTTTATAATGTAACAGAGGAGAACACTGATTTACCTGATAGTGCCACAGCCCCTCTAGTAATAACTGTTAACAGAACAGACCTTGAACAATGTATCTATGTGGAGCCAGAACCTCCTAAACCTCCTCCAACTGATCCACCACCAACCACTACAAGCAAGCCTGCAGATGCCCCACACAGGAACGGGGAGTATCCCAATGATCTCTTTTCCGTGGAGCAACGCAGGCAAGGCTGGGTGGTTCTCCACATCCTTGGAATGATCTACATGTTTGTCTCCCTTGCTATTGTTTGTGATGAGTTCTTTGTGCCTACCCTGGAGGTCATTACCAACAAACTGGAGATCTCGGACGATGTGGCTGGAGCAACGTTCATGGCGGCTGGTGGCTCAGCTCCCGAGCTCTTTACCTCTCTGATTGGAGTCTTCATCTCCCATAGCAATGTAGGCATTGGCACTATTGTAGGCTCAGCGGTCTTTAACATCCTATTTGTGATTGGCATGTGTGCCGTTTTCTCCAGGGAAATGCTGCACCTCACCTGGTGGCCACTGTTTCGTGATGTAAGCTTTTACATACTCGACCTCTTTATGCTTATCTTCTTCTTCCTGGACAACACCATTATGTTGTGGGAGAGTATGATGCTGGTTTCAGGCTATGTGGCCTATGTGAGCTTCATGAAGTTCAACGTTCAGATTGAAAATGCTGTCAAGACCCAACTCTACAAGCATGTGAGCGTCGTCAAAGTCATTACCGTAGGAGAGCCAGAGAAGGTTTGTGAATGTCACTTTGATACAAGGATCTTTTGAAATGTTTTATTTAAAAAGGGATAGGTAAGATTGGTTGGTCATTTCAGATGGGATAAAAAAAAAACACATCCATGATCAATATTAGAAATGTCATAGCAGTGTTTCACAAAAGAATATATTCATAACCAAACTAAAGCCCAATCGCACACAACAGGTGCAGTTGCAGAGACAAACGTTATGATTTGCAAGCCAAATGCAACAAACTGGATTTTTATGGCTTGGTTTATCCCTGTGTTTATTCATTATAACCTTTTTTGCAAGTGATGACTAAAAGTAGATGAGGGCAGCCAGACAGGTTCCCTGGATCAAATGGCCGTGTTTTGGGTGACGATATGATAAGTAATTTCAATACCTCTGTATTTAAAAGTGTAGTATTGTGCTCACACTACATCATTTAAGTGGCAATTGCTTAGCAATGACTAACATCCACCAATGTAAAGATTTAAAAGATGATGACCAGAGTAAATCACACTCACAAAAAGATGATTGTCTGCAGATTTCATTCTATTCCGCAACTGGTTTGCTTTAACACTGACATAATGTATGCAACATTACTATTCAGTACTCAAGTATAGCCTCTTCTGCAGTGCACTATTTGCCTCACATGCTCTGGTACACAACTGTAATCACACTATAATGAGTGTTGTGGGATCGTGGCCTTGCAGATAATAGATAGCTTGAGTCAAAGGGCTTTGTATTTTACTTGCAGAGCACCTCTATAACCCAAGCCAATTCCCCATCTCACAATTTGCAAAGTGATATAACATAGTTTTGCTCATTTTGTCTGGGATTTTATTCACTTTAGTAATATAAAAGATTCTTAAGATACTTTTGCATCCTATGCATGTGTCTGGCAGTTCTTAATGAGTAGGCTTTCATTTTGATATCAATATTTGTGTTGTTTTGATTTCAAACATTTGATTTTTGAGTTGAGCAGCATTCTGAATTGGTACACACATTGGCCAGAATACTTTCTTGTAAGCTTTGGTTATATTTTTGCAGGAGAGTGAACCACTGCCACCCCCACCCCCACCACCTCCTGCGGAACCACCTGCCTCTCCACCTGAATCAGAACAGAGCAATACTAAACCAAACAACATCCCATGTGAATCACAGTCAGACACAACCAAATTGAAGGTAAGAACGTTTTGAGATTTAATCTACCAGTAAATACCCCTGACCTATCTGCTTAAATAAATAATAATAATAATAATATTATTTATTTATTATTTTTATTGTTATTGTTTTTTTTATTATTATTATTATTAGGCTTCTAAAGGGTTGCCTATGAAAAAAAAATTATACTAAATATTAACAAATATTGGGTGTGTTGGGTCATGGTATTTCTGTGTCTAGGTGCGACCCACTCTACAACGTGGGGGCAGCTCTGCTTCTCTCCACAACACCTCCATGAGGAGCACCATCTTTCAGCTCATGATCCACACTCTGGACCCTTTGGCAGAAGGTAATGTAGGATATACCTTACTGTTGTACTGCATCTAAAGTTTACATATAAAGGTTTTATTTATTCTTTATATCCTTTTGGGTTGTATTAAGTCAATATTTTATATGAAAAATTGCCTTTATATATAGACAAGTTGGCTCTAAATCACAGCATGATGCTAACTGTCATTTTAAGAATTACAATATTAATTAACTAGTGCACATTATTGTCACTGTTATAATAGAAGAGTACAGTACATTAGTACAAAGCATTGTTTTGTAGAATGTAGATTCTACATTTTCCTTACTTAAATATCCTTTCCACTCACAAAAGTCAGTGGAGGTCTTACCGTTGCACACTGCCCTCTAACCTCTTGTACTGTGATGACCTTCAGACTGTCCTTGCTGGCATGGCCTTGTAAGCCTCATATTCAACACTTGGCCATGGCTGATCCTTAATCAGCTTCTAAATACAGGCTAATAAATGGTGCATAAGGGGCCAGCCGGTCCTCTAATCTCTTTATCTCTGTAGGACTCTAGTGTGGTCAACAGAGTTTGTCATGATGGGATGTCTAATGTGATATGAAAATGCAAGTCACTGTCACTCCTATGATATGTCATTATCACTCACCAGCCCTTGTATGGGATCATTGAACCGATTATTTGGCTTTAAGGAAACCAAACTCCTTGTGAGGTTCAAAGTATGTGTGTCCAACAAGTGCACTCTTGCACTACAATTCCAGAAACAAAGACCATTGGATATTGCAGATCTTTGGTTCTCTGCAAAATAATAAAACGTGTTAGTGCTGTGTAATATCTGTAAGTGATTAAACGTCTTTGATTAATTACATTTTAGGGACAATCTTAAGAGGGGATCGTAAAGCCCCTGCCTCAAACAGAGTTAGGAGAGGTAAGAGGGATGACAACATTTCACTACCTAATTTTGTGGCTTCTCGTCATTCTGCTCCGTGGACTTCGTTCTTTATGTTTAATCAATTATAGACGCTAGACCATATCCATCCATATCATTTGGTATTTGAAGTGCAGTCATTTTTGTGTGTCTCTTCCGCTTATGAACACCCTTTAACGGTGATATCAGAGGGGAGGGGTCAGGACAGGGGAAAGGTAAGGTGAACACAATGATCTCAAGCTGTTTGGTGTCTGTGATGTGTTTGCACATTAGTGTATTTCTTGTAATTGTCTTTGGTCTTATCGGGTGGTTCTCCTGTATGGTTTTAGCGTCTCCTTCAAGCCATTAGATCAGTGGATCTTGTGAGTATTACCTTAATGTTGTGGTATGTTTGTTTAGCTGTACACAGCAAATTGTCATAACAGCATTTATATGTATATGTTGTTAATATGCAAGTCTCAAAATAAGGATCTCAATAGTTTCTTCCTTTACATTAATACTATACAGTGTGTTGTCTATTCTATTTTGTTATAGTCTGCTAATTTTGCTGATTGATAATTTTTTTGTTATTGTGGTCATGTTTGTTTGGACAGAAGTTATTTGTTTTTACCAGTTGAAAGTGGTTGGTATGTTGTGGAGGTTGTATTCCCCAATCAGAGGACCTCTGTGTGTGTGATGGGATAAGACGTCAGTGGGCACCATAACGAGGTGCTTCAGTCATCGGGGTGATTATTATTGCCTCTTTAAGTGGAATACACTTTAGAACCACAGGGACTAAGGTCCCAAGTAGCTTCTTCAAGCCAGACTCAATCAGCCTAAAGATTAACATGCAGATGGGACTGTATTTGGGTGCGTGCGTGTGTACGTGCACTTGTTTGGTGAGAATGAGAAAAGGAGAGAGGGACAAATATTCACCCATATTCTCTACTGTCCTTTCTTTTTGAATTAGAAGTTTCTGCTTGCCCATCTTATCCATGAAATATGTATCAATGGAATGTGTTTTTCCTCTGTGAGTTAATAGTTTGCACAAAGCAGGATAAAATTATTCAGAGGAAGGTTTGCTTAGGGATTTCAAGCGCAGGTGCAGACACACATTTCCAGTAAAATGTTCTCATAAAGAATACTTTATTGAATTAAAATTACATTTGCTTCTTATAATGGTAGCACCTGTGAGGATTTAGTTTCATTAAACCACTAGGACGAATCACATAAAGCTCTAGGGGGAACACAAATTTTAATTTAATTCAGAATGGCCCCAGCCCAGGCGGGTTGTATCTCGTGTCTCTGTCCTCCTTCAGATGGAAACCTCAAAGCTGATCTGAAGTCTGACCAGACCAACTCTGTCAGTGTGCAGGTGACACATCCACTGGAGCCAACAACCTCAAACCCACCCAAGACAGAGGACAAGTCAGAGAAGAAAACTGACCAGCCAGACAATCCAAAGGTACACCTGCAGCGTAGGAAAAGACAAAGCAAAACACAAAACTTTATATATTGTACTTTAGTTAGAAGTGTTACTAAAGCCTGCTATTCTGTTTGACTCTCTCTCTATCTAGGATAAAGACACAACAGGGGACTGTGGGTCAAATGGTTCGGGGGGCAGCAAAAAAGACAACAGTGATGATGACAGAAATGATGAAGAAGATGATGACGAGGAAGAAAACGAAGAGGAGGAGAGAGAAGAGGAGGAGGAGGAGGAAGAAGAAGAAGAGATTGAGGAGCCACTTACATTGAAATGGCCAGATACCCTGCGCAAACAGGCGACTTACCTGTTGCTGCTGCCCATAGTCTTACCTTTATGGCTCACTGTTCCGGATGTTCGCAACCCAGTGAGTAGAACACAGTAATCCATATGTTATGATATACAGATATCAACAGGAACAATATCAGGGAAATGCAATTACATTTACTACATTTATTATCCAAGATGACATGTTTATATGTTAGAGCAACATTACATGCTTAAATGTTACAGCAAACAGTGCAAAGCAACACAGTTGTAAGAACCAGTTACATAATGTGGCATTTATATGTTTAATGTATAGTGTTCATGCTTGAATAGAATAATCAGAATATTTAATTAAACAGAAAAGGACACAAAATAAGATTGATATTAGTTTTCTTGGTCTTTTACAGGCATCTAAGCGTTACTTTGTTGGGACATTTATTGGTTCCATTATCTGGATTGCAGTTTTCTCCTATCTAATGGTGTGGTGGGCACATCAGGTTGGCTGAATACAAATAGATTTAATTTACCATAATATGCATAACATGCATTTGATACAGCCTGTTACATCAATTTGTTGATTTTTTTTTCTCTGTATGTTAAAGTACTTATTAAAGAATATATCACATAACATTCTTTGTTGACGCTTGCATAGGTTGGAGAGACAATAGGTATCTCAGAGGAGATCATGGGCTTGACCATCTTGGCTGCGGGCACCTCCATTCCTGATCTCATCACTAGTGTGATTGTGGCTCGGAAAGGCCTTGGGGACATGGCTGTGTCCAGTTCAGTGGGCAGCAACATTTTCGACATTACCATGGGGTATGTGAAGTCTTAAAAAACTAGCATTATTTTATTTTCAATGAGTAAGTGAGTAATGAAGTATTAAGCAATACATTGTCAAAACGGTTTGACCCTTGTCCGTTGGTTTATATGACATTCTATGGGGCTTGTTTTCTTTGACTGTAATTACTTCTTACCAGGACAGCAGCATATAAACCTCTTTGTCCGTCTTTGATTCCAGCCTACCAATCCCCTGGCTCATGTTCTCGCTGTACCATGGTGGTGAACCTATAACTGTCAGCTCCAATGGCCTCTTCTGTGCCATAGTGCTGCTCTTTATTATGCTTCTATTTGTAATCTTCTCCATCGCAGCCTGTCGCTGGAAAATGAGCCGTATGCTTGGCTTCACCATGTTTGTGCTCTACTTTGTGTTCCTTATCCTCAGTGTCCTGCTGGAGGACCGTGTCCTAATCTGCCCAGTCTCCATCTAAAATCAGATCAAAAGTGTAATCTCCATATTACTGTGCCCATATGTAGTCTAAGGGGTATTTTGTCGTATCCCATTGTAAACAATGATTGTATTTTCAGGAGGTCCGTCCTGTTCCACAGAGCTGTAGTTGTCTTCATACACAATTAAAAAAACAGGTTGGAAACAGTACCTTCATTCAGTTTGCTAAGAAATAGTGCACAGCATAAACCATCTCTAATCAGAATTCGCCCTAACTTGCATTTGTCTATGTTCTGTGTAAAAAGATTTTTTGTGAACAACTCATTTAAGTCAACATAAGTACAGTATTTCCAATTAGGAAAATAAAGCATTTTTTTATTTACATGTCAGTGTCCATTCAATGTTACAATTTTGGAAATAAATGTTATAATTATTTTACTTCTTGTCAGTGTTAAAGTGTCAAAATATTACTAGTGAAATGTATTTGTGGATAAAGATGGAAGATATATGTATAAGAAAAGTATCAATATGCTGGCAAAAAAAAAAATCTGCAATTAAATTATTTTTTTAACGTTGAATGAGTTGACTTACTGTTTTAAATAATCCTACCTTATTTACCAACATAAAGAGTCTACAATCTAGGAGGCAGTCCATTGTAAATATATACTTAGTATAGAGGTGGAATGAATAAACACACTACTACATCACAGTATAGTTGAATTTATTTACAGGCAGACGACTTGAAGATCCAGTCAAAAGTACAATATTCTTTACGGGACCTAAAGATCCATTGTGCAGATGTGTAAACACTATGAAGATGTTACAAAAGGCAAGGATCAACATCAAATCCATCCTTTCATTGTACTTAACGTATACAGTATGTGCAGATAAACAACCTAGCTATAGCAAGCTGTTGAAATGTCTAACAATTTTTTTTTTTTTTTTACCTACTAGGTCCGGTTAAGAGTCGGTTGGTAACAGCCTTAATGTAACAATATTTATATAATTAAAAAATACATTCCTGTACATTTGTTTTCTTTTGCTGAATCACTGATCAGGCAAGCATTCACTGGACACTTTGATAAAAGGTCCTCCTGCAGCCATGATATCACGTTAGACTCAACAATCAGGTGAGATGCAGGTCGATAAGATTTTTGTCATTAACCAAATGGATATAAATGTATTTTACTGCACACAAAAATGCATCTAACCATTAACCATTTTTCATAAAATGAAAAACTCCCCTGATAACCCGCCCCACGTTTTCTAAAAGCACTTCAATGCAAAACAACGTCATTGCTGAAATTAAACCATTTGTATAATAGGGCACACTTGAACAGCCACATTGTGTAGCTAATGAGGTCTTATCTACATTCATTACTTTCACATCTGGCCTTGTTTCCTGTAGTGTTCATAACCTGAGTAGTTTGTTTTACCTATTGACCTAGACTTAAAGATTTACTTCAAGATATTTAATTTTGATTCAGTGGTAAGCAAATGGTTAGGCAAAACATCATTCTACTTTAATTATAGACGCTCTTAGAAACAAAGCCTAGCTTACGCATGTGCCACTGAACATTCAATTGTGCCATTGTAAAACCATAATATAGTTTTACACTCCGTACCGTAAAAACAAAGCATTTGAAAAAATTACAAATATAGAAATCTAAAACAATTAATCTGTTGCTGCATGTAAAGCAAAATTTGTCTACCCGTCTTTCTAGGCAAGCAAACAAATATTTAATTTGCGCTTTTATAAACATTACATTTGCCTACTCTAATTTAGACTATAAATACAGTCATGTTCAGTGAGACATCTGTTTTCACACATTAGGCCTGGTATGACCCCTGCCTACCTTTTCCCTATTGACACTGGCAATTGAGCTCCAACCATTTATAGATAATACATTTTTGGTTCATAAAAACAAATTAAAGTTAAAAAATATATATTTTGAAGCAAACTAAAACTACAGGATATCTTTCACTAGAGAATGAGACACAATTCCTAATTCAAAAAGCAATATTGTGCTTGTTAAATTATTATCTAAGAAAAATACCAAAAACATGGATGGCGCCTAATGCCGTCTGTTTTGGTTCACATCTCACCAAAAATAACTGATAGTGCAAACATCAGCATTTGGTCTGTGTTTGTCAAATGTAACTTATACAAATAGAAATGTTTTATTTGAACCAGGGATTTTGGGGGACTTTAAAATGTCTAGTAGTGAGTTTTTAAATTTCTCAAATGCATGCAACTGGCCAGAAGAAAAAAGGAGTCCCACATGCTTTAAACACTCGTCTTTGGAGTGCTTGTCTACACACCTGTGGCTTAATGTAAAGTGTACGCCACATCTGCACCCACACCTCGCAACAATTCTTGTAACTGCCAGTACAGATTTACTACTTCTATGGCCTGTTTTACATAGAAGTGGTACTGGAAATACTGCCTTTAACGTAAATACACTGGTATATTAGTATTTTAAGTTTAAACAAAATTTAAAGACAAATGGATCCTAAACGGATGGATGTTCCTGAACTGAATACAACCATCAAATAAACATGTCAATAAACATTAATAAATAGCGATTTACTTGGTTTAAATATGAATCAAGTTATGTAAAATATTGCTAATATAAGTATTTTTATGAGACAATCCAAATATTGCATTTAAAAGTTCCTACAGGTGTATATTCTGTACAATACACCGGCATTGTATACATAAAACTATTGTACACGATCTTTAAAAAAACATAAGTGGACCTACCCTTAAGAAATTTTGTGAGGATATCATTTAGTTTTATTAGTATGGGCACTTAGCAAAGTGGCATGTCCATGTGCATGTCGTCATGTGATTTTTAACGATCCCTTTTTCAGCTGTTCCACACTCTACAGTTGTCATGCCAGTTACCCGTGTTGCCTCAGTCATGTTTCTAATGGTTTGCAGAGTTGAACAAAACATTCTGGTTTGGTTTCCAAAACTCACAGCCTTTCAATAGGGTTCCTGAGCTTGCCCTAAACTTCTTTAATGTCTTTGACAGGCCTGCTGCTTTGAGCAACCAACGACACGGCTGGGTGGTGGAGATGATTGGTCAGGTAGAGGGGCAGAGGGGCAGTTAAAGCTCAAAGGTAAGGTTCTCCGAATGTCTTGCGGCACTCCATGACACCAGCACTAGGAGGCCGGTCACAGTTGTGGGTCAGTTTTGCCAAATTTGGTGAAAGACGGTCGTAAGCCATCTTGTATTCACGGTCAAAAGCATCTAATGATAGAAATCAGACTAATTAGAAGATTACTATTATTATAAACTAAGTATTGAACGATAACTAGAAGATACATTGATACATATATGCAGACTAATTTAATAAATGTATTGCATACCAAAAACCGGACAAAATCTAACTTACTCACCAATGTCTATGTTATCCTTTCCCAAAGCAACCAGAGAAAGGAAAAGAATATCTCTGTATAGACTCCTGCAGAACAAAAAGCATAGAATACAGAAAGTCAGACAAAAGTGTGTCAGCAACATTTGTGTGGAAGAAATAAGGACACCTCATCGTAGGAAAACAATGACCTTTGCCTCTTGACCCCTATCGTCTGTCCCAGTAACTGGACGAGCTGGCCCAGGGGCCGTGTGACGTCATTCTTCTGGATGCTCTTAACCACACTCTGGAGTAGCTCCTCCCCAAACAAGCTCTCCTCCTCTCGTACTGGCCGGGACAGAGGGTAGCCCACATCTATGGACACACAGGAGAGGGCCTAAGATGGAAGCCATTCAGTGATCATTACATGCACGTTAATACAATTAAGTAATTAATATGTATGTATGTATGTATTAGCAGGCAATAACATTAGTATGCTTCACACAGAATTAAGATATAGCCACTGTTTGCAATCAAAACATAAACATATACACACAACATAATAAAAAATTGTGCATATAATACATATGAAAACATTCAGAGACACAAGGTCTCAGAGATGCAAACTCAAATATAAGTAAATAACAGTATTTGAGACTTTAGCATAGACAAATAAAAAGTGTCATATTAAGCAACAACATTGAGCTTCAGTCTGAACCACCAAAGCCATCATTCCAAACATGATAAAATCATATTGGACCCATCATAATGTCTGAAGTCTGAACAACACTGCATTGCTTGATAGCAAGTAAGAAAAATGATTATTTTAAAATATAAATATGATATGGGGCAAGGGTGGGGGGCACAACGAAACACACTTTACTAATCACTACACGAAGCATAAGCCAGAAAACACACAAAAGGACTCGGTTCAGCCCAAAAGCCAAAATCAACACTCACTGTCTAACAAAAGAGCACAATTATGCCCTGGAAGACAAAAAACAAGATGCCTGTTGAAAAACAGTTGGCTTGCACATTTGCAGCAACCACAGGTTTAGGTGAGCTTGAGAGAGGACTTGACAACATTGAAGTCCAATCTATAGTTGTCACAACCACTATTTCACACTCCAAACATCAGAACATAACATGACCACCATTAGTTGAAATGTAGCTTTTGCTAAACATTGTTATCACCATGTTCCACATGTTTTATTAAGTTTGCTAAAAACACTTTAATATCATTCTTATGACGATCAAGGTTCAAGTTTTCAAATCTGCAAATAACTACATACACTAAAATAATTGGTTTTGGCATTAACCCGAACACACATTAATTTAACTATGCAGATAAAAAAAACTATGACTTGCACAACATACATAATCTAACAAACTGAATCCAGGAATCTTATTTTAAGATGGCCTTCTGTTGTGGGGTCGGACTCACTGTGTGTGTTCCATAGTATGTAAAAGGGCTGGATGGCATCTTGATGCAGCTTTAGGTTGTCCCACAGGATCTGGATCAGCACATGTTTACTGTCCTCAGACATCCACTGACGGGGAACCTACAGAGACACAAAGGAGCATGGCAGACAACGTGAGAACATCTGCACCCTACAATTAGTACGCATTTTACTAAGCAAGTCTAAAAATGCTTCCACGTGTGTGTGTGTGGAGGTTTCCCTTTTACCTGGGACCCCCTGTTGCAGTGTTCAGAGGTGAGGATGAGGCCAGGCAGGTTGCTGGGGAGGTCCAGCCGTCTGAAGTACCACACCAGGTTCCAGTAGATGATGGGGTGGTGGTCCACCATGTCCGCTGCTGTGATGACAGCGTCGCCTTCGTTCTCCAGCAGGCTCTCTAGCTCCTTCCACAGCACCAGAGGGCTCAGGTATGGCACCGTCACTGGCTCTGGGTTGTGCAGGCGCCAATCCATGCTAAGGGGGTCCTGGCAGGGAGACTGAGGGTAAAACAATGGAAGCACCAGGACACTCAAATTAGCCACTTGTCAATTTGAAAAGAATAAAATAATAATAACATGGTCAGATTCGGCCATGACATGACCCACAGCTACAGATCTTTGTGCAATATAAATCATTCACGGCCACCACTCAAAGTACTTTCTGGCATCGGTGGCCATTTTGAAAAGACTTCCAGGATAGCGACTATTGGCGGTAAGTTGTGAATAAATAGGAACGGAGATGGGTGAAGGCACTCACAGTGACCTCGTTGAGGCGGCTGGGTAGACTGCCTGAAGTGGACACACCGTGGTGGAGTCTAGACGGCTGCTCCAGGGGACCAAAGACGCTGACACTACGAGCCATAGCAGCCCCAGAGGACAGGGAGCCCTGACAGCGCTCTGTGGGGATGTCTATACACTGGGCCTTGGACGAGGACACCCTGAGAGGCGGAGAGACAGAGAGAGAGACAGAGAGAGAGAGAGGTATAGAGCGAATAGAGGAATAGAAGAGACCGAGAGAGACAGCTGTATTAATACCAGGTGCTGAAAACACACACTTAATTTACAATGCAAATTTGGAACATTGCTAAGCGGCACATCAAAAGACTGTCAAATGAGTTCAACTAAACCCTGAAAGGGGACTGTACAACAGTATGTTCATCCACAAACAAACACCTGGAGGGTGCAAAAAAAAAAGAATATTTACATATCCGATTTGCATTTCAAAGGTTGCTTGCGGCGACCAATACAATTCTACAGAGAGCATACCAATGTAATAGTACTTACTTACATTGGAAGTCAGTCAGATTAGCTAATCAATGTCTGCTTTGGGATTTAGATGGTATATGATGAGTATGTGACGCATCTAAAGTGTGTGTCGCACCTGCTGTTGGCCGGGCTCTCCTGGACTGTGATACTGGGAAAGGAGGGTGACAGGGCAGTGGTGGGACAGGGAGTGGACAGGTTAGAGGTCACAGTGTCCAGACCTGTGGACACAGAGTAGGATGAGGACATCGCCTCATCGGCTGACGGGCTGGTCTTCAGGAAAAACCTGAGGGGGGGGGTTGACGCATTGGTTAATATGCATACATTACTTTGGATTAGTTGTTTTTGCTTTAACATGTGCTAACAAACTATTGTTTTTGGACTCGAAGAACACCAAAAAAGTAATGTTTGGGTTTCAAATGCTCCAAATCTTTGCATTAGGACTGAGGTCAGTATTTGTACAATGAGAGGAATACATATATTGTCTTTTCAAAGCAGTCAGAGACCATCTCACATACTTCGTAAATCAATGGGCGTGGCAGTTTGATGTTGACGTTGAAGAAGCAGACTAGAAACGGCAAGATGGCTGAAGGCATCAAGACAACTGAACAATAAAGGTATTTTCTTTTTCCAAAGGTGCGCTGTACCTTCCAGGTCCTCGCGTGTCCCGGATCTCCACATTGAGGAAGGGCAGGAAGGGATTTCCACAAAAGGGGCAGGTAGTATTGAGGTTGGAGTCATCTGCTGTCCAGCCAGCCATAATCTCCTCATCATACACCAGGCAGTCACAGGTCTTACAGCGGGAACAGCTGGAGATCAGCAGCTGCAAAAACGGCACAGACAACACAACATTGATTGGGCTTTCTGACAAGAATAGTTGATATGCCAAATTAAGTAAGATGTAAGATGTAAAATTTAAATTGAGTATTGTACAGTATGGTATTACCTCCATGGCATAGTTCTGGAAGATGCTGGTGTTGCTGGTGTAGCAAGAGGATCCTAGATCTGACTTATCTGTTGAAGGGAGGCCAGGAGGAGAGAAGGCACAAGTTTGAGCAACCAGAGAGAGGAGGGATGCAGTGACTCCTATTTGAAGTTGCCCTCAAGACTCGTTCAAGGGTCCAAATCTGAGTGCTATTGTATACTTGACATCACCTGGGTACCGAGGGGGAGGTCTCCCTAAGCCTGACCCAAAGGAGTGGCTTTCCAAACGGCTGCGGTTGGGGCTCCGCCTGGGGCTCCGGCGGGGCCCTGTGGCATGGTTCATGGGGGACATCACAGGTCCATCTGGCTCAACGCAGCCCTCTTCATCCAGTAAAGAGGTGCTGTCTGGGTCTCCCATGCCCAGGGAGGACACACTCAGGCGGTCACAGTTCCCATCCTGAAAGAGACAAAGTATTTTACAAATGTACTACCGGCATTAATAGATGAATAGCAGCAGAAACAACCATGAACATGATTTCCCTCAATTAGGCCACAAGAGGGCAGTCAACCACCAGGATGAATCAAAACAAACATATGGCATTACATAAGACTGCTACTGTGTGAAATGTATTGGGTAAATAACACCTGCGAGGTTAGGTTAGGAAGATGATGCCGTGAGAACTAGTAATCTATAGATGTTTGTTTAAGAAAGCCTCAACTCTTCACAGTTGAAGCCAGAGCAATTTTACAACAACAATGACGTCACAGCGTTTAATGAGCTTTCTGTGAGACGTTTTTTCCTATGTCCTCAAGCAATTGAGGTCAAAGTAGAATTTAATATGCAGACATAAATGCAGTGTAATCTATACAATGTCATTTCTAATTTCTAGTACTACTAGTAGAGAACTGAATTTCAGACCTCTACAAGAATATATTTGTTTTGTTACTAATCTTGTGTTCCCATGTTACTGTACCTTGGTGGGAGTGGTGTAAGTTGCTAGACGGGAGTACCAACGACTAGCCTTCTCTGCCACACCCTTCCCAGCGGAGAACACGCTACTCTTGAACACATCCAGCGTGGGTGTGAGCAGAGAGTCCAACGCAAAGGAGGAGGAGTAGGGAGAGGGAGACACCAGGCTCATGCCAGGCTCTTGTTCAGACCTCTCCCTGTATGGGCTGGCCAAAGGGCTTGGGCTGGCACTGGAGCGCTGTTGGGGGGGCGTGGACCAGGGCCGCTGGCGAGAGCTCGCCTGGGAGGGCGACGGCAAGTGGTAGGTTCGGGAGCGAGGCACCCCTCCTGTCCTGAGAGGGGAGCTGTGGGGCATGCTGGCACGGCGCTGAGCCAGCAGAGTGGGGTGGAGGAGCATCGGGCTGGAGGGGTCCTGGAGGTCCATGCTAGGGGTGCGGCTGCTCAAGGGGCTGCCCATGTAGTCCATGTAGAGCTCGATTTCCCTCGCCAGGTGGCGGTGGGCTGTGGGCGTGCTGACCTCCTCTTCCTCGGGCTCCTGCTCCTCGTCCGGGCCCAGCTGCTGCTGTGACTGAGACTCAGCAGCCAGGAGTGAGAGGGGGTCGTAGCCCATCTCAATGCCTGTGCGTTTCACAGCTCCTTTGGATAAGCTGGCCCCACCACCACAACTGGCACTACGCTCTACAGTCCTTTTGGTGCAGAAGGTTCTTCGCACAGGCGTTTTACTGTCCTTACCCACAGCAGTGCTTCTTTGTGGGGTGGGTTCATCTAAATCCAGATCCTCCAGATCAAATATGGCATCGGTGTTGCCCTTGTCCTCGTCACTCGAGTCCACCTCTTCCGTATCGCGTAGTTTCCCTCTTTCCTCTACATGCCCATGGCCCCTGGCTGGAGCAGCCTTTGCTGAGGCCCCCTCGGAGAGCCCTAAAGACAGAGAGCGCGGCCTCTTGCTGAAGCTTGTTCCGGAGAGGATCTTGGCATCAGCACCTAGGTTCTCGGCGATCTTTGCCGGGTCGGTCTCGCCCTGGCTCATGCCCAGGCCCAGCACAGTGCTGCCACTGCCACTATTGCTGCTGCCCACAGTGTCCCCACTCAGTCTGCGGCTCCTTATGCTCTGCCAGTCTGAGGCGGAGCCACTGCCGGCGCTGCCAGCTATCTCCTCCAGGGCACTCCTGTGTCGTCTGTGGAGGCTGTTGCTCTGGACCACGCCGATCTCTTCCAGGGAGGTGGTAAAGAGAAGGCCTGCTGCATGCCCTGAGGAGAATGAGGGACAGGGATAGAGAATGTTAGTAAACAGTAGGAAAAGAGCATAATAGAAATAGAGTCATGAATAGCGACCTAAGCAAAAAGGTTTTGTTGGCTACTTAGTCTTGGCTTCTTTGAATGTAGTCTATATAAAAAAAGGCGTTTTACCTGTGCCGACTGAGCCCTTGGGAATGCAGCCTTGCTCATCATACGGACATTTGCCACGCACTATGGCACTGGACTTGAATGGTGTGCTGCCCTCCATAGCTAGCTGGGGGAGACAGTCTCCACTGCCCTTTGCACTCTCCTCGGACACTAGACAAAGCACACGTGCAAACATTAAGTCACCACACTGCTGCCACCACCTCACACACTTGTCCAAAGAACATGCAGAAACAATCCGCTTGAGGGCCAAAGATACTTTCTATGTAAATAGAAATCAAATCCCCGTGGCAAATGTTTGCATTCAAATTGAAACATGCATACAAAGCCAGATAATATTTGGATATATTAAGATAGAGCCGGCTTTTTACAGGAGCTGCAGTCGCTTTCTTTCTTGTCGTCTTTGTCTGCGGGGATGCCTGGCACAGAGGGCTCTCCTCGTCGTACTTCCTCTTTGGACAGAGAATTGTAACCCAGATCTGACTGGTCCCCTGAGAGAAATTCATGGAAAATATGAATGACATTAATATATCGCTCTGCCGCAATTAATAAAGAAAGCATAAACCAAACAGTATGTGCATACAACTTGGCATGAAGGATCCAAGCAGTTGAAAAGTACCCCCTTCTCGGAACTACGCATTCATATGAACCCTTTTACTCTGATTGTTGGATGATGTTAATCCCCAACATTGTAGTCTGTGAATGTACTGCTCAGGTAAAGCTCGATCCAGGAAAAAGTTCAAAAAAATAACGATTTTCCTTATAGACTTGTAGTCCGTACTGTTAAACAGGGGAGAGAGGCAGTTCAGAACTACTGCATAAAGAATAGTTTCCTTAGGGCATCGGGTAGATGTACAGCATGTGGAGCAACGTACTGCAGTCTCACTAAACGTTATCAGTCGGAGGGGTTAACACTGCGGCAAAACCTGATAGTGTCAACGTTTTCTCTCTCCTTTCATTTCAACTTCTATCTGTGATACTCCTAAAACAGAAAAATATTTGGGTCTCCGGGCAACCAGCTGTCTCATAATTGACTTTCTCTTTAATCTTCCCATAAGCTTTTATGGCTCTGCCCTTTAAATAAACCACGTTGCGGTGTGTCCTTACTCCTAGAGTGCAGTACATAACAGAACACATTCATGACAAAATCTAATCAGAATCTTTAGCAAGGAGACATATCACACCCAAACGTAGAGGAAGTTCTGAAGATTATACAATTTCTGCAGAAGACGAAACGGTGTAATCTGAATTAATGTTCATCTAGATACCAATCCCTCCAGTGGTAAAGCAAGGCCTTCAAGAGTGAAGAAGACGGCCTTCAAAACAAGGAAGGGGATCAATAGTAAATGCAATAGATCAGGTTGCTTCATCTTGAAAGAAAGATTTTTCTATTAATTTCCAGGCTAAACACAAAATGTTTTAAAAATAAAGGGCCATAACAATATTGACAATTTAAAAATATTATGCTTTTGTTAGACAAGTGGAAGGTGGCTATAAGAACTGATGAGGTATTTATCACTGGATTCATATACTTAAAATGTATGTTTTTTACATAAACTTCAACTTTTGATATTTATCACTGGAGCCCAGAGGAAAGTAGGAACAGAAAGAACAGAAAGAGAGAATAACTTAAGACAGAGAGAGCCAGAGAAAGATGTAAAAATAATTGAGAAATGATTGATAGGCTAAATAGACGTATTAATTAGACATGGCGTGATAAGGAACAAGCCTGAACAGAAAACGTTATAAAAATAGCGTGGTAGGAGTGAACAGACAGAGAGTTTTACCTGGTTGGAGGGGAGGCTTTCTGAGTTCAGAAACACCCCAGTGTGAGCAGACTGCCCAGCCCCCAGAGCCCATGCCATCAAACCCACGGCTGACTGCATGCAGGGGCACACACAGGCAAGGCCAGAGTGAGGCCAAGGGTTAGAGACAGAGAGCAACGTAAAGAGTGGAATGCAACAGACCAAAAAGGACAAAAGGAAGCAGAAACGGCCAAACATAATGTTAAAGTAAAGGAAAATAAGGAAAACAATGCGGAAGGCCGAACGTGAAAGACAATAAGTGAAACCAAGAATGAAAACACGAAAGTGTATTGGCTTGATGGCGGGTGAATGTAGAGTTGAGCGATGGGCATTTTTGGTGTACCTGTGCTAGTCCTATCATCAGTGGAGTCTACTTTGTGGGAGCTGGCGTAGGGGCGCTGCTCAGACGCATTAGTGTCGACAGAGCTATCCAGGCTGCCATGACTCACAGCATCCAGGTCGCTGCCATCTGCCCAAACACAACAAGGCATTAAAAAAAAGATAGCCGAACCCCACTTTGGCTCCAGCAAGGGGTTAAAGGAGTCTTGACTTTAACTTTTGAATAGTACAGTGAGCTGATTATAGGTCATTGCCCATGGCAAATTATGAAAAAGAGCTCTGTCTAAATTAAATCAAGGTCCATACATTGGATGAGGTCAATAAAAGCCATCTAGTGGAAAGTCAATCAAGACAAAAAAGGTCAAGCTCAGAGAAACTAATGTAAAAAGTCATTTCTGTACAGAAACTGGCAGAAAAAGGTAGCAGGGAGGGGGTATGGGCAAGTTCAATGCGACAGCTAAGCATTTGACTGTAGTCTAATGGTTTGCATACGCTATACAGTGCATCCGGAAAGTATTCATACCCCTTCACTTTTTCCACATTTTATTATGTTACAGCCTAATTCCAAAATGGATTAAATAAAAAAAATCCTCAACATTCTACACACAATACCGCATAATGACAAAGTGAAAAATGTTTTTTAGAATTTTTTGCAAGTATATTAAAAATAAAAAACTCAAATATCACATGTACATAAGTATTCACACCCTTTGCTCAATACATTGTTGAAGCACCTTTGGCAGCAATTACAGCCTCAAGTCTTCTTGAGTATGATGCTACAAGCTTGCCACACCTATTTTGGGGCAGTTTCTCCAATTCTTCTTTGCAGATCGTCTCAAGCTCCATCAGGTTGGATGGGGAGCGTCGGTGCACAGCCATTTTCAGATCTCTCCAAAGATGTTCAATCGGGTTCAAGTCTGGGCTCTGGCTAGGCCACTCAGGGACATTCACAGACTTGTTCCAAAGCCACTCCTTTGTTATCTTGGCTGTGTGCTTAGGGTCGTTGTCCTGTTGGAAGGTCAACCTTCGCCCCAGTCTGAGGTCCAGAACACTCTGGAGCAGGTTTTCATCAAGGATCTCTCTGTACATTGCTGCATTCATCTTTCCCTTGATCCTGACTAGTCTCCCAGATCCTGCTGCTGAAAAACACCCCCACAGCATGATGCTGCCACCACCATGCTTCACTGTAGGGATGGTATTGGCCAGGTGATGAGCAGTGCCTGGTTTCCTCCAGACATGACGCTTGGCATTCAAGCCAAAGAGTTCAATCTTGGTTTCATCAGACCAGAGAATTTTGTTTCTCATGGTCTGAGAGTCCTTTAGGTGCCTTTTGGCAAACTCCATGCGGGCTGTCATGTGCCTTTTACTGAGGAGTGGCTTCCGTCTGGTCACTCTACCAGAAAGGCCTGATTGGTGGAGTGCAGCAGAGATGGTTGTCCTTCTGGAAGGTTCTCCCATTTCCACAGAGGAACACTGGAGCTCTGTCAGAGTGACCATCGGGTTCTTGGTCACCTCCCTGACCAAGGCCTTTCTCCCCCGATTGATCAGTTTGGCCGGGCGGCCAGCTCTAGGAAGAGTCCTGGTGGTTCCAAACGTCTTCCATTTGTGAATGATGGAGACCACTGTGCTCGTTGGGACCTTCAATGCTGCAGACATTTTTTTGTACCCTTTCCCAGATCTGTGCCTCGATACAATCCTGTCTCGGAGGTCTACAGACAATTCCTTGGACTTCATAACTTGGTTTGTGCTCTGACATGCACTGTCAACTGTGGGACCTTATATTAACAGGTGTGTGCCTTTCCAAATCATGTCCAATCAATTTAATTTACCACATGTGGACTCCAATCAAGTTGTAGAAACATCTCAAGGATGATCAGTGGAAACGGGACGCACCTGAGCTCAATTTTGAGTGTCACAGCAAACGGTGTGAATACTAATGTACATGTGATATTTAATTTTTTTATTTTTAATACATTTGCAAAAAATTAAAAAAAACTTTTTTCACTTGGTCATTATGCGGTATTGCATGTAGAATGTTGAGAATTTTTTTTTATTTAATCCATTTTGGAATTACGGCTGTAACATAATAAAATGTGGAAAAAGTGAAGGGGTATGAATACTTTCCGGATGCACTGTACATAATGTGAAAAGATTAAGAGGGAAAAATCACATTGGGTAGATAAATCCAAGTCATAATCCTGTACGTAAACGTAATTCAGAAAGTGTATATGATTGTGTATTTGTAGATCTATAGGGGTGTATGTGTCAGCCACTGCTCTACTGCGTCACGGGAAAATTAAATAAGTAAATTTAATTTATTAATGACCGATATATCGAGTTACCCTTTATAAACAACTGAGCTGGAAACTGAGGCTGTGAATTTAATCTATCAACTTAGTAAAGGGACACGTACAGCACAGTCTTCGGGGACATTACACTGCATTCACACAGCGTTGGCAACTTGGGACTGGAGAACATGCACGCAGGAATTCAGAACTACTGCTGGCATGCAGGGCTCTGGTGAGCTAAATCAAATTAGAATGATCTTTAAATATATCTTGCTTTGTTATCAAGTCTTTTTGGGAACTGGGAACAGCATGGGAATTGAAGATCTGATCCATTACCATATCTTACCTGACAGCGGGCTTTGTGTTGGTGGGGCATGTTTCCTCTGTAGTGCTCGTTTGAACTGGGCCACACCCAGCACCACGTTCCTCAGTTTCATCCACAAGAAGTAGCCTCCTCTGGTACTGGATGGCCAGGTGCTCTCCAGCACGGCCTGGATGACAAGTAGGCAAAGGTCAGAAAAAGAGAAAGTGAACAAATGAAGACAAGACCGATGAGTAGGCTGGAATGGCTAGTGAATTAATTATGTTTTTTCCCCCATAAAATTATTATATTATTTATAATACAAGTGTTATCTGTGCAAATAGTTGGGTTGCATTAAATAGACCAAATTAAACAACATTGTGGAGAGAAATCGATCACAAGTGCAACTGCATTTGAATTAGCTATTGTAAGTAAAGCTCATTCAGTTCACTATATAAAAGATGGTGTAGCTAGGGGATCCAGAGTTAATGTCCCATGCTGTCTTTAAGACTGATTAAGTTTTAAGTGCTTCATGTGTTGTTGTGATGACACAGAGAATCCTTTTAGAGTCTCTCTCTCTCTCTCTCTCTCTCTCTCTCTCTCTCTCTCTCTCTCTCTCTCTCTCTCTCTCTCTCTCTCTCTCTCTCTCTCTCTCTCTCTCTCTCTCTCTCTCTCTCTCTCTCTCTCTCTCTCTCTCTCTCTCTCTCTCTCTCTCTCTCTCTCTCTCTCTCTCTCTCTCTCTCTCTCTCTCTCTCTCTCTCTCTCTCTCTCTCTCTCTCTCTCTCTCATAGTTGAGTAAAGTATTTTGAGAAAGCGCTTGAGAGGTTCCAAAAAGAGTATGTGTGGGTAAAAGCAAGTGTGTGTGTGTGTGTGTGTGTTAGTCTGGGTGTGTATGTGTTAGACAATCTGCTATCAGGACACGTTCCCACCAGACAGTCCAAAAGGAGAGGGGACATTCACCTCCCACTTGTTTATTTGCACTTATTTGCACTACAGTTGCACAGGCCACAGCACACACACACATTGATACACTCACAATTACTCCTTTTTATATTCACTTATCAATCGGCTGCTTAGACAAGGGCAAAACGTTTTGGGCTTAGAAATGTCTAATCTAGCTAGCTGCTTTGGGAACTATATGTCAGATAAAGGAAACAAATACTTTCCAGCAACTAATGCTCCAAAGCCACATATTACCTCGCTTGTATGAGTCAATCTTTGGTGACTATTTGTCCCATAGCCACACAGGAACAGAGAGTCCAGGACACTAGTGTAACCCTCACCAAGGCCATGCTTCTTAATAACCTAACACCTATCGATGGACTGATTCCCATGCTGGCGGGTGGCTGGTTGCCAGATTCAAATAGTAACAATTCATCCTGAAGCCCAGTGTGATTATAGAGGCTGAGGCACAACCTTGGAAGGACGCAAATGTCATTGTTTCTGTTCTGTATAGGAAGGCCCGTGGCCTCCGAGACATAACTATGATTAGGTTCCAAATGAAGAAATACTGTAATTGGAACAATTCTAGTCCGATCACTGAAATGTGTAACTGGAACACTCACACATGTTTAACACACAAACTAATGGTTTCCACATACACACTTTCAACTACTTATAGCTTAGGCATCTTAAAAAATTAACTATTGAGTGGTATACAATAGTTGTGCTTAGACAGACAGTAAGTACCGACCTTGTTGTAGTAGCCGTAGGTGATAGCATTGGGTTGAACCCCAGCTTTCTTCATCTCAAAAAGAACCCTGACAGCAAGGACAGGCTGTCCATACTGACCACACAGCTGCATGAGCACCCGGTAGCACACCTAGTAGAGGACAACCTTTCTTATTCACAGCATTTAAAAAAAAATATTATTAAGTCCATTCAAAGACATTTGCAAGCCTGTGTTCATGTTATTAGGGAAGCTCCATTACAAGTATCACCATTATGCTCTAAAACAAGAGTAATGGTTGGACACCAGATTGACTGGTCCTATCAATTCCAACAACTAATGTCTAACACTAATCACAGGCTGTTGTTCTCCATTAGTAGGGCACATGAAATGTTGCTAATAATTCATACCTCATCTGGAGGCTGCAGTTTCTTTGTCTGCATTTTCCTGAGGACGTCGTACGCTGTGCGCAGTGCCCGCACCTTTGAGTGGCACACCTTGACATAGGCTGGTAGGCAGATGAACCACAAGCCGTAGCAATGACGCAGCAGACATTTGGACCACATTTGGGGGATTGCTGAGTACTTCTTGGCAATCTTTTGAGCCGTCTTAATTTCCTATGGGAAGAGAAGAGGGTTAGCTGAGAGGATATGACAATTCGAGGAAATAGAAATGTGAAAACTGTTACCACTTGTAGTATTTTTGTTCGAACCGGTAAATAGTTAAAACAAATAATCAACAGCTAGGCAAAATAGAGAAGTATTTGTCTGGTCAAACATTACTGATACAAAGTGGACATAATGGCAGCTCCAAAAAGCAGCAATCTTTAGAAAAGCTTGTTTTGCCACCACTGGACACTGGCTCATTTATTTAAGGTGGTGATAAAATTACTACATTTTAAAAGTTTATGAACAGAACACTCTCTTGGTTATCTGGCCCTAGACCTTATAAGTAATGGCCATTTATGATGACGAACCTGTTTTGTGCGTCTGAACATAGGGGAGGGGCTTGCGGGGCAGCTTTGGCGTGCCGCCAGACGTGAAACAGAGGTCCGAAGACCTTCGACAGGGTCAAACAACTCCGCACTTAGCACTGGAAAACCATCGTACCTAAACGCAATAAATGGAAAAGGTTTAAACAGCCCTATACATTTAAAAAATGGTAACGTTTATTTAAAATGTTAATTGGATTAGTTGTATACATTTATCTATATAACTTAAAAAGCGAAAGATCATTCTTAGAAATTCTGCCAAACATAAACCACAATGAGAACAGATGATACTTGGCTACTTGTCCTTCAACTGTAGCACGAGTGTTTTGCACCCACCTGTAACTGTGGGGATACTCCTCTCCATCAGGCAGAAAGGGAAGATCTGGGGGGGTGATGAAGACTGTGTGCTCACTGCGCTGTGATTCGTCAATTTCTATCAATCTGGTCTCTTCCGGCCTATCACTGTCCACCTGATGGAGGAATAAAGAAGTAACATTATTATACCTCTAAAACGGTACCTAAAATAAGTAAATGAAAAACGGCCAATTTAGTCCAGCAGTAAAAAAATAATAGTTCCATACTAGGAGAGCGGATTGTCTAAGATAGTTGATCACCAGAGCTGGGGGATGCAGTAGGTGACCTAGTTTTGACTACTGCACTAGCTCACTTTATCTTATGCTTTCTCTTTCTCTCTAAACCTTTCATCGGCTATATTCCCAACACGGCCTTCCCTTCTCATTTTCTGATTCAGTGTGCGCTCCCTCATATGTATGCACCCCATCACCCCTTCTTACTTCTGCCTTTCTAACTGGTCCACACTAGAGCAATGAGCCATGCCATGATGAGGCCTTTCATTACAATTGTAGGACCCTATTCTGCACACAGGAATGGTGGAATGCAGGCATACAAATAGAATGCATACAAACGTGTAAAGCCATGAAATGAAGGCTGAGAAAAGTGAATACCTAAATATGTCTAAATATGCTTACAAATGAATTCACCAGGGATAGAACATCTTAAAAAGAGTGCTTCTTCAAATAATGATCTCCTATCCTGCCAATAAGCATGAGTGACAACACTATCTCTTAAAAATGACTGTACACTAAGAACTATCCAAATCCATGCATATGAGTTGCAAGCACATTTAATTTATTAAAACACAAAAACGGTCAGCTTTAAATACTATACAGGACATTTTGCTAAATTAATATTATGGTTTGAAACAGCAGTTGTTGTCCATGTTTAAATGAAACTGATAACAAGAAAATTATCAAATGCTATTTAAAAGGGAAAATTATAAAGTTATACTCAATATATTAAGTAAACTTAAAGCCATCAGAATCAAATAAATGTAAAAGTAAAATACATTCAAATTAATAATCAATAATTCAAGGTACATTCTGTGTTTCCAGCGAAAGCAAAGCACTAAAAATGGGTAAAGAAGGCAGAAAGAAAACATATTCCTTATCACCCAATAACTGACTAAAGTGTAGAACCTCAGAAAACTACAGTTTGCCAACACGTAGAAGAAAAAGAGCAATCAAACACAAACATATCTTCTACTAAAAAGCCAGTGCCCTCACACTTAATCCACTCTCCCACCATATCTACTGCTACTGAAGCACACAATCCGATCGAAGGTTCTGCACCCTGACATGCCCCCTCCTTAAAGAGAGATGAGTGGAGTAGCCTGGAAGAGCCAAATCAGCTTTGAAACTCACTGAGGTGAAAAAAGTGCTCCTGAGCTTGAGTCATGGAAATAGTGGGTTTAAAAACTTAGGAAACTCTGCACACTGATTTTTACAGAAACTGCAGCTTTGCAGTGAACGCAAATTTGGGGGTTATAGAGGTGACGGGGAACCCCTCCCCCATCTTCCACCCCACACATACACAAACATAACACCATACATACACACATACCTTGCCTCCTTTGTCTGCAATGCGCTCTGAGTTGTAGAGCTGCTTGCACAGAGGCAGGAAAGGAAAGAGACAGTGAGGAAGAAGTAGAGTCCAGGATAGGAGAAAAGCGTGTTTAGTTAAATACAGGTGAATCTCAAGAAGGGATTCAAAGATGGGAAATGACGGAAGAGGACGAGAAAATAAATATGAATGTTTTTCATTCAAAGGTAAAAAGACTAAACCAATCAGATGTGAAGCTCACTTTATCGACACAGTCGTCAAAGAAGGCCAGGCTAGCATCTTTGTCGCTGACGAAGGAGCACTCCTCGATGAAACGGATGAACATTTGAGTCTTTGTCATGAGAGAGTAGAACTTCTGGTGTGAGCGGTCACGACTTCTTAGGAACCCTGAATGCATTAAAATTATTGCAAGTTAAGCTGAGTGCCATTGCTATGCTGGTTGATCTGATCTCATCTGAACATAGAAACAATCAGTTGACATCTGATTAACTGTGTGCACTACATTTTGTAAAATGTCTGTATTATTTGAGCTACCCCATCCAACAAAAGTGACTGATCATTCTGGACCCATTGGAACCCACAACATAAACACAGATTGTATGTCAATGTAGGTCATATATATTTTCCACACAATCACATGCAAAATGAAATTGTATAAACTTTAAATAGTACATATTTCTCTCTCTCTCTGCATTTGCTGCATCATATCACTTGGGCCATAGCTATAGGTAGACTCCTAATGGGACAACAATGAGAGCCCAGGTCAAGAACGTGAAGAGAAATCTCTGGAGACTTTCACAGCTGCAGGCACTCCCTTGTTAACTGTTACTATCACCACACTATCTTCCAGAACACCAGTCTTTATTCATATTCATAGATGTGACCCAACAGCAAAACGGATTACAAGTTTAAAATAGTTTACCTTGAATGTCAAATAGGGAGCTCGCATCAGTGGCCTTCTCTGATGGAGCCTGGGTAATAGGTCGCAGGTATGAGCGGTAGCCTTTCAAGATGGCTGCCATGAAGCGCAGAAATGCCTCCTGGATCTCCATCTCCAATGTGTGGAGGCTCTTCCCACAGCTGAGCTCTGAAGAGTCACTCATGCTCAAGTCCAGCAACCCGTCGGGCCTCTGCTGACCTGTTATGGAGGACAAATAGAGCTCATGGTTTACTAGTTATGTTATTAGAAAGATTCATATTAAGGAATGTGTGAAGTAATAAAGAGACAAAACAAAACAAAGATATTTCATGACAAAATCAGTGGTGGAAAATCTTAATTGATATGTAATATTCCAGTTAAATTGTTAAACATATATTGGCCAAAAAGCGTTGCCAAAAATACATTTTCAACAATAAGATCCTAATAGATTCTAGGGGCATTCACACCAGCCACTTAAAGAACACCAACACTGAATTTGAACACGGGATGCCAACAGGGGAAAAGGCTGGCCATAGTGCCTACTGTAAAGACTTCGCTACTCTGACATAAATCTTTTCTGTTTCTGCACATGGTCCTCACCATCAGCCAGCTGTTGGTAGAGATGGCTCAGCACGTTCATTAAGTTTTTGCAAGCTTTCTTTGGAAGAATCTTCCATGTCAGTGCTCTTTTATCTTCATTACTAGAAGCAGGAAAAAAATATATTTGGAGAGAGAGAGAGAGAGAGAAGGTCAGAGCAAACACGCATGGTTAGATCCTGGGGTATAGGGGTGGGGAGTGCTGTAGGGAGTCCAACTTACAAAAGCAAAAGGATATTATGAATTTATTATTGACACTACTGTTTTTAGAAATGTGCAGAACGCGTTATTCAAATGTTAAATGTATATACTGCAGCACAATCTCTACACATGAAAAAACAAGGAGAACATTATGTTTAAAACTAGCAGAGTTTTCAAACTTAGAATAATTAAAAAGTTTACTATTGCACCATGATGGCTCTGTCATCGATGTGAACTAGGGGACTATCTTAATTGCTATATGATGGGTTTTTACGGTGGCAGGGTTCTCACTGGGATATTGTGTTAGTGTCCAAATCCACACAGCTGACGTCTGGTGGGGGTTCGTAAAGGTCAAAGTAACGAGAATCCACACCCACAATGAAAGGGCAAGGCGCACTAAGTACATCTGCTAGTGCCAGGGGGCACAAGGGGATGTATGGGCACGGCCAGTGGAAAGGAAAGATCATCTGAAAAAAAGAGAGGGAATAAGGAAATCAAGAGACACATACAGTTGTACACGCTTTAAAACAGAAGTATAACAGTATCGTCATCACTGCGGTTTTTGCTGTGGCCTAAACTAGATTCAAAAGCTTTTAAATAAAATGTGTATAATGGAAACATCACTTACAGACACCAAAGCCTCCGTGACACTGGTCAGTACAGCCGGCCGTAGTGAGTGAACAAGAATTTTATGTTCAGTCACAGCAAACACTAAAAGGGTGATAGCGTTTTCTGGACCTAGGTTCTGTAGTAGCATGGAGAACCGGCCTCCACTGAAACAGACAGCCATACAAAAATATTATACATTTCCTGTCAAACCGTTTGTATTCAAAAGGGAGAACGTGCAATTAACTGAAGACATCACAGTTAAATGTCAGATATACAAAGACTATTTTACCTGAGAGGTAAAGGAGAGGACACTGGCTGGCTCAACATCAAACTGTCATGGGGGGAGAGCTGAAAAGAGTTCAGAAGGTACTGTGAAACTTTAAGCACAAAGTACAGGTCGCACATAATACAATTTAGACAGGAGTACATAACACAAAATCTCAAAGTTCTTAAGATCACCTGAACCAAAATCCTGGGTCTCTGTGAGGAAGGGAATGGAACTTTGTGCATAAAGTGAGAGATGTGCCTAAGGAGAAAACAAAGATAAGAACTCTCTAAAACAAGTCCATTCAAACCCAACCATCTCAAAAAGGAGGCCCAATAAGTCAAAACGCATAAGCTCACTTCTCAATGGGTAGGACGTGAGGGCCGGAGATGGAGTAGCGGTAGAGGAATGTAAGGAACTTGCGGAAGGCATCGAAGAAGGGCCAGTGGGAGAGCAAACAGATGCATTTGTTGGTGTGGACTGTGCAGGGTGCTAGCGTAACTGCTGTAGCAGCAGCAGTGTTGGAGGAGGGCTTGTTAGGATTCAGTAGACCCAGCTGAGAACGTTGTTTGTCCGTCAGGCACTCCTTTGGGTACGGTTCATGGAACTGGATCGCAGCACCATACACCTGGGACAGCATAACAGAAATGTTGTCAGTTGAGCAATTGGAAATCCTGATACAACCATAAAATGGAAAATACCAAGGATGTAGTCAATGGTAGCCTTTATGAAGGCCTTTTAAATGAGGAAAAAAGTTAGATACAGTTGATGTGCTAGCACAGAAAAATCAACTGTCCAAATTAATAGATATGGTGGTAAAAAAGGTCAATATAATGGCAGCCCCCAACATTATTACCTTTCCTTATTTTCTTGGAAATACAAATATTTTCATCCAAATAATGCTAAAAGCTGGGCAGCTGTTATGCTGGAAAGATTGAGTGTGTGTGTGCGTGTGTGTGTGTGTGTGTGCGTGTGTGTGTATGTGTCAGTCTGGCCATTTGATTGGAACAGTCTATGATGATCACAGAGATTGGAGTGTTTTAAAAGGTTTGTGTTTATTTAAAAATCTACATATCCAAGCAGACTACTTGTTCTGTAAAGTAAGGGGAAACGTGCAGCCATAGCCGCTAACAGTCTGCAGAGTGACCGGCAGGCTGCCAAAACCTACTGAGTCTTTCTCTCTGACCTTGCCCAGGAAAATACAGGTCAGCTTACAACACACAAACCACTTTCAGTAAAATATACCCAGCAGCATTTCCCATGCACCTTTGTACTGCCAAACACACACAAAGAATGACCATATGTAAACACACATCACCCACCACATATTCTCAGAAAAAAAGCTGTTTGATGAAAAACAATTGATGACGTGTAAAATGGGATCATGGGCATTTCAGACATGTGGTACCCTAACACACAGGTCCAGTTTCTTTTTAGGTCAGCAGAACAGAACGCTGTTCTTTAGCGATGTGGTCAGCACAACATGTGAAATCAAAACATGAGGGGCTTTGGAGATATGTTTTCATTTAGGCATGGGTTGGACAAATATTAGTTGGGTCTTAGTGTTGAAACAGCGTGCTGTTTGTACTTTCTTTCCAGGGCTGTGAAACATGAACTCTGGCCATCTATTCGTTTTTCTGGTCTATTCCTTTTGCCATGGCTCTAGTCGTGATCAAGATCTATAGCCATTTGCAAGGCTCCCTAATGCATCAAGTGATGGGATCTTTCTTGATTTTCTGACCGTATTTTTCTCTCCTAAATACGCTGTTTGAATGGAAGAAACATCAGAAGGCTCAACAAAGCCATCAGCTTTCCCTCTTGATGTCTTCGGACCAATTGATTTCAATTCTTGCCTTTTATGAGTGAAATTGTGTGTGTTTGTGTGTGTGTGTGTGTGTTTTGACATGCCTGACCTAGTTTGCGCTCTGGTGTTCATGTAATTGTTGCTTCCATGTGTTCCTTTTTTTTGAAGTAATGTGTGGTTGTGACTGTGTCAGCCGTTCAGTTGGAACAATATGTCATTTAACAACGTGTAGGATAACAACGGTCAGCAGGGGCAGGGGAATGTGAGCATGTGTGTGCGTGTCTCACTTTCTCTCCTGAGGCCCCAGTCAGGACAAAGGTAGAGAAGACAGGGAGCGAGTATTTGGTTTGAGCAGGCCAGCACTCTATAGTGGCCCCCATTGGCAGACAGAAGAGAGGGACAGACTCTGGAAGTGGGAAAGATTCATAGTCCTCTTCAGGGTATCTGCTGAACAATCCTGAAAAAAATGGGAGAATCAAACAGCAACATATGTGCATATTATTATTATAATATTCAGAATTAAGTGTAGAAACACAAGTAAGTACATGTAAAATAGTTTAAACAGAAAGCACACAAGAAAGATCTAAACAAGTCAAATAATTATCACATTATTATTTTGTCAAAGGATTGGTAATCTTAACACTTATTACCCTGGTATATGGGCAAACCAATTGGTGGCAGGTAATTTGCCCTTTTTAACTAGTCTCTGTTGGTGGTTACAAATGAGCAATATGCAATGTTTACTTAACAAGTATGTTCCTTAAGTAAATAACAGATTTTTTCCTGCGATGCTCCACAAATGTAAATTGGAAAAACAATCTCTAAATATTGAGTGTGTGTACAACCCAGTACATTTTACCACTACCACAAAAAACTAGTCAAATCCATGAAAATGGACAGTTAATAGTGAGAATACTGACTTGACACCAAATTTGAGTCTAAACGTGTTGGCGCAGTGCTTTATGTTCTCATGCATCCTATACAATGCGCGGCATTTGCTTTACGACAACAACAAAAATGCACGCAAAAGGCAAGCCTTTTTGACAAAGCACAAAATAAAACAGATTCCATAAAAGCTATTTCCTAAAATTCAGAGATCGCTGCCTATCAGCCTATACAGTACTTACTATACACGCAACACAATCGCAAGGATGCTGATAAAAAATTTGTCCCTTGAGTGCCAGAATACTATGGCCAAACTACTTAATTTGATGTGAGGCAAAAGATTGCTAATGTAACAAGAGGACATGCAACATTTCCAATTACAGTGCAAGTCTGCTTATAAGTGCCCACGTTGTCATGAATTATGACGAGACTGTGGTAAAAAAAACATATTGCCTTGCCAATACAATGAGAATCTAACCGTAAATCAAGAGAATACATGTTATTGGTGTGCATACCAACACTTACCTGCTTTGTAAGCTATTGTGTTGGTTTTAGCCACAGATTTCTTGTAGCACAGATAGACAGAAGATCCCCACTAAATGTAAAACAAGAAATAAGGCTTATTAGAATTACTACAGCTGTTACAGTTAATTAAGTATACAAGCTGAACTTTGCAAGAATTTGACATGTGAAAGACCTGTTTACAGCAAACACAAGAGAAAAAGAAGAATATTGTGTGGTTATGGTTGCCAATTTATAAATAATAGTGCAGTTGCGGTGTCAAGTGTGAGGCCTCCCTGTGTCAGATAGAACCTTAAAGTAAGCTTCTTCCCTAAGTGAATGTTCAGACATTCAATTTGATCTTGCTAGTTTGCATAATAACTATTACGTATTGCGTGTATGATTCATAGAGAAACAGGTATTGCCAGCTTTGCCACACACTTTGTTTTATAATGTAATTATATTTTACAGTATATGAAGAATCACACAGAAAAACACATTTATTTTTTACTGATAGAAGTAGTCAATGAAGTGTTGTTAACATTGACAATTTGACAATTTTTAATGAGGCTGTGAAGAAAAGTTTGTATTGCTACAGTCAGTAATGGACAGTAGCCAGCTAGCTGTAAAAAAATAAAATAAAAAATAAAACGTGTGGAGTGCATGTGGATTCCCATCGCTCTAAGTCTTTTCTCTTTCTCCCACTTCCTGCAACACTGCAAACAAAGCTTTGTTGGAAGACAGGCATGAACAAACACACCAAAACACTCATTTCGACTTCTCAGGGGATGCCCCTAAGGAGCAATTATGAACAGACCTAGCTTACCGAGCTAGGACTTTTGTTACACTTGTACTCTAGGAGGAAAGGGAATATATGATGTATAACAGGAATGGGTTTATAACATTAAGGAGACGGAGAACTTGATATGGGTTAATTTAGAATGAAGGTCTACAGCCAATAGACGGCTTGGACATTTTTCTATTTCACAACTGAATACCATTTTCTGAAACCACCAAAGTAGATACTAGCGTGGCAGTGGCCTTATCGGCTTGAAAAAAACAATACTAACTCATTTAGACAATAAATGTTATTAATTGAATATTATATTGAGATTGAGATATTAACCAGGGTCTGACCCAGTGCCTCACCATGCTGCTGTTGAGGTTCTTGTCCACCTTACAGAAGGTGTGTGGCGCCGTCTCGCCCTTGCCAGGTATTATTATGCATATGTCGGTGACAGCCAGGGCACTGTCAGGCTGGCTTTCAGGAGCACGTCGGTAAGTGATATAGATACGTTGAGAAGAAGTGCTGCTAATGTTTGCTGACCGGCCAGAGGGAGTGGTCTGGATCACGTGGCAGCCCTGCTTCAGACGCTCCTTCCACTCATACAGCACACTGGAGGAAAGAAATGAGCAGTCAGTCAACTAAAGAAATGAGCAGTCAGTCAACTAAAGGCAAAGGACTAGACATTTTACTATAAACAGGGACACTTGGGGTATGATGTTTACATCTCACATGAAAAGGAACTATAGGCCTAATTAAAACTGATGACTTACAAGTATTTATCGTTCTTAATATATGTCAGATGCACAAATCCAATAAACTCTAATCCATTGAATACAAATGCTATCAAAGAAAATGTAGGTAAACATTTTTAACTAAAATTACATTTCAACCAAGATTATAGAACACCTAATGTAGGTAAACATTTTTACAAAAACCAAAGGTGGACTGATGTCACTTTTGAATTATAGTCTTCTATAACAAAATTACTACACTGATTGAAATGCTGTAGATGAGTAATAATAAGTTAATAGTAATAGTAATAGTAATTCTGGTAACTACGACCCAAATAATGAGTGGGAATTTCAGACAGTTATCTGTTGCTAAAAAAGGTTAATAGCCTAGTACATGACAAAGATAACATAATATACATAATATGCAGTATTATGATCTATCCAAAATAGATCAAATTCAGCAAACATAGAAGTTGTGTCTAAAAGGCCATCACCATAGTAACTGTCCAGTCATCCAGGTTTTATTTCCACATCAGGAGATGACGCAGTCAAATGGCTAGTAGCATGATAAGAATGACAATTTCACAGGCTTATTTCCAATGTTTACCCAACATCGAGCACACAAAAGCACATAAGTAGCAGCACAAATATTCCAATATAATAACGCAGACACATACTCCCCATAACACAGCGTCTCTCTCTCTCACACGCACGCGTGCGCGCACCTTAGCCTACAAGTGCTTCCAGTGCTGTCTGAGAAAAATTCAGTCAGGGATAATCTTTAGATAAAGGCTGTATGTACACTACAGCCTCTATGTAAGCACCAGATAAACACCTCACTCAGCTGAGTGAGAGGGTAGCACTTGTTCACTTACCGCTGTCACCAAATGACCCTATCAGGCAGTGTGAGGAAACATTACTCACAGGACTGCTTACTATGCTCTAGACAGAATTTTTTTTGTCATTCTCTTAGAATTGTATTAAAAACACCACACGAGGAGCTCATCAACTTGTGTCAAAACCTCACTGACAAATTAGTAAAAAAAAAAAAAAAATAGGTGTTCTATAATCTTGGTTGAAATTTAATTTTATTTCTGAAATAAAGATAGCACAGAAATAGCATGCAATAATTAAAGTGCAAAGCAGGAACAAATTCTTCAAAATCCTATACATCACCACTCCCGCACCTCACCGCTGCCGCCCTCTTACTAGGGATGGGCATGTTAGGACATATCTAAAATATGAATTTTAGATTTTTGATAGAATTCGAATATTCTATCAAAAATATTTCGGTTAATCGATTAACCGAAATAAAAAGATTATATGAAGAAAAAAAAAGAAAATCTTTTTTTTTCCATTATATATACATATAATATTATATAAAAAAAAAATTTAAGGAATATATATGGAATATGTTTATTTAGCGAAGGCCAGATCACGGAAGCCCTTCAGGGTACATTACAAGTGCGTTATTGCGCAATTTTTTTTTATTTTATAATATATTAGTGTGTGTGTGTGTGTGTGTGTGTGTGTGTGTGTGTGTGTGTATATATATATATATATGTGTGTGTGTGTGTGTATATATATATATATATATATATAAATAAAAGGAATTTTGGTGCTATAGCGCACTTTTCCAATTTCTGAACATTTCTTACTCTGACACATTTGGACAGATTTTCTTTGATCTCTGAGCGGAGAGTCAGCGCTATAAAGCGCATGTGTTTGTATTGGTTATCCAGCGCACGCTCTCCTGCCTTCAGTTGGCGCGCTGCCTGCAAGTTTAAACTACTAATGCATTGAAATTGTGCTTTTTCTTTCTACTTTTTACATATGTCAATGGCATTGGTGCACACGTTATAAAGAGTATGTAATCAAAATCGCTAATGAATAATATTTAAATTCACTTTAGGCAAAAAAAATTTATAAATAACTGCAGCTCTATTCCAATACCCACATCATTTCGAATAATCGAATATTCGAATAACCGTGCCCATCCCTACTTCTTACCCCAGGTCTGTGAGTGGTGGCTTGTCCCGGCCTCGCCTATAACATAGGAAGATCTGGGGTGCCATGAGGCTGCCGTTATTCAGGTCTGCAGATAGACCAGAAGGAGTGGTGTCCACGGAGGTATAACCAGGTGGAACTTCCTCCCCTAGTGATCGCATCACCACTGCTACATCTGTGATAGGTGCCTTGGGCTTAGCGGTCTTGTGGCAGACATCATCAAAATGGATCTCCTGGTCCAGTGGTGTGGATGCCTCCGTCAGGCCCGCAATCACAAAGTAGTCTGCAACGCGAGGGCCTTTGTCCTCCATCATCTCCCATCCCTGGCAGATGCCTTTGTGGGTTGAGGAAAGTAGGGAGCAAAGACAAGCGAGACAAGCAGAGGTTTAGTACCGGAGTATAAGGTGTAATGCTAGTTTTTCAGTATTTGACTATGTTCCAGAGAAACAATATCGGAAGCAAATGGCTGATTGTCATTGACACTGCTGTGTATTGGCAATGACACAATCAATATTATTCCTATCTTTCCCTTCCCCATGCCTAAGCAGTCAAGGAAACTATAGGCTTGTGAGGAGTCAGACCTAATTAGCTTGGTTTGTAATGGCTTCAATTATGCATTACTTAGGGCTAGTTTTCATGCTGCCACTGGGTGTTTTGTCATGCTAACCTTCCTGTTACAGACCAAGACAATGGCCATGTTCAAAGCCAACAGCGGATTCTGAATTGAATTCAATATAACATCATTGTACTGTTTTTCAAGATTGCTGACTGCTCTAAATTCTCTGTCTCTACTACGGTAGACATTTGAATGTGTTATGTATCGGAAAACGACTCCAATTAAAAGACTACTAGTAATTTTGACCTGAGCTATAACTAAACCAGATGCATTCAGCATTGCAGCTTCATTTTAGGACTTGAAGGTAGAGGTACAGTGGCAGCGCTCAAAAAAATTGCTGAGCTGCTTAAGACGGTGCCATGTACAAATGTACACTTCTGTTCATCAATTGCCCTGGTGACAAGACACACCTACAGAAATTTGAGAGGGTAATGCATTATCTAATGTGAGTGAGACTAAAACATTTACAATCTCACTAGCATGCTGATAAGAGTTCCCCGTTCAAGGTTTTCTAGTCAACCTAGCCTATATTCAGTGCTTTCAGCCAAATTTGTCATACTGAATTTACCGTGAAATAAAATAGACAAATCATTAAGCAAACTAATACAAAATGTTGTTGGCCTCTGAGGGGTTTAATGTCATTTTGAAAGTAGATCAAATCGTTATTCATAAATTGACATTCCCCGGCTTTTGTGCAATTACTGCACGCCACTGTAACGATGAGCAACAGCTATTACTGTATTACTAGAACAAACCAATAGCAAGTAGCCCATTTATGAATGTAGGTCAAGAATACCAAATAACCTTTTGAGCATCTAACAGTACTACTGAATTGGTGCAGTCAACTGGCTATTTCTTGCAAAGCAATTAAAAAAATGGAATGATATCAAAACAGTGATAAATGTGCAATATTTCTTTAGACAAGCAAACCTGCTAACCCAACCTTCAAAAATATATTAAAGAAAGGAGCCTGTGGGGAACTCTCTTGTGGTACTAACTTGGTGTGAAACTAAAACGGGGAACAAGATAATTTAGGCTAGCTGGCTGGAGAGGCAGTTAGGGCATGCAGCGTTATCCGAAGTATTTCTCTCTCCAGTTTTAGACCAGTCATGAGATGGCACATGAATGCAACGCATCCTTGCCATGCAGTCAGCATGCTAAATATACAATGCAAAATAAATAACAGCAGAAATTATGTAAAAATAAAGACTTTTTACATAACTGTTACATAAAACAGTCCTTAGTTCCCGCCACCAGTTCTCTAAATGTAGGCATTGGACTTGGTTCTACACGGGTTTCAATAGGAATGGAGCGGCACCCAAAACTCCCCGTTGTTCCTGACATTTTAATAATACATTTGAATGGGCTGGAGTTCTGGATTTTTAAAAATTTCTACAACAACATCAGAACAGCCAGAATCTGAAAATAGGTGAAGACATCGGTAGTGACAATCGACAGTAGAGGGTTTGTCATACAACTGTCATACATCTTAAGTTGCCAAAAAAAAAACTGCTATAAATGACACAGAAGTTTGATGATATTTTTTCTATTCAGAACCTTTAGAGAGCTAGGCCAGTCTGTAGCATTTACTTTTACAGCTGTTAAAAGTTAAGAGCCATAAAAACATTTGCTCTGACCTTGGAACATCCCTGCCAAAATATGCTAGGCTACAAGCTGAGCATTCAGCAAAGAAATAAAGTGGAGTCCCACCAGGAGGGAAGACAGGATGCACTGAGGTGCATAAACAAAAGATCTGGAAGAAGTCTTTATTATCACAAAACATCTGCTTCTAGTCAGTCCAGAGGGTTGAATGTTTAATCCAGTTCACACTTTTTGGCAAAGCATTAACAACCTAGAAAAAATAAGTCAAAGGCTCTGAGGTCATGATTAATTCAGTCAAAATGAATTATGTGATCTGTCTATAGAGTCAAATACACACTTTGCTGAATAAAGACTCTAATACGATTTTTTTTTTTTAGGTCAGTGCAACCCAGCACCAAATCCACTTGTTTCCCCCTTTCATGCTACATTAATAACGATGTTAACAATGAGTGCTTCTCAGTCTAGGATGTTGGAGACTGTTTAGTTGACCTTTTTAAAAGCAGTACTTATTGAATTTCCACTTTTTTGCATTTGTCTATGTTATATTATGGCTATATCTAAAGTGCCTGTTTAAGTAGCCTAGTATTTTACGCGACAGGAGATGAATAGGTTGTTGTTTTTTTTTACCAGATTTGACCTCAAATTAGATATTGAAGATTTAAATGGCATACAATGTGAGCATGCCTGTAACAAGTTATAATATAATGATGGACATTTTCCACAACCACGTCATCAGGACTAACCATGAAAGGCAATGGTATCACTAAGTTTGATAAACTTGATCTGATTTTAAAGTTAGACTAACGTTATCCATGCATACAAGCTCATAGTGCTTGCAACCTGTGGCACGTCAAGTGTGAAAGCCCAGAGGGGGGAAAACATACCCTTACAAATCACCGTAATTGTGCAATTGTGTAGCCGGCTTCAAATCGAAAAAGCCAGCGCAAAGAATGTGGAAAAAAAAGACAGGGACTGTAATGGCATCACATAGTGAAATAGAGAAGCTGACACTGTTGTAGCCAACCAGCTAAAATGCTACCCAACGCAGCGTACAGCTAGCAGGTTCTTCAGCCTAACTTACGTAGCTGCTAGCTAACGTTGGCTAACGTTACTATAGTATTGCTTGGTCTGGCAGTCCCAGCTGTTCAGCAAAGGTAAACGTTACTTTACAAATACAGGGTACCCAACGTTATCTTATACTTACAACACTTGTAAAGACGAAATTAGTCCACAAAAGTTCGATTTGTATTAAAAAGGTATTGCATTACAGGGCTGCCGTGGCTATGTGAACTTCAGCTAGCTCTCTTCTAACAATCATTGCGCCGACCAAACCTTTCCACCGCCATTTTGGTTGTGATGGGAAGATTGGGGAATCCGTGCTGTGGCAATTTTATACAGCAGCATCTCCTGTCTGACGACAACAACATAGCCTAGTACTACACAGCATTTACACGGCCTGTCATTCAGATGTGGCTTAGTAAAAAAACGTTTTAAATTTGTGTTTTTTTTTTTGTCCGTAGTAAGATAAGTAATATGTATCATGTATTTAACTTTTTATTCTAAGAACTTTAATACTACTCGGGTCCTAAAAAAAAGTAGCGGCCTTTGATCAAGAAGCGTACACAGTACACACCTTGCATCTGGCACAAACAGGACAATACCGTTCTACCACCTAGTGGTAAATTAACGCACGTTGTATCCAAATTCCACTGACTTGCACCCAGATAGCATTAATTGCCTCCATACTATGTGCGCAAGCCTAGAGACAGGTCTGACTGCAAGCCAGTATGTAGGCGGCCTAGAGGATTCAGCAACCTTTCCCTGTACTGAGAAATAGGAAAATTGATTCACTAAATCTTTTATTTTCCTATTAGGTATTATATATTAGCTATTGGAAAGTTAACGCGTGATTTAGACGTTAAAACGCCATTGTAATCTGCCTCGACAAAACACGTGCACGAAGGTTCTACCGAGATTTGAACTCGGATCGCTGGATTCAGAGTCCAGAGTGCTAACCATTACACCATAGAACCACGTGATTGCTCAGCTAAATATGGGATTCATGTACCTCACAGTAACATAACATGGCTTGAGCTATAGCGCAGTCCAGCGTTTCCCAGCCGGTGTGACGTGGCACTCTGGTGTGCCGTCAGACATCATCAGATGTGCCGTGGAACTTTGGGAAAGTCACATTTGGGAAAGATAAACAAATCTGTTACATTCAGTTTGATTCAGTTTTACATCTGGGGTGTGCCGTAAAATAAATACATTTATGCAAGTGTGCCGTGGGTTGGAAAAGGTTAGGAAATGCTGGCGTAATCTATGGTATTACTGGTGTCTATAAATATTTTCAATATACACAGGATAGGATGCTATAATATCCATTATGCCATATTCCAAGATGAGCACTTCAAAAGACAATATTTTAGAATGGACTTGGGTTGAGAGCAGATATGTCATTGGGGTTTTCAAGTGGGCACCCTCCATCCCAGATGTTTCGTTAATTTGAGCCCATGACACCTCCAGAAGGCTTAACGGTGAGCAATGACGTCTCAGAGCCACGGCCAGATATTTTAAAAAACAAAAAAACAAGTTGTTTATTAAACTGAGAGATATCCCTATACCTATCCCTAATTCCTATTCTTGCAGGCTTTCAATGCCAACTCTGCAGGGATACTTACCACCTGAAAAGAAGAGAATTTTTCCCTAGTCTGTTACTGCAGGCTTAATATATGACGCTCTGCAGATATCCCTATACCTATCCCTTTTCCTTATGCCTGCAGGCACTTTCTGCCAACTCTGCAGGGATACTTACCACCTGAGAAGAAGATAATCTTTCCCTACTCTGTTCCTGCAGGCTTGATAAATGACGCTCTGTAGGAAAGACTTACCTTTTATACCTTTGTCCTGAGTTTAAACCACTTCTAGGTTTTTCAGCATGATGTTCTTTACTTTTGTGCCCATATAGGATCCTTCCTTTTCAGCCACAGCCACTGGCTACTTCTTTCTGCTATATATGATATAGCTTTTATGGTCTGGCGCAAATCTTTGCTGCAGATCCCTTTCTCCTTAAGTAGTTTGGTTGTTGATATTGCCACAAATCCACAGCATCCAACTTCCACAGGACACACCTTTGTTCTCCAACCTCGCTGCTCTGCCTCAGCTGCTAATTCACTATAGCAGAGTTTCTTTCTTTCGTAAACCTCGTCTATTGCTTCTTCCCACGGGACTGTTAGCTCTATAAAATTAACAATTTGCTGTGTGTTGGACCAGAGTAATAAGTCTGGTCTTAAGTTGGTTGTTGCAATCTCCGATGGGACTCTCAGTTGTTGGCTGACATCAGCAAGCATTTTCCAATCACATGCTCTCCTCAGCTGCCCTGAGCTTTGTTTTGCTCCATAACTTTTCTTTTCTGGAACTCCCTCCCTGACAAAGTGAATGTGGTGCATATCGCCCTCTGCTCCAACTGGCAGGGCATTAACTGTTGAGCGCCTATGCTCTATTGCTTCCGCCAAGCATTTTAGTACTTGATTGTGGCGCCAGGTGTATCTTCCTTGAGTAAGGCTCGTCCTGCACCCAGCCATTATGTGTTTGAGATTAGCCGTCCCGCCACAGAGGGGGCAAGTTGGATCCTCACCTACCCATTGGCTGAGATTTGTCGGTGTGGGCAGTACGTCGTAGGTTGCCCTAGCAATGAAGCTAATTCTTGTGGATTCCATTCCCCAGGAGTCCTTCCAGGTAATTTTCCTCTGCTCTACACTTTCCCAGTTCATCCATCGCCCCTGTTTGGCTTGTGAGACAGTTTTAGCGCTCCTTACTGCTTCCTCTTGCTAACGTATCTGTTCTATCACTAATTTGCGTTGTTCCAAAGGGGTTGCTTTTGACCATCTCGGTTTACTTGTACCAAGTCCAAATCCTCCTCGTCCATGTTGTACTTGTCCTACTATTCCGGTATGTTAAAGGGCTGCTTTTGCTTGCAGTACTGCCTCTTTTGGATTTCCATTTCCAATTCCTGTTGCTAATGTGGGTGCCGCTTATCTTGCTATACTATCTCGAGATTCCGTAAGTGTCATTTCTAATCTATCTTTAGTGCACTTAAATTCCTCTGTAAGACCGGTAAGCGGCAGTTCCAGAGCACCTTTCCCATAAAGAGCCAGGCTACTAAGACACCGTGGCGCCCCTAGCCATTTCCTAGCATAAAAGCTGACTCTTCTTTCTCTCTTTTCAACTTTAGTGATGGGTACATCATACACTGTCAATGGCCACATGAACCGGGGTAGAAGTCCAAACTGTAGGCACCATAGTTTTAGCTTTCCTGGCAACCCTGACTTCTCAATGTTCTCTAGGCCTCTGTTCAGTTCTATCCTTAATTCCTCCACCTGCTCTGAGTCTTTAAGGGTAGCATTGTACCATTTTCAAGACTTTTGACAGGCTTTTCGATCACGGTTGGAATGGGATCCTCATCTATGAAGAAAATTTTGTTGCACAATTTTCCCTTAACAACTGATATGCTTCTGGATTTGCTTGGTTTTACTTTCATTCTAGCCCATTTAAGGTTATCATTAAGTTTGCTTAGCAGTCTTTTAGTACACGGAGCATTTGTCGTCAATATTGTCATATCATCCTCGAATGGGAGGGAGACGTCATCCTGCCCTTAAGTTTTGCCCGCCAAAGAAGTAAGTCATCTTCCGCCCCCACTCTCGCAGACTCTAGGAGTATTTTCACTTTAGTATTGTTTTGCTTTTTGTGGGTGCACTCAGTCCACAGAATAGTGTTTAGTGCTGCAGACATGAGTTGCTAGCCCATGTCTGCTCCATTGGGGTCTATTCCCTCTGGTCAGCTGTCTCTCCAATCTGTCACAAGGACTTTCCCTTGTTGTCAGTTATTCTATTCACAACAGTCACCAGAAAACCATCTGGATGGAACATATCAATATACACAGGATAGGATGTTATAATATCCATTATGTCATATTCCAAGATGAGCACTTCAAAAGACAATATTTTAGAATGGACTTGGGTTGAGAGCAGATATGTCATTGGGGTATTCAAGTGGGCACCCTCCATCCCAGATGTTTAGTTAATTTTAGCCCAAGACACCTCCAGAATGCTTAACGGTGAGCAATGACGTCTCAGAGCCACTATATCCGCTCTCGTCAGGGCCCGATATTTAAAAAAACAAACAAAAAATAAAATAAAATTAAATTAAAGTGATGCAAACGGCAAGTGAATGTTCTGAACAAAAATATCAGAAAAATACATGAATGCAATTACATTTTAATACAACAAATTTAAAGCCACTATAAGAAACTTTTTTGTGTTAAACATTATTATCAATAGGCCTACCTTTCTACAGTTTGCATATTGTAATGTCTATGGGAGAATGAAAAGAAAATTGTTGTTCAAATCTCTTGAAGTCTTGGAGGTTGCCTGCCGCCAGGCGTTTCTCCCGTGAAACTGTGACAATTTGCTCTACGGTCCTAGGAATTGCGTCACTAAATCAGGAAGAGTCGTTGATCATGCTAGCCATAGACATACATATCTATGATGCTAGCGATATGCAGTGACCACGAGTATTCTGCATGTCTTCTTTGCCATGGTATGGGAAAATAATTACAGCAAGCAAACTGTAGGAGGCAACCAAAACCACCTCTTATAAGAAACTACCTACAGCTGTTTTAATAAATTTAGAAAAGAATAGACATGTAGGTCTAGGTAAACCTGTAGCTTAGCACCTAGATTGTATTGATTTGGTTTAGAAAATGGCAACGTTTATCGCAAAACACCCTTACTCTTTAACTGTAAAATACATTTAAAAGTCAAAGCTGCATCTACTGTTTTGGATGAAATAATGTATGATAAAATAAGGGATTGCTTAAACAAGGTGAAGTTTACTTCCTTAAAGGGATAGTACTACTTATTAATATTATTGTTATTATTATTATTATTATTATTAGTAGTAGTAGTAGTAGTTGTAGTAGTAGTTGTAATAGTAGTAATAATAATAATAATAATAATAATACATTTTATTTATATAGCTCTTTTCTGACACCCGAAGTTGCTTCTCAACATTTACATATCAGATAAAAATAGATAAAATAAACAATTCAACATAAACAGGGAGAACAGACGGACATCAGTTCAAACTATAAGTATAACAAAAGGACAGCATAATGTTTTTGGGAAATAAGACATGTTCATACTTACCCCCTAAGAAAAGATGATGATCGATATCAATGTTATGATTGTTTGTCCAATAATGAGTTAATTTGGTAAGTAGGTAAATGTAGTATAGCTTAGCAACAATGGCTGTAAGCCAGTAGTAACAGCTAGCATGGCTAGCAAGCAAAGCCTGTACATCACTTCAATAAGTATGAGACTTCCCAAAACTGATATTACCTTAGATAGAACCCTTACCATAACATTTTCCAAAAACAATACATTTTGTGTTTGGATCAGGTCCAGTTAACAGGCCATAACTCTGAGGCTGATCAATAATATTGGACAGTATGTGTCCCGAATGCACATCCAGGGGCACAGTTTATGGAGTCATGGAGTTTCCATGTTTATGGAGTCAAACCATGTCATTTTTAGACCTTCACTGCAAGTTCCACAGTCAGCAAGGACAATGCGACTGCACTTAGCTTCTTTAGTGCCACTGCAATCTCCATTTCAGCATGGCTCTCAAAGCACACACTTTGGTACTGGAAACAAAAACCTGCAGATGCTTGGCAAGACACGATTGGCATTTAATTGAGCAGCACAATCACTGTGATCTTTACTCCTGGATGTTTGATAGCCGGTCACCTAAAGGGATTTGGAAATAATAGGACTAGGAATTAAGTGCATATCAGACATAGGCTGAGCTTAATGACTATATCACATTAGAAGATACATTTGAATTGGCTCCCTGTCACCAGTTACTTGTTCATCATTAAGACAAATGCCACTGCTAGATTGTATAACTATCTAGAATAAATATGTTAAGTCATGTTCAAGAGTGCTACAACTGAATATCACAATCTATTTTGAAATTACTATCCACTTCACAGCTACAGAGTGTGCACCTTCTGGCTCCATAATGTCTGTCTCTGGTTTGAATAGACAGAGTTTAGTTGAAGGAGATTTCCCTGTAAAGTGCTTGGTGATATCTTATTTCTTAGCTAAAATGTAATTGCTCGCACAACATTGAGCGTGCAGATGATTTATAGCAGATACATTTACAGTGTGCATTAGCATTACGACTTCTAAAGGCATCATTACGATCTACTGTAAACGATCTTCTGAGTTTTTACAATTGTGTTGCATAAACAGTGAATCACATTCAAATGAATATTTAATTAAACCTACAAAATGTATGTTTGAAAAACGAAACCCAGTTAAAAAGTTATATTTATTTTGTGCAGTTGCAGTTCAGAATGTGCAGTGCAGATGCACTGTAAAGTTGGAGTGTGTAGTAGTTTCAGTGAAGTTGCAGTTTTGTAAGTTTATAATTTTTTTCACATCAGAATATGTAAATAGACTGAAAAAATGTTTGACAATGTTAAGCTGGTTAACAACCAGTTATACCCTATTGACTTGGCGCCGGCAAATTTCATAGCACACTTTCATTAACATGTTTAAATAATAGATGATCAAACACTTGCTCACAGTATGTTCTCTACTTTAAGTGAAAAAGATCACCTGACATATACCAATATACCAATAAACAATACAATTAAGTCAACTTGAAGGGGTCTGCGTAGTTTGATGGAGTTATAAACCGGTTTGAGGGTCACAAATACCCTAGTATATCATTAGATCACAATTACCATACTAATAAGAAATATTAGGCTTTTTATAACAGAATTTCACTAAATTGCCAATCAAATCAAAAATCTAAAATACACTGAGAATCAAGCAACAAACATATGCTTTATTTCAAATCATATACAGAAAATGTAAATTCTTAAGTGGACCTTTGCAATTATATCAACTCTAAGTAAACAATAAGTATCAAGGCATGGTAGTATGGTAGAGATGAAAGAAGCCCTTACATCAACTGAGGAACAGTTAAATATGATTGTCATTATGCTTCTGTAATTTACACAATAATTAATAAGAAATCCAAAAGCTAAAAGCAATTCACACAGCACCCATGCACTTCATGAGGAAATATTGCATAGCTCTTAACTTTTATTTCCTTGATATTAAAACTGTGCTTTTTATACTTATCATATTCTAGGTCTTATAAAACCTTTCTCTTTATTCACACACTTCATACAGAAAAGCCCTTGTTAGATCATTGTTGTCATATTTCCAACATCCAGTTATAGGATGCAATTCAATAAGAATCTCATAAAATTAAGTACGTAAGGACATATTTGGCCTATACACATTTTTAGGACATTATGTCAGTAATATTTTGAAAAAGGTTTCACTTTGTGGCATTTAAGTTGTTGCATGTGTTATTGTTTTTAATGTCAAGCATTCAAGACCCCAGGGTACATATTCCTGTATCCAGAGATCAAAGCTTCTTCGGTTCACTTAAAGCCATTTCCAGACATTTTTATTTTACCTTTCTCAATAAAAGAGGCACTGTGTTGTGGTAAAATCGAGGTTCAGATTGTGCTACTGCTGGGTCCAAATCAAAGGGTTGCTCTTGGAGATGACATCAGCAAAGTCATAAAAGAGCCTGAAGCATGGTAACGTTTTTTTTTCCAGAAGACCTCACCATCATGTAGTATACTTAGATTCGCAAATGGAAGTTGCTGGAAATGGAAGACATTGGTCAGAGTGTGCCTCAGGGACAGGATATTCATTCTATATACAATTCCACATAATTAAATTTAAGAATTTCTCTGTCAAAATACAAATGAAAAGGCATTAACTAAAGTACCAGTGTAATGAACACACAATGTAGCTATAGCCCATATTATGTTAAGTTAATTATCTAAGCTTAATTTTATATCATGACGGGTGATCTAACGTTAGCTAAACTATTACAATTTTCATTTTTCATTTTTTGAATGAAAGTATTTTAACTGGTAAAAAAAAAAGGAAATTATGGCATTTGAGTTTTCATAATGACTCAAAGTTTGCATATTGCCTACCTGTGGGAAATGGAAATTCAATCTTCACATTGGAATTTTAAGTATTGAATTTTCATTTGAATTTTGACAGAGACATTCTTGCATTCATAGATCTTCCCAATTATTAATCTCTAACACCTTAAAGAGAAACCAGACTTCCTAATCACAGTCTCTTTTTTTGGTCAGTGGCTATCGTGTGGCTGTGACAAAGTTGGTTAGCCGGGTGATGTAAATTTTTCAAACTATGATGACATGGAATTTACAGGGGATTAATCTGCTAATTGGCAGCTAAAGGGATGATTAGGTGTTTTGGGAAATTTAGCCAGGCTAACTCCCCTACTCTTAAAAGAAGTTCCATGGGACCTTTAGTGAACACAGGACACCAGTTTAACGTCCCATTCGAAATACGCACACTGTATAAGACAGTGTCCCTGTCACTGTCACTGGGGCATTGGGCTGCCACAGACCAGATGGCAGAGGGGCCCCTACTGGTCAACCAACATTACTTCCAGCAGTAATTGGTCTCCCATCCAAGAAAGACCCTGCTTAGCTTTAGAGGCAATCCAGATGGGGTGAAGGGTGTTATTGCTGCTGGCAAACTACTGTTCGAACGTCAGTGCATGATTTTTCTTTTAAGTCAATAATAACAGTGGACAAATCTGCCTTATTGCAGCTTTGTGGAGGAAAGTGAAGTAAAACTTTCCCCTTCGGAGAAGAGTGGAACTTGTGGAACATAGGAGAGGAGAAAATACCTCACCGGGAGGAAAACTCCCCTGCAGATTCCCATTCGGAGAAGAGGGGAACGTAAGCGGGAGAGGAGGAATTACCTAACTGGGAGGACAGTGAAACTCCCCCGCGGACAGGAGGGGGCAGTGAGTGGGAGAGGGCACAAAATGAACCAGGCCATATTGGAACTTTTTTGTGACGTTTCCCTGTTTGAGATATATGTGTCATGGATTGTTTCAACTTTATAATTCCATGGTTTCAACCATTGGATGGCCAACACAACTCCAGTTTGTTGTATTGCACTTAATTATGTCCAAATACAAATCTTTTCTAGAGAGAAATATGTTTTGGTGTCTGGTTACTTTTTGTAATTATAGCTACTATTTAGCCATTTCTACAGTAAGAAATGCATATATGTAGGATCTGTTCCATAAAACTTTTTTAACACATCAACAATGTCATTCCAGTAATATTGGCATTACCACGTAATGTGAAATACTTGTTGTAATAAAGTTATTTACAGAAATATTGTAGATATTTACTTTCCTGGCCTATCCAGTATAAATGTGGGTAATTAAGTGCCATTCCAGATAAGCTTCGATAGATTTTTCCCAAAGTCATCTAAGACATAAGAAACAGGCCCAATGATTGATAAAGACTTACATAAAAAACTTCTAATACTCCCCTTAACCTACACTACTAATAGTGAAATATTGGCTCATACTGGCCCTATGCTGACATTTTAAAAGGGTTGTCCAGTGAACTATTACCAACGTCACACTGTACTGCAGGATAATTTTTACTGAGCTAAGCTATGATGGCCTTGTATTGCACAGAACTACTGCATAAGGAAAATAGATAGTCTGCTGTGCCATCTTGGCAAGATGTAAAACTGTAAAAAAGACAACTAAATGTGCAATATTTCTATGAAGATCCTGTAACATAACAACATAGCATTTGTTTGGTGTCCGTTTGTGAAACTGGCAAAGCCAACAATTTATTCTCTACCCTTTTTAGACTGCTGTATGTGTTTCTTGGTCTTTACCAAATGCATTATCTGCACAATTTATATGTGCTTCAAGAAGCAGAGAAAGAAGGATATGTTTCCCTCTCGATATGGCTAGCAATTAACCCCTGTTTTGGGGGGATATCAGTTGCCTTAGGATTTTCTTAAAACACATTACCTAATACTGTAGAGTAACACATAGTTTATCAACAGTGCATGCGCCCACTAATATCTGATCCTAATAATGATTATAGGAAGGACAGTTTATATGTATAGCTGACCTGGTCGTGGCACTAACAACATACTCTGCGTAATAATAATCTGCAGAAACCAGTTCAAAACCTATCCCTGTGTGATAGACCGATTTACTGGCAGTATCACTGGCTATCTAAATCAACTCTTCATGAATGTGGGGCATTTTTACAGGCCTGTTTCTTTTGCATGGTTTGGCCTCTGGAATGAAAACCATTTACAATTCTGTGATATATTCTTCAGCAGTAAAAAAAACTTTGATCAAGCACTATTGGTTTTCTCCATTTTATCTCTTTCTGAAAATTTGCATTATGCAGTGTTGCAATCGATGGATGTCTACTCATTTGACCTCTCAATTGAAACTCTCAAAAGCTTAATTAGTTATTCTGTTTGAGACTAATCTTTGAATGTGCTGTAACTAGAAAGCTCTTTAGGCTTACCTAAAATAAGCCAACGGGTAACTTTTAACAATACAGGCCAATTAAAAGCTCCTGTAGTCTTCCTAGATGGAAAAAAAACCCTCAAAAATATTCTTCTTTATATAAAAACCCAAGTTATGCATTATAAAGATAGGTTCCATGGTCAATCTGTTACAGCCCTCAGTATAAATTAAGACTTCAGTTAAGTATTGAAAAATATTAAATAAATGCCATAACATCTGTGGAAAAGTAGCCATATTTATTATAGCTTCAAAAAAGATTTTGGAATTGTAAATCTCCAAACAAGGAGTTTTCAGTGCCAAGTCAGTATTTCAAAGATAAATACAATCTTTTATTAAAGAGCTCATTATTTTTAAATTAAAACATTCTTTCACAATCTGACGTTCCAGAATTACTGTACCTTAAAAAATCCGGAGCTTTGGATATCATGTTCTCAAAGTCGGCAAAGGAAAGTTTGCTGTCTCCATCAAGGTCTGCCTCATCAATGGCTTTGCCACACACCAGATGAACTTCCTCTGGTGTCAGCTCTCCTTTGGTCAGCCTATTCAATGTCTTTTCGAGATCATCCTTACAAACAAAATGATCCTTATTGAAGTCTGCCAAAAATGTAAAAGACAAATTAGTAACAAGCCGGAATCAGGGTTGGATACTTGTGGCTTTGTAATTTATGTGCTTTCTGTATTTGGGTGAAGTATATACTTACCATATATCTTAAAGGCATATATTGTCTTGAGCTCTCTCGGAGAAGTTTCACAGAGGGCAGAAAACATGTCCACAAAATCATTAAAACTGAGGTTGCCTTGCCCATCCTCTGAAAACGTTTCCACAATGCGGAATCTGAAAGGATTTTCCTGCAAGGTTTAAAAAGTGAAAGGGGAATACAATAGCTGATATATTGTTGAATTCAATTGATGCAAGTTGTACCTTAATGCCACATACAGTACATTATACTTAATATTTAGAATATGCATTAATTCCAATATCATGGTAAGGACATCTCACACACTCCATACGCCAGATTTCATTAAATAGCTGCGGTCATTAAAACGAAACAACGTTTTTTGGGGCGTTGTGATCTGAGCTGCAGTGAGTGAGTACATTCAGTGTCTGGAAAAGCCAGATCATGAAGTAAGATTTCTTGCAGACATGCAGACATACTCAAATAAGTGCACACTGGTTATTCCATGCCTTTTCACTGTACTTAAAACTATTATATGTAGAATCTCATTCGCTTTCTGTGTTTTAAAGCTGTTAATTTCAAGCAGAAGCTATGACCAAACACAACAGCGATAGAATAGCTTATAGTAGTATCGGTTTAGTGGTGTGCCATCTACTTTTATATTAACATATTACTATGATGAACTAAGAAGAACTATTTAGAACTGAAATGTTGAACCATTTTGGCTCTGGTTGGTTGGGGTGACATAATAAGGGCGAGTAATCACAAGAGCTGACTCAGCAGAGCATGAATAAGATATTTCTCACTGGCAACAGTTATTAGCTCAGTAATAAATTTACCTATATACATGAATCTTTACTGTTTTAATGTCTCTAGTGCCATCTGCCATATTGCTCAAGCATTAAAAAGGGGGTATTTAAAAATCAAGTTTAGTTTTAGAGCCTAAAGTGATATATTAAAATATGGTAGTAATTATGATCATAGTCCTTGGCAGTATGGCAAGGAAAATGAAAGAAGAGCTATGCAAACAACCATTAGACCATTTTCCTAGGGTTTTGATGTGTTGACAGATGACTGTACTTTGTCACAGTGTGTTAAGCAAATGTGTTGCTCCAATGCCCAGTATGATAAATAGATACTTAATGTAGTCAAATATCTAACAGAAAGCAAGATAAATTACTTTCCTATTGATTTTGCAATCACACAGGGCTTTACTCTTGCCTTGGAATGCAATACATCATGAAAAATATAACCTATGTCAATATAATAATATAATTTAAATGTACCCAATGGAGTTTTCTTTTTCACAATATAACCCAGCAAGAGGACAGATTTTTTCCCTCCACCACTAATGATATTACACCAGCAGGTGATGTTGTCTCAGGCACAGGCCCAGGAGACCCCACATAGCATGCTTTGAAAAAAGGTTTTATTGGGGGTTGGGACAGCTTTTGTCCCTGTCACTGGAACTTGTAATCACAACCTCGGGTGTTCCTAATTGAATACTCCGCATGTTTTTTGGTTAATAGAAATGTTGTATGGTCACTAGTTCAAATTTTTCAGTATCCCCTATGGGTGTTGCCAAATACCACATCTTTGAAAATGTAATCTCATTGGTTACATGTGAAGACAACTCTAGAAATGTGCTTTGAATATAAAGCACCTCTATAAGTTGAAAACAGACATCATACGTTGATGAAAAAGCTCTCACTAACCTAATACTATTACTTTGATTTACCTTTAATTCAGGCATGTTGACAATAAGTGTCACGGGTAGTTTGATGTCAGGCTCGTTGGTATAATCCATTGGCACTAAATGTGGGGCAAGCTCTCGATATCTGCCATGTAACCTACAATAAGAGTGTGAGACAGTTTATAATAAAACATGCAATAACCTTGCTGGATATTTAAACATAACTGCATATGAAAGGAGAGTTAAGTGGAAAACATTATGAAAAGAATAAACATAACGAATATAATAAGAGACAAAGATAATCACAGTAGGTAAACAACAGTTGCAAAGGATTTTCTTATTTTGCAATAAGTGGTGATGCAGTGAACAAAAAGCCTTCAGATTCACCACTAAGCATTTGGGGAACATTAGATTTACAGGAAAAAATGAATTGCTTAATGGTGCTATCTATCTTGCTACATAAAAGCAAAAGTGAGACTGCTCAGATTGTATCTGTACATTAGTATATTGTGTAATTATGACATATCTGCAAAGTACATGATTGTTGACTAGGCCAATGTTGCATGTTGTTGGTGGACTGTGTCAATAGGCCGGCTACGTTGGTCATAGTTGATCCATAAACACGATATCTATGAATCTGAAAGTAAAAGTTTCCTGGCTTTACAATAGCACAGTGCTTTGCAATGATGTCTGTCTTAAATAAATATGATTGGGAGAAATTCCAGGATATCCCTTTTGGAACTCAGCCTTTGTGGTACTAATCCATCTGATATCAAATCCTGATAAATCACGGAAAGCATGTATCAAATTAATAATTGATGCAGTGGCCTTTTCATAAAATAACCAAACGGATAATTAAAGACAATGGTATAATACATGGCACTATTATGGTTACAACAATACACATATCCAAACTTACAGAGGACATTTTAGAGTGCAGTGTGTGGCTATAAATACAAATATACTGTATATATTTGTCCATATACAACCTTAATCATGCTTGCTCTACTAGACACAGTTAAATTATGAAGAAAAAAAACGTATTGTTTTCTATTTTGGTTAGGTCTGAATCATGTCAGTTTTGTTTGTCTTCGACTGAAAGGTCTGAACAGTGTCAAATAACCATAAAAACACTTTTTTCTGAGACATAAATGCTGCAACGCAATCATAAATATCTTACCACCATTAAGGACAAGCCCTCTAGTATACTGTAAATTCCCTGATCATAACCCATGCCTATTGAACCCTGAAGTCCAAAAGAGGAAAGGAGCCTCACTGTTAGACTATAACTCAGCCACTGCTATGTGCCCTTGTCATGCCTCTGTACCAAGATAGCCAACGTACTATCCTTATAAAATCTCTATCAACTTTTGATGAAGCTTTAGTTCATGAGTAGAGGACCTATACAGTCCGCCTGGTATAGAGCATTACTGATGACTTGTAATTCAGGCCTTCCCGTGAGTTTTACAAAACTAAGGCTCATTTGTGGCACACCAGTGCTTTTGCCTATATCCATCCCAGACATTGTGATCTTCATTGCAATCGGGTCCAGGCTAACCTTCCAAAATGCAAAAACAGAAAGATGTAGCCAAGTGCAATAAGCAGCAAAAACAGTACTGTCTGGAAAATGTATACACGGCAGGCCATAAACCATTGAAAAGAGAGGTATATGACAAAAGGATGAATGCCTGAAAACAAAGAGTGGGCTATATACTGCATATTGATCAATAAAGAGATATGCGTTGTAAATCAATAATATTGATAAAGATGTAGTAAATTAACCACCAATAAAGATCGAGATGTCTGACTGATTCATTCACAAAGAGAGAGTGAATCAACAATTACGTTTCCAAAGCCGTACCACGCCGAAATAAGAACTCATTAAGGTCATATATTTGTTTTCCTTCAGTTGAAACAATCTTACATTTCGGCAAAACAAATAGCCTCAAAAGACAAGCTTTTACAGGGTTTTAATTGTTCCATGGGTGACTGTAAACCATCCGCCTGACTAAAAGTGCACTAGCAACACCACAGGCATTTAATTACTTTAGAATACTGAGGCCAGCGAAAACGAACATAGGGCAGAGATTCACTGGCTTTGGCAAAGCTCCGCAGTAGAGGGAATGTGGAGGCAGAGCAAAGCAACACAACGCACATGATGAATATAAGTAGGCTACTGGGAAGATTGGATAGAAGATATATAAACTTATGAAATATAGGTGATAAAAGAATAAGCCAATGCGTTTAAAGGATCAATGTAGGAAAGTGTAATTATAAGCTCCTAATAGAAGGACCACACCGTACGGATCAGGCAAATATTTTGGAGGTTACAAACTTCATGTGTTGCATCAATATCTCATTTAGAACCGCAAAAAAGAAAGCTTGCTATAGAAATCTAATGATTCATTATTTAACTTACTGTAAGATTTCTTTTCTTGTGAAGAAAGTGCAATCCTAAAAGGAAAGAACAAAACAGTAGATATCAAAAGATCTATAGAATCCAACGAAGATGTAGAAGCGTACATGTTTTATCAAAGTATAGCCTATGTGAAGGAAGCCTTTCTGTATAAGGATAGAAGAGCACATGAAGGAGCACAAAAATGTTGTATTGATTTTCCCACTAATTCTGTTTTATTCAAATATAGTCTATTCGCTTGAAACAATTTCCAGACTGATTTAATCATGACAACGAAAGTAAATATATATTGTAAAATCGAGTTAGCATAGATCAGGTAATCATGTAGGATGAAAAACGAAATTGATTGAAACGTGTACATAAATATAGATATTTATCATATAGGGTAACACTATGTCAGGCAAACATGTTGCATGTCAAATTGCACCTTAACATTCTTACCTGGTATGCCTCAAATTGTTCATCGGTAAATGTCGTTTGTTTATTACCCATCCTAGTCGCGTGATTGTCCCATTTCAAACGTGTTTCAGCCTACATAAGAAGTCATGATTATATCATTTTACGACTGAATTAGGACATCATAGCATCACTTTTAGAAAATTAGATTCCTAATATTGACACAATAACTTATCGGTTGTTGAGACACATAAGATAATAGATTTCAAGCGCAACTGAGCGGCTATCTTTGCCGCACACAATGAGAAAAAAAACGGTTTACGCATCCTTCGAGCAGAGTCGGTGCCACTGAATCTTCCTGAATGTGTCTTCAGACAGTGGGTGTACTGTGTAAATCCCAAGCCGCCAATAGGCGGCATCATAGTTGCCAGACAGTTGCTGAAATCATAGTGTTCCACAAGGAAGTAAATAAATAAATAAATTAATACAGTTCGCTACATTTTTATTTTTCGAATGAAAGTATTTGCTGCGTTTGAGTCCAATAGCTTGCCACCAAATCAGCATTACACATTTGGAAATGTTCCACGGATGAAAGATTGAAAGTATGCATGCATAAACTGTGAAGTCCGTAAGTTATGCATGTTGGTCTGAAATCACGCTAGTGAAAAAGAGATACATTTTTGCATTGCAAAAAATCTTTTTCGGTGATAGTTTTGCCTATGCGTTGCATTTAATGCGGATATTTTTACAATCTGGCAACTGGTTTGCGGAAAAGGGATGACGCAATTTAGTACTTCCAACGCCGGGTAGTGTACACTGCACAGGTCTTGCTGTGTCGGACGCAATTGTCATACTATGGCTGGAAACGCATGGAGGTCAATGGTAAGAAAAATGCTTTCTGACAAACTTTATCACTCAGATTGCAGAAGGTTTCTTGAAAGCACGTTTATAATTTCTGATTGATTCACTATGTAATGACCATGGGTTGATTTCTGTAGTATTTAATCATGACAAATGTTCTATGCAGGCATGGCCTTTACGTGCCCTTCACTTCATTCGCGGTTAGCTAGCAAGTCAGCTATCGTTCGCTAACGTTACTATGTGGTAAAAAGTATACTGTTACATGTTTGTCACCCACCTTTTTAGCTTTTCATGTCGTCCGTGTGGGTTTTATATTGTATCTTTGTCGTCAGTGTGGGTTTTATATGGTATCTTTGGTTCATCAGAGTGTAATCTTTATTTTGTATTACCTATTTCCCCGGTTTAGCTGTCCCAAGTCGTTGGGGTTGTGCAGAGACCGGCGCTATGTTCAAGATTATATCTATCCAGAGGGGTAAGTGACTTCTCTTAGTCTGATAAAGGCACATTTGACTGCAGCTAATATAATTGCATAACCTGGTTTAGGCAATGTATAGTGATCTTTTTTAAAGGGTACGTTGGGAAAGGTTAAATGTAGACTAACTTATAGCATTTTAGTCAAAGAATAACATGGCACACTTGCCCATTATTTACTTGATCACAAGAAGTTATTATAATTTAGTGTGTTTGTTGTTTGCCCCACAGATGCAGACTGTTACACTAATTCCTGGGGACGGAATTGGTCCTGAAATCTCTTCTGCTGTCATGAAGATCTTTGATGCTGCCAAAGTACGTTTCACTTTTATTAATATAACCGGAAAAGATGATCAAGAAAGCCTGTTTATGGGAAAGCATAATGAGCCTAGCTTGAAATGTAATATGGCTGTAGTATTGATTCTATAATACTGTACTTTAGGCTCCCATTTCGTGGGAGGAGAGGAATGTAACTGCAATTAAAGGACCTGGCGGGAAATGGATGATCCCCCTTGATGCCAAAGAATCTATGGATAAGAGCAAGATTGGTTTGAAAGGTAGGCAGCTATTCAGGACCCATAGGCTAGCTATGCTGTTAGGGTCCTTCACTAGACCATTGATGGATCTAGCAGTGTACTTCACCACAGTACCCTGAATAAAAGTGAACACACCTTTAATAGCTGCCTCATTGAACTCCTCCAGTTTCTTGAGGTTTTATGATGCCATCCGTTGGCAAGACTGTCCAGTTTTCCCCAGCATGCTAAAGCATGTTCTAACCTTTGGCAGCTGATGCAAAGACTACAAGAAAGGCATCCCCTATTCGCACCTGTGTTAGAAGTTTAGGTCCCTTCATAACTTTATGTCCAAACTCACTGATCTTCTCGGTTCTGATTTATTCATCCAAACTGCAGATGCCAGTTTCCAGATATGCAAACACTTGCATTTTTTTTGTTTATTATGTTATAATTACATTGACCCTGTTGAAGGCTGATTGTCTACAGATCAGGGAAATAGTCCTTGGTTGGACAGAGAGAGTCCATAACCTGTATCTAGAAAAACTCAGTTTTAGAGTGTGTGTACCAGGCAACCATTTTTGTACTAAACATTAAAAGGATAAAGGGAAAATAGTCTTAAATTAAACTGGGACTAAGTAATCCGCTTTTGGTCCAGGGCCTCTGAAGACACCCATTGCAGCAGGACACCCCTCCATGAACCTATTGCTAAGAAAGACCTTTGACCTGTACGCTAACGTGCGCCCCTGTGTATCCATTGAGGGCTATAAGACCCCCTACACTGATGTCAACCTGGTGACCATCCGTGAGAACACAGAGGGGGAGTACAGTGGCATTGAACATGTGGTATGTACAGTTCTAAAATAAAAGGAATTGCATCACAGTTTCTATAATACCATTTTCTACATGATGTAAAAACTACTATACCACAGCTGCAAACCTTAAATTGATAATTAGCTGGTTTTGCACTGAATTCCAGGCAGTGTTTCCTCTTCACAATTAATAGTTATGATACAACATCCAGCTTGTCAAAACAGCTGTTAAAGGCTGATTGCTGTCCAAATGTCTCCTCAAGGCATTGTATTGAATTTTGTTCTTGTAGGCTTTCTAGCTGAAATGGGATGGGCACACAGGTCCACATTCCCTCCAGCTGTTCTCTAGGTAAGGCTGGGGAACAGCTGAACTAACTTACAAATGTGAAACCAAATCTCTTACTTGGAGTATTTATAGTGCTCCCTATCCTACATTCATGAAATTCTCTCTCCAGCTCTCCTATGTTGTTTATTGTGTATTTAAGGTGTTGTCATTCCTTAGTGTTCTTTTGATGTAACTTCCAGCCTAAGTCAATCATAGTTGATATCATCTTAGAATGCTTGTTTTTCCATCTGTTTTAAAAACCCTTTATCCTATGTTTTTTTCCTATCATATGTATATCCTCTTATACATTTCTGTTGGAATTGGCTTACTTTTTATAGAGTTTCAGTCTCGTTCCCTTGATCAGTGCGCAGCGTTCATAATTGTACAATGGATGGGATCAACCACAGATATCAAAATGTCTGAAATGTAAACAATCCTATACTTTTTTGATTGATATTTTCATTGGTCAAACAGATTGTAGATGGAGTGGTCCAAAGTATCAAACTTATCACTGAAGATGCCAGCCGACGTATTGCTGAATATGCATTTGAATACGCAAGGAATAACCAAAGAAGCAGTGTCACTGCAGTTCACAAAGCTAACATCATGTAAGTTACTTTTTCCATGTGTGACTTTGCTATAATTTCTTTTCAATAAGCATATTTTCTAATCTTAGACGATTCTTAAAACCATACAGACAAATAAATCATAGCATTCCAATCGATATAAAATATTGTGCAATAAAGTGGATTGACATCTACAAAAGTATTGAACAGAATAATAAAAAGCACTAAACCAGCTGATTCCACTAATTAGTTATCCTATCTATATATCCTGTGCTATTTGGATTCAGAAGAGCTAGCACATGTTGCTAGGTTAGTACTTCGACTCTTTGAATAAGGGTTACCCATGCCTGAATGCAAGTAAACAAATGATTTGTTACCAAGCTGTCGCGCAAGAAGCATCTCATGATGGGTAGAGGGCAAAGAGCTCTCCCAAGACTTTTGCAACATCATTGGTGAGCAACATAGCAATGGCACTGGTTACCATCGGATTTCTCAACTCCAAAATGTTCCTATAAGCACCATTGGGGCCATTATCTGCGAATGGAAGGAACGTCACTCCACCATCAACCGACCACGCGCAGGAGCTCCTCGCGAGATTTCAGAAGAGTGTCATTCTACTTTATTCCACAACTTATATCGTGGATTGGAATGTTATGATTGCTTTATCTTTGTAGCTGTATTGAGTTAATACCAATGTCTGGTCTTAATTTCATGTGAATAGCTGTATTGGAAATACATGTAGTATAATATTTATATATATATATATATATATATATATATATATATATATATATATATATATATATATATATATATATATATATATATATATATAAAATATGCTAACTTTTGAGTTTCTAAAGTTGTTTTTCATTTGGCTAGGCGCATGTCTGATGGGCTTTTCTTAAGGAAATGTCGTGAAGTAGCGGAAAATTTCAAGGACATCAAATTTACTGAGATGTACCTAGACACAGTGTGTCTTAATGTAAGTGCGCACAACTTGAAGTTCTTTATTTGATGAAGGAAACTGCTTATTCCAATTTTTAACAAGACCAATGTTTTCCCTTTTTTCAGATGGTTCAAGATCCTACTCAGTTTGATGTACTTGTGATGCCCAACTTGTATGGTGACATTCTAAGGTTGGTTATAATTTGAATAATTTACTGTTGGTAAATAATAATAACTAATTGCTAGCTATACAAATTAATAAAATAATTACATTTGATCTTGTTGGTCTAATTCTGGTGTCCTAATGCATGTGTGTTAATTACATTGGATAAAGGATCTTACTTCTTAAGAAGTAGTGGCTGTGTATGTTGAGTGCATATGTATGTTGCAGTGATCTTTGTGCTGGGCTGATTGGAGGTCTGGGAGTGACTCCTAGTGGGAACATTGGAGCCAATGGCGTCGCCATATTTGAATCGGTTTGTTTTGCTCTTTGCGGACCGCTCTGACTCTTTGTGCTTAAAATAGGAAATTGTGTTGTGTTGACGTCATAGTAGTTTTAGATGTAATGTAAAGTTGCTTCTCTTGTCTTTAAATCGCAGAATGCTATCTTTTAAGGTCCGATTTAAAGAGGAGAATTAGATGAGGTATAACCAGGTATCTTAGACGCTGAATAAACTTCCAATTGTCAAAAGATTTTGTAGTTTGAATCAAGACAAAGGCAACACACTGTAGGTATGGGTACGACACTGAAACAACTTTACAGATACCAACATGCTAAAGACTCTTGTTATTTCCAGGTTCATGGGACAGCCCCTGACATAGCAGGACTGGACATGGCCAATCCCACTGCTTTGCTGCTTAGTGCTGTGATGATGCTGCGTCACATGGGCATGCATGGATATGCTAAGAACATTGAGGCTGCTTGTTTTGACACTATTCGAGACAAGAAGGTGTGTATTTTTTATCAACAGGAAAGTGCAACACACATCTGTTAAACATCTAGGATCGTACCATTCCTTGTTCCTATTAAGCAGCCTATTACCTCTCATCTAATTTTTTATATTTAATATGTTTGTACATGTTTGAATGTCTTGACTTATACACCGATCAGCCAAAACATTGAAACCACTGACAGGTGAAGTGCATAACATTGATCATCTCGTTACAATGGCAATTGTCAAGCGGTGGGACATATTAGGCAGTAAGTGAACAGTCAGTTTTTGAAGTTGATATGTTGGAAGCAGGAAAAATGGGCAAGCATAAGGATCTGAGCGACTTTGACAAGGACCAAATTGTGATGGCTAGACGACTGGGTCAGAGCATCTCCAAAACGGCAGGCCTTGGATGTTCCCGGTATGCAGTGGTTGGTACCTACCAAAAGTGGTCCAAGGAAGGACAACCGGTGAACCGGCGACAAGGTCATGGGCGCCCAAGGCTCATTGATGCGTGTGGGGAGCGAAGGCTAGGCCATCTGATCCGATCCCACAGAAGAGCTGCTGTAGCGCAAATTGCTGAAAAGGTTCATGCTGGCAGAGTGCCCATGCTGACCCCTGTCCACTGCCGAAAGTGCCTACAATGGGCACGTGGGTGTCAGAACTGGACTATGGAGCAATGGAAGAATGTGGCCTGGTCTGATGAATCAAGTTTTCTTTTAGATCATGTGGATGGCCAGGTGCGTGTGCATCCTTTACCAGGGTAAGCGATGGCACCAGGATGCACTTTAGGAAGAAGCCAAGCCGACAGAGGCATTGTGATGCTCTGGGCAATGTTCTGCTGGGAAACCTTGGGTCCTGGCATTCATGTGGATGTTACTTACACATATCACCTACCTAAACATTGTTGCAGACCAAGTACATCCTTCATTGAAATGGTATTCCCTGATGGCAGTGGCCTCTTTCAACAGGATAATGCGCCCTGCCACACTGCAAAAATGGTTTGCGGAACATGACAGAGAGGTCAAGGTCTTGACTTGGCCTCCAAATTCCCCAGATCTCAAGCCGATTGAGCATCTGTGGGATGTGCTGGACAAGTCCGATCCTTGGAGGCCCCAACTCATAAAGAACTGCTGCTAATGTCTTGGTGCCGGATACCACAGAACACCTTCAGAGGTCTTGTGGAGTCCATGCCTCGACGGTTCAGAGCTGTTTTGGTGGAACGAGGGGGACATACACAATATTAGGCAGGTGGTTTTAAGGTGTTTTGGCTGATCGGTGTTGATTCTATTAGAGCTCCTAGTACCACGTTAGATTCCAATAATTTAACTTTTACCACAACGTAGAGGAAGAATATGTAATGTAATTTTGTCCTTTTTGTTAGGTACTAACTAAGGACCTTGGTGGGAACTCCAAGTGCTCTGAGTTTACAGACGACATCTGCCGTAGAGTAAAAGATATGGACTAAGACTTCTACAAACTTACTTTACAGTCCTATGAATGCAAGTTGGATTGCAATAGTGACTCATCAAGACTTTTGGAAGTTACATTCATAGTACATGTACGCACAATTTAACTACATTTCCAAGGAGTGGAATTATTTCAGGGGGATAAGTACCCCTAGTATACTTACAGTACCTCTTAGCACTCCGCATGTGTTGTATAGCTGTCCGGATATTTGCTGTTTTTAATGGTAAATACATCTTAAATGTCCTATTTATTATTTCTATTTCAAGCTGGGTCTTATTATACTACTGTCTACTGCAGCTAATTTCAGATTTAGAATTTCAATATTTTTTCTGACCTATTAATTTAAAAGATTGATAGTAAGGTTGGTGAAGGGTACATTTTTTACACATCTTTTGACTGATTCTGTCCACTGTAAAAAGTGTTTGAATTTAATCATAAACCACTTTATCTTTGAACATGTTTATGGAATTAATAAAATCATGTGTGCTATATCTTATTCATATTCGGAATTAGATTTTCCTTATTATTCATGGCGCCTCAAGCAAAGATTGGAAGTTTAATAATGCGCCTTGTGGTTTGTAATCTACAGATTGTGTTTTTATTTCTTCTTTTTAATCTGGCAACCCGCATGTGAGAGGAAGCACTTGCTACCTTATCGTTGACGTCATTAAACCTACCCCTCCTCATTTCCTCTTAGAGACAGTCAATGTCTGTTGAGAGATACTGTGAGTGTTTTATTTATGAGGAATATATAGGTGGATATGGCGAAAACATATGACTATCTTTTCAAATTGCTATTAATTGGAGACAGTGGAGTTGGCAAAACATGTCTGCTGTTTCGATTCAGCGAAGATGCGTTCAACACTACCTTCATATCCACAATAGGTTTGTTACGGCTTTTCTTTCATATGGCTATTGCACGCAAGTAGAGACTGAGTAGTTATTTACATATTATCTTAACATCATAACGGGTTTGCAGGAAAAGGCTTATAACGTTCACTGTTGAGACAGAAACTTGTTCACTGGGCCATGTACCCTGTTAGTTTATCATGCCAGTTGTGTTGAAATTGTAAATCATATCTATTGAAACTTTTTGAAAAAGCAACAAAAATACTTGTCTTGTCTGTTCAGTTGTTACAGGTGGGCTATGGTAGCAAATTGTAGAAATCCTTCAGATATTTAACCAACAATGGTTGGTTTCATAACTCTTGAATAATGCAATTGTTTTCTTAAAATGAAGCTGATAAAAGTGGTACTGATTTTCACACCAAAAATGTGCACTTCAAAGGCTAAAGCCAAGGAATGGAACCCGTCAAAATAAAAGGTCTGGAAACATTGTTAGGACTAAAATGGCAGAAAACTATTCAAAAATGTGTTAAGGTTTCAATTTCAGTTGTATTAAGAAGAACATTAAAATGTGGCACAGTGCTTAATGCAAAGTGTATATTCATGGCTGAGCTGGAATATGCAGTTTATTGACAGATTTATGTCTGAAGACATTGATTTTAAAGTGAACCATTTGCACAAACTATATTGGTCACACTTGACTGGAATTTGTAGTTTATTGACAAATATTTCACTGAAAACAATGTGTTTAAAAATACAATTTGCAGTACTCAAAGTTTTTGACATATTACTAGGCCTAATTAATTTGTAATTGCAATTCTGTTTGGTAGATCCCCTTACACTCTGGAAAGTTAGGTTGAGAAGTCATATAAATACCAAAAGCATTCTAATCTGTTCAGTGGCGTTGTTGATTGAATCCAATATAATTTTGGTCTCAAAAGTACTGACTATTTCAGCCTGTGGCACAAAAACCATCTGTATTTCCTGTGCGTCACAGTAGCAATGCTGCTGAATTGTTTTAGCCTATTGTGGTGCTCTTCAATCTTCCTGAACGAAACAGGAAGTGAAAAGTGTCATTTTTTCTTGGAACAGTGACACACTTCTCTGTTAAACAGCATGCTCAACTTTGCTTTGTAGATGTCCTTGCTTTTGACTGACTAGGTCAGTTACCAAGCCATTATAATATTGAAGTAGATTGCTTTGACAGGACTCAATGTTGTTTTGCTTCCGTCGCCACAAATGGTTCTATGGTTAAAAAGATCTCTAAAGAGTCAATATCATGATTAATTGCATAACTTGTAATAAAATCTCAGAGAGGCTATAGCCTACCTAAAGCCTGATTGTGTTCTGCATTTCACAGAATTTTTTTTTTTACTTGATCCTTTATAGCTCCTTTGTGATAATTAAATGTACTTAGGCTATCTATTAGTTCTGTAACCGAGGTATTGGCTAGCACCATGAACATTTAACTACACAGCTCTATTCAGAAATTGCCTGAATTTTTAAGTAGCCCCCACAATTATACCATATGTACAGTCGCCTCAAGTAACAGAGACTCTACTGTCAGAAATCTCTGATGAGTCTCGTGAGTGCTCAGCTGACTGTTAGTTTCAGGGTGGGGCTGTCCGTGTAAATGTATTTGTGTGAGACATTGTGTTTTAAGTGTTTGTGACAGAATGTCTGATGTGTTTTCTAGCGTGTGTGTGTTTAGTAATGACACACTGTGCACGTTTGGTCAGGTACACTACATGTGTCTTAGCGTTACTTTGTGCGTCTGTCTTTACATTCTTCTATCTGTTGCGTAGCTACTAGGCCGGACTGCCACATCCCTTCCTTGGTAAGCATGGTGGACTACATTTGCTACAGTGTTCCCTAATGACTACTATTAGCCAGGTTCCACTTCCTGAACAATGACTCATACAGTGAAGGAAGAGGAGGGGTACATCCCCCTGTTGGCACAGAGGGAAAAATTCCCTTTTGACTGCCACTAACCCAACGCAGTGACACAACCCCCCACAGATGCAGTCAACTATTGCCTTTCTACTCAGCTGAATGCTCCAGCCAAGCCCCTTCAAAAAGACGGAAATGCTATAACAGCCATTGGAATTCACCCACCATAGTTAGAACAAAATATATTATTTTCTTTGTCTTGGGTAAAGATAAGCAGGGCTCCAGACTAGCATTTCACACTGATGGCAGTGCTGCCACTAAGTTTTTCAGTTAGTGGCAGTTGCACAAAAACCGGTGGCATCTTTTTTGTAGGCATTTTATGTGAAATCAACTTAGTTTCTTTTAAAGCGGTAATATTGGTGCTTCGTTATACTATACCGCGCCAGAAAAAGGGAAAAAAATGCTGCCAGTGGGACAGATTTTTGGTGGCAGTCTGGAGCCCTGATAAGCAAGACGTTATTCAGGGTTTTCTTCTTGGATATTACATGAATACATCTTTATTGAAATGTACTTCTTGATCTTTTGATATTGTGTCATAATAGTTAAATGACATAAAGGACAAAAGTATGCAAAATAACTTGTAGGGGTTTTCTGAAAATAGAGCTCTTTATTTTTGACTGGAAGGAAAGTAGTTTCAAGTGTTTATTTTCAGTTTCTGTTCAACATGTGGATTCGTGAACATCCCCACAATTGGGGAGTAGTTTAACCTAGATTGCATTTGCACTTGCCTCTAGAAAGTCTTTTAAAGAAGTTTGTATATACTTAACTCAACAGAATAGCTTAATCATATATTTCAACGTTGACTTCGCACAGTTGGGCTGATGTTTTATAGATCCTGTTTAGTTTTCTTTCCAGTTGTCAGTTGTTGATGGCAGATTTGTTGTTTTTGTGTAAGTCAGCAGCATTTTCAAGAAATTTGCAGTAGTATTGATTTTAAACATCAAAGCACGTCCAACTCCTTATGATTTAATATAAACTCTTGTCTCACCCACATGCTCATACTTGATGCTGTTCCACCACTACCTCTGTTGTCTGATTTAAAAAGACCTTTAAAATCTTTTTTTAGCCCATTTAGTGGTCAGGTTAAACTCAGACATGGAGCCAGCTTGTTTATTTGGTTTATTTTGAGTGGCATTAATTTGATAGTTAGACTGTTTTTGTTTATCTACTTATATTTTAATCTTAGTGAATCTCTCTCTCTCTCTCTCTCTCTCTCTCTCTCTCTCTCTCTCTCTCTCTCTCTCTCTCTCTCTCTCTCTCTCTCTATATATATATATATATATATGTAAATGACTCAAACTTTGTTTCATGATGTGACAGGCAGCTGTTCAAGGCTTATTTTTGGCTGTGTAATGCCTGGACAGGTCAAAGGGGGATTGGGGTACCCTTGCGGGCCCTAAGGGTTCATCCATTTCTTCATCTTGACAGTTACTGACACTTTGTAGCAACTGATATATCCTGAGTGCAGGCAGAACTATTGACCAGTACAAAGTAGCTAGATGCTAGCGAGAATCAATGAATGAAGCTTAACAAGGATTTATCTATGGTAGTGATCGTGTGTGTTTGAGTTTTTGTGTTTGTACTACAGTCATTGTATATCTAATCTGTGTGTCATGTCAGCCATGCGGACTTTCATCCGAAAAATACAGACCTTTGATTTACTGTATTTACATTTCTATTGTCTTGAAATGGCCAACCGTTTGCAATATGCAGCAGTATCACAACATTCCGTGTTTACATTTCCTTTCTTTACTTTTTACTTATGTTTAGCCTTTGTGGAATACTATCCTACGGGATTTGAGATACTCAGATATTTAACTCGATCAGCCAAAGCTTGCTATTGCTATTAGTCGGTAATGTCAGCTACTCATTATATTTCAAACAAAATAACACCCATCATTTTCTTTATGAATTGCTTTTTAGGTATCGATTTCAAAATCAGGACAATAGAGTTGGACGGGAAGAAAATCAAGCTTCAGATTTGGTAAGAGCCTCTCTACTCTTGGCCATGCAGTCGTGAAGATAACGATATCATCAGGATTTTCATTCATGTAACGTTGGCCCGTTATACAGAAAGCTTGAAATGAGTATGTGTTGGAAAAGGCAACCTCTTCATTACCCTACAATAGTAGATTCTGTGAGAGAGAACGAGCATAGTAAGAACAACATTTAAATGTTTTTCCCCTTTATTGTTGAACAAGCTGTGCAAATGAAGGGGGAACTTATTTCAGTGCATGACGTTTCTGGGAGTAAGACTGAAACGTGAACAAATCTGTAGGGTTGTGAGAACTGTCAGCAACACCACTGCTGTGTCTTAAGCTTTAACAGCAGTGTTGAATGTGTAACTTTGATCCTCTCTCTCACCAGGGACACGGCTGGCCAGGAGAGGTTCAGGACCATAACCACAGCCTACTACAGGGGGGCCATGGTAAGAAGCACACTGCTCTTTTCTAATAAATCTATTAAGTCATGTCAGGAAGTGAAACCATTTCCTAAACATTCCCCACAGTCTCTCACTTGAACACTACGAGCTTTAGCCTGATTGAGCAGACAATTTTTAGATAAATTTCAAAGAGATGCTTTAACAGAGCTATTATTATTATTATTATTATTATTATTTTTATTATTATTATTTTTATAATTATCCCTTTATACCACTCTGTCGTTTCTGGTATTAGTCAAGTGTTTCAGTGCCATAAAACATTTGGTAAGGTCTCAGTAGGCTATATGAGAAACACATGGGGAGAAAAGTGTGAGGGGCCGCTAGTCTCTCCACGTACTTTCTGGTGGACCTGTGACCCCCCCCCCCCCTGTCCACCTCTCTCTATGATAGTGTTCTTATCGAGGGATCTGTGAGTATTGTTTCCGTGGGCCTTGTCGGTCACACCCATGCTGCGTGACCCCTTTCTACTCTCCACTATACTCTACTCTACTCAATGTTATGTTTAAGCAGGTGTTTTCACTGGTGTTCCTAAACAATGAAAAACAGTGTTAGAGGTAATATTTCTGTGTGGTTGAGCATACATATGGATCAACTTACTTTAGTTTTGACATCTGCGAAATGATGACGCTTCAGAAAAATGTGGCTTAGACAAACTTCCTCTCTTTCATCCGTCAGGGCATAATGCTGGTGTATGATATTACCAATGAGAAGTCCTTTGACAACATCAAAAACTGGATCCGAAATATTGAGGAGGTGAGCTTTGTTGTAACAATAAATGTAATTCCACTCTTTCAAACACATCCTGGGAGCTACTAATATATTTATTAATAGATTCACCAATGAGATATTTAACAATAGATCTTTATGCAAATTACATTAGAGCACTCTGCTTCAAGTTCCTATAATGTGATAGGGGCAGTGACAAGAAAAATTCAGTACTAGTACCACCTTTCGTGTGTGTGTGTGTGTGTGTGTGTGGGGGGGGGGGGGGGGGGGCTTGCTTGCGTTTACAGCATGCATCCGCTGATGTGGAGAGAATGATTCTGGGCAACAAATGTGACATGAATGACAAGAGACAGGTGTCCAAGGAAAAGGGGGAAAAGGTGTGTAGTATATGATTTTTTAAACTATTCATCACTGTATGTTTATGTCTGTCATGGGATTTATAGTTATTTTGATTGAACATTTTTAATATCTATTTAAATCTATATCCGTCTCCCTCAGTTGGCAATTGATTACGGAATTAAGTTCTTGGAAACAAGTGCAAAGTCCGGCATCTGTGTAGAGGAGGTAAGCGGTACCCCCGATCTGTTTTGAAAAGATAATCCCTTTTATGTTTATGATTATGTTGTGAGTATGCCATATCTTTTTTCAGGCTTTTTTCAACCTTGGAAGAGACATTATGACAAGACTGAATAGAAAAATTGTGAGTTCACCAAATTACAGTGCTTACAAAATACAGGGTGTGTGCTACATTTGGAGATACAGTGATACGATAGTGATTACAAAGGTAATTGAGATGCTTTTTAGTACATTTTATCATATTTTCTCCACTGTATTTTCAAATCTGTAGAATGACAGCAACCCTCCGGGAACGAGTGGGCCTGTAAAAATCACGGAGAACCGGTCCAAGAAGAACAGCTTTTTCAGATGCACTGTCCTCTAGTTGCCTATGTGTGTCCATTGACTGGTACAGCCTTATCATATCCCTGCTTTGAAGCAGAGTGCCTCAATGAGCCTGAGCAGGTTCCTCTACCGACCTCTGCTTCTGCTGTCAAGGTGGCTTGTCATAAGACTCTCCAGAGGAAATAGTCTTATGAAGCCTACTTGGATAGAATGGAACAACATGGAATTCTATGAAGAAGACATGGCCCTACACAGGTTTTTGTATCCCTTATTATTCTAGCCATCAACGAGTCCCCTTTTTTTCTACCAGTTGTTTGACCCTTCTATTTTGTGAAGCCATCAAAGCTTATTTTCTTGCGTTACATGCATTCTAAATGTATTTGTTTAGACATTTTTTTTTAATGTCTTTTAGCAAAGAAATCAAGTGTTGTGCTGCCTAAACTTGCAATATTTCTTAAAAGGAAAATATAACTAATTATCAACATAATAAGAGACTTAGTCATGAAAAGAATAAAAAGCTAACCTGTGGGGAAAAAAAACATTTTAATGGACAGAAATCCTTTTTTTTTGGGGGGGGGGGGGGGGGGGGTTGTACCAAAGTTATTTTATAACTGCTGTGTTCATCAGTGGACTCTATGTCCATCAATGTATTCAATACATACGGTAATCTATCGTAAAAATTCAGTGAAAGAAACTAAAGTCAATAGGTACACAATTAGGTATAGAATTGCTCTAACAAACACATTTCATTAGCATCTGATTTGCTCAATATAATTTAATGAAGTACTTATGTTTGTTCAAGCTCAATCTGCAGGCAAGAGTTGAGTTGTTACATTTTTTTACCATTTAACAGATGTCTTTTTTATACAAATTTTACTTTAATAAAACAAAAAATCATATTTTGTTTTTTCACTGCACTGTGTTACAAATGAACTGTTTTACAATGTAGAATCGATGTATATTTTAGGTAATGTGCAATACAACATAACAAGGCAAAGTCTTCCCAGGGCCCTGCCTGCTGTGTTGACTAACTGGATTGAAACCACTGACCAAAGCCAAAGTCTGCTAAGACTAGATTTGGCTAAACTCCTAAACCATGAATTTTGATGAGTTTGAATACATTTTCTTCATTCCATTAACTGACAGTGGCCTTAGTTAGTTAAGTTAGTTTGAGTCATCAGTATTTCCCTTAAACCATAGGCGTAGGTTTAGGGTGGGAGGATAGAGACATGCACCTACCAATGTCGAGGGACCAGTAAATTGGCCCTACCTATAATTTTTAACACAGCTTTTGTTAAGTCATTTTATCCACTCGCGTGACTCAAAATAATTATGTCCCCACCGATGTCTGAACCAAACCTACGCCATTGCCTGAAACAAAACAAAAATGTTTGTAGCAAACATCAAGTTTGATTTAAAGCATCAGAAACTATTAAGCTTTATTGTGTTCATTTCTATATTGATAACAAATAGCATATGGCTAATAACTGTAATATGTATTGTTTTTTATAATTGAAGCGATACAACATTTGACATGCATTTTGTTCTAAAATGCTTGTGAAACCATAGGAAACCACTTAAAATGCGTATGCTCCTAGATTATTGACATATTGACATTTTTTTTTACAATTTATATCAATTGTATATGGCCGCTGCGTTATAAAATCTTGTTTTCTCTTTACAGTGTTAAACAATTGTGTATTGTTTACAAAAACACTGGAACAGTATTACTCCGTTCTTTCGCTGCACTTTATTGTTGGTGCATTTTCTATCTACTTGTATGTGTTTTTAGATGAGAGGCTATTTTTCAAACACCTTGAATACATTTTATTTTAAGTGCTTTTTAAAGATTACAGCATCAACATCACTCAATGATTTCAGGAATATAATGACTCATGTCACTTCTAATTTAAGTTCTACAGCTGACTTTGTTTTTTTAAATTTCACATATAATTTACATGTATACCTTCTATATCACACTGCCTTTGTGTAGTATGGCAAACCAAGATACTATAATTTCTTGTTTTATCTAATAGAGTGCCCCAATGGTTCGTCCTTTGTAGTATGAAATATTATGAATACAATATTTTTATGTAATAATTTTTTGTGGTGCCTTACTGTGCTGCAGACTGACAAAATGACCACATTCATGTTGCTGGGGAATACCTGAACATGATTGCTTGAGTTTTATTTAGGTGTGTTTATACCTTTTGTTGGAGTAATGACTGTCAAAAAGCATGTACCTGTATTATTTGTCCATGTTATTTCTCCCAACATTCCTATTAACTTGTATAATTACATAATTATTTTCCATGTCAGCAGTTTGTCTTCCAAAACTTTGTCTACTCTGTAACATATAGATATTTTGAAAGTGTGAACAGATCTTGGATAAATATTGAATAACTTTTTGAGTTTCTGTTTTATATCCAGCCCTATAAGTACAGAACAAAAGCAATTCTCTTTGTGCTTTGGACTTACTACATTATTTTAATATCTAAAACTCCTGGGCTGGCACATGTCATTTTGTTAGCACTGCCGTGTTTTCATTGTGAAAAAGCACTATTTTGCAAACAAATACACAGTACCTCGTTGTGAAAACACCATTAGTCAGTACAATCATCAACAGTCTGTCTCAGCGCTACAGTCTTTGGAGCCAGACCGTGATTTATTTTCTGCTTTGTTCCCAGGGCTACCAAATGCTGCCATAAGGTCTTTGACACTACTAGCAGACCTGGGCTTCTCTAGGCTTTCCACTTTAGATCTCCCTTTCCTCGGATTGGTGTTCAGGCTCTTTGACCTGAGTGAGGGATACAACCGATCCTCTGCCACTAGCAGATGAGCAGTGTCTTTAGCTTCTCTGTTGCAAAAGTCTTGTTTGCTATCAGTCTTCCTTTGATCCTCTTTAACATTATCTGATTTTTCTTCTGCTTCAACTTCCTCTTCGGTTTTCTCAGAGGTAAGTAGGCTGTCCCTGGGTCTCACTGTAGACACTTTGGGTGAGTGGCCAAAAGCAGTGGGGTGAACTTTGTACTCAAAGTGTGCTGCCCATCGACCGAGGGTGGGAGATTTGGTCCCCTCCTCTGAGAGAGTGACGGTGTGTTCTGTAGCCCAGCTTTTCTCCATGCCACCTGCAGTGTTGTATAACATTGCACTCATACATTTCCGACTGGAGGAGGGGGAATCACTACGTGTTACAGAGGGGAAGTATTGCAGCACTTTAGACCTCTCTAAGGGGTAGGAAACGGCTGCCTCCAGTTTTATCTTTTCTATAGCTAACCCTGCAGTCTCCAAGGAAGCATTGGTTACGGTTGCAATGGGTTCTTGTGTCTTACTAAGATTTGGGGCAGACTCTTGGGTATTTTGTTTTGCATCACAAGGAGAAATGAATATGTCAACACTGGAGCTGGAGCGATACCTGTCTCTGGGTTTTGTCACATCCAGAGTGGTTCCATACTCTTTGATAGTGGGGTTTGCACTAAATGTGGGACTACTCTCGCTCACACTCCCCTGACTCTCTGGACTCTGTGTTTTCTTCTCTCCGGGGTCATTGTCCGCGGCCTCAGTCTGACGATCATCATAGTCCAGATGGTATCTGTACATGCTGTAACCATCTGAACTGTTTATGCTGCTGTGACGTTGGAGGGAGATGGGGTCACACAGGGGAGAATTTCCAGAACGGGTTTGGACCAGGTCTGCGCGGTCCACCCCAGCCAGCTTCTCCAGGGCATTCATCATGCGTCCAGAAAATTCCTCCAGCTGAGCCAGACGTAGATCCACAGTCTGCAGGGAAGCCTTCATCGAGTGCTCCCTCTCGTTGACCTCCTCCAGGCGCATGGACATATTCTCCACCCTAAGGGAAACAGATTGAGCAGAACGGAATTGAATAAAAAAACAAGTATGTACATATGGTTCAAGTGTTTACCAAATGATATGTGGTCATCCCACTAACTCTACCTGTCAGATGTGACACGGATTCTCTCATTATTGGAAGACTGCTGCTCGTCTTCTTTCTCACGGAAATACTCCTCTACGCACTGCTCCTCAAACTCATATAGGTTCTTCAATTCTTCTGCGTTCAGCACAAGTTCTGTCAAGTAATGGATAGGTTATTGTGTTACGTAAAAAGCTTTGATGTTGAATAGTTTGGAGCTATTATAAGCTCCAGAAATGTAAGGGTACCACATTGACCCATGAATCTTTCTGATTTACTCACGGAGGCCTCGGTCTCTTTCATCTTGTTCCCCCTCGATTCTTTTCTTGCAGCGACAGCAAATTCTTTTGAGGACAATATATATGTGGCTGAAGATGATGAGTGGGGGAGGGAGGATTGGCCGGTCATGATAGGTCATGATCAACTGATAGCGCTGGAATTTCCAAATCTGGTTTGAGATGGACTTGACTTCAAAAAAGGTGTTGCTATCGGACAGAATGAGAAATAACTATAAACTATTTACTCAAAAACACATTCTACACATAGTATATACAGTTTACTATCATTTATTACTATATAATTCGAACACAGAGTGTATGAACTTTCAAATGTTTTTATTTTATTTTTGGCACTGTACTATTTCTTGAAAAAGATTGAGAAACGTACTTGAAAACAGCAATAAGCAAGTTGACCAGTAGAATATTTGCCACCAGCAAGTAACAGGCCATGATGGCTGGTGTGAGCCAGGCACCCGGTATACATGGTGGTAACTTCTTCCCATCCTCGTCATACAAATTATCACCACATGGTGCTGAGAAGCAGAGAATGAGTGTACGTATATAATTTGTTCACAATTTCCAAAGTTTCCTAACATAACTAAATACAGTATTATCAAGAGAATCGTTTGATCTTTCGGTTAGGGTTTTTAAAAAATTTTTATTATTACAATTTATTTAATTGTATTATTTTCAAAATGTTATGTTGTTCTGGGTTAATGATACAAAAGGTTGTACTCACGATTAATTTCCATTGCATAGACTACCAGTCAAAGAAGAAAATGAAAATTAAGTGAAAAAGGAAATATTAACAATGAAGAGGAGAGCTGAACAACAACCTGACTATCATCCAATGGTCCAGAGTCAATCAGGAGGAAGACGGCATCTTTGCCGAAGGTTTTATCATTATTGCATCTTCAATATGTAATTATTAACTTATGTTTCTATTTGTGTACAATAATTAATTGTTAAATTACATTTTGAGGGCATTGAATGGATGCTGTCTTCCTCCAGGCAGAAGTAAACAAAAAAACATTTCATATTGCTAGCAGGCAGATGATCATTAGAAGGAAGATATTACTTTGTATTAAATATTCATTTGAGCAAATGATCAAATGAATAAATGAAACCTTTATTACCTCAAATGTTTATGTACTGCACACAATAAGCACACAACCCAAAACAGGTCGATATAAAATAAATCATTTAGACAAATTGATTAAATGGAATGCGTTTACAATTTAGTGATGTTGCCAGCAGAGGGAGTAAAGGACCATGTGCTTGCAAACACATAGATAATCTCAAATAGACAGGTAGACACACAGAAACACAAATGTGCGCACACACACACACACACACACACACACACACACACACACACACACACACACACACACACACACACACATACACTCAATCACACCAACTTCCACACACTGCACACAGACACACCCACACACACAAACACCCACACATACACCAACAATGTAATCACAGTAATAGTCGAGCGGCAGGAGCAGTCTACTCCGAGATTCAAAATGTCACATAGATTAGGAGCAAAGGTTTTACCGGGTAAAGTACGATCATGGGATTAGGATAAATCTGATCATCCGCCCATGAAACAGGAAACAGACTCTTACTATGAACTCTAGTCTTACGGTCTATCGAGTCCGCAAACACCTCTCCATAGATCATCCAGTAGGGCATGTAGAAGATGTTGCGTGCGAGGCGCCAGGTGGGCTTCTCGTCAGGGTGAAGGATGGCCTGCCTGGCTACCCCAAAACTCATGAGCACCACCAGCATGATCACCACAAAGTACAACATATCAATCATCTGCAAAAGACAACAGAGCACACATGATGCAAATGTGCTGTGTGTCCCTGAGAACACAAGAAGTATCAAATTAGGTCTTAGGTGTGGGTGAATGCCGTTTTCTCTACATTTTATCATGCCATGACACAATTTATAGGGATCGTTTCACAGATAGGGAATTCAGAGTCAGAACAAATCTCACCATTTTCCCAATCATCATGACATAGGGTCCCAGGTACTTGTTGACCCCAAAGATGTCAAGGACTCGAATGTACCAGAAGATTATATCCACACAGTAAATGACGCGCCCGTAGCCCATGTAGGGCTCACTCTGCAGCCGCAGCAGAAGGCCCAGCAGGAACACAGAGATTGCTGCCACGTCTGTGATGTTCCAGTACTCTTCCAGCCACACATTGATCTTCTGCTTCAGTTTCCCTGGCTCAGACATGAGGATCTTAGAGAGGAGATTGTCATTAATTGTCTTTGCTAACCTTATAAATGAAACTACTGTGTGTATGGCATGTAGTTAAGAACAATTAAACATTAGGAATGTGAAGTATTCCCAATGCCTACCTGTCGGACTTTCTCAAGGCCCAGAGTGATGATATATGAGATAACTATCCACTCTTGTAAGGAGGGCCAACGCTCCATTTTTACCAGAATTATATAGTTGTACAGCATCAAGTACACCAGATAGGCAATCTGACATATGAAGGTGAAGATGTAGCAATATATTTAAGGTCACACATTGAAATCACAAAAAATATTTATGAATTATAACTAGCAACAGCAATGATAGCTGGTAATGAAAAAAAAACATGTTCATGTCTGTCTTTAGGCTTCTGGAGTGTCAAAAAAAGCATTATTAAAGGTCACTTGCCGTATTAAACCAGAATTTGGTAAATGGGGCATTGTAGAATTCAAATATTTTCTTTCCAATTGGAACCCTTCTTTGTTTCTTTTGGTTATCCTCTTCATCCCCCTTCTTGGACACAGCATCAGCATTACCATCCTGAAAGCATGGTCAATGAACAGTCACTCACATAAACTACTTGTTATTTAGACCTACTGTATCCGCTGTGTTACGCTGGAAATGTACAGTATAGTTACCTTGTTAGATTTGATGTCCTCGTCTTTTTCTTTTTCTTTGTTACTCTCCTTGGCATGATAAGTCACTTCTTCTCCAAGTCGAAAATCCAAAAAAAGGATTGAAGGTGGAAAAATGATGCCAAGAATGACCTGAAGTGATTCAGAGATGGTTCAGTAGATAAAACCAATCAGTTGTGTTACAGTTTAATTAGTAAAATAAATTAAGAACATACTATACATTTTATTTTGTGTTTGCTGCCCCAGCCCCAGTACCACAAGAAATTAATTTCCTTTCAAGATTTTTATTTAGTGAAATCACAATGTTTAATCTGGGATTTTTGCTCATTTACCTTCAGGCCATTACTCTTGCCCATTCTCAGACAGCCCATCCACATATCAGTCAGCAGCATCTGACTGCAGGTGTGGGCGATGAAGTCTCTGTGCTTAGCAGCCACCGCCAGCTTCAGACAGGTGGAGTTACTCCAATTCTTCAGTTCATAAGTCAACAGCTTCATGGCCACCTGCTCATCATGCTTATACGACTGGTCCAACAACTCATAGGCCAGCTGGCCAAAGTCTCTAGAACATAGTAACATTCCCATTGTTTTGTTTTTCAATTGTGTCCTTTGTTATTTGGGTGACATACGGTATTGTTTACTTTTTTACTTTTGACACATTTGAAAACTGTCTATTTTAATCTTTGTCTTAAAGGGTTGCAGTGTCTGCTACTTAGGTAACACAAAGACGCATAAAATAACAAATCTTAATGCTCAAGGACTAAATCAAAGACTATGTAAAACGTATTTAGCATGCGTACTTTCACGTTACAACTTACCTGGAGTTGTTTTCCAGATCTTGGTAAATGTCATCCACAAGTTCGCTCTGGGAGGACTCATGGGCCATGGCCTTGTACAGTTTACAGGCAACCAGGGCTTTGGCCATGGCTTCCTCTCCCCGCTGCCAGAGGAAGAGCGCCATCTTCTGGCGCTTCATGAGCACTGCCCACACCATCAGCTCGTGGAAAGGATACTGGAAGCGACTGACCTCAGGGTCATCCACATCTATATCGATCTCCTCCTCTTTCTTGTTTTTCCTGCCTTTTCCTTTAGGCCTTGGGTCATCATCCTGGTGAATAAAATTAGATTTATAAATTTAAAAAACTGTCTACTAGTTTAGCTGTGTTGATCTTTGATAAGATAACATTGTACGTGTTGAAAACACACCTCCATACCCAACAGTTTTAGAGCTTTTGGCTGTAAGAAAAAAAATAAGGGAATATGGGATTAACACACATCTCAACATTACCGCATGATTATGGCAATTATTGCATTTTGATTAGAATGGTAATTTACTCTTTTCAAGCCGTATAGATTGTTGTAGAGAGTGCGGAAGCTTTTCCTGGTATAGTGACAGCGATAGGCTCCACCCATCAGGAACTCCAAAACCAGTCCAATGTCAATCAAAGTTATTTGGTAGTCTGGTGGAAGATTCCCCTGAAATAACACCCACTCATTGTATTTCTGATATTTACAGATGTAGAGTAATGGTACTAAAAGTAAACAATTATCAACAATGACTGTTATTTACGGTAACACTGTGTATATGTACTTTTTGTATCACAATTTAAATGTGTACATTTAACTGTTTACTGGTCACAGTATTCTTTTTCTCATTGTAGTGGCATGTATTTTATTTAAAATGATAGATATCCAATGTCAGACTGTATTAGGTTGTAAAAGGAAAAAGAAAAATAAGTCACCTTTTTTACATCCCTTACTACAAAGTGCAATGTGTTTATTGGTCCCAACCTCTGTAATGAACAAACACAAGTGAACATAAGCAGGCATCGTCAAGTACATCTTCTTTTCCTTTAAGAAACAATAATATAACAGTGTACATGAAAGTAAGGTTGCATGCTTTCATGACACAGTAATCCTCTGCACCAAAGGTTGTGTGATATCCGAATGATATGTGTAGTACCAACAACATCTGGATAAACAAAAAAAATGTAGGCACAATTTTGCTTACTGTATTGTATAGTTCTTCTAGTCGAGGAATGGTGAGGAAATGGTGAATATCAACACCATTCTCAATCAGAAGTTTGACAAAGTCTACTCTGTCTAATACAAGGGCATCCATCATGGCCTGCTCCAGAGAGTTGACCTGTGTTAAATAAACATAAGGGCAATATATTTAATCTTTCAACTTTTTTAACGGTTTATTTGTTATTGACATAAATGTATTTATTTATTTTTTAAACGTATTGGATAAGTGGTGGAGGCAATGATTTCATGTCATATACCCAGTTGAGTAGTTCCAACTTCCTTGGGTCAGTCTCTACAGGAGGTTCAGGTTTGGACTTGCCCCCTTTTCCCTTCCTCCCCCTGGCCTTTCCTTTGCTGCCCCGTGGGACAGCAGCTGGGCTTTTTGGACGATCCTGAGCTGGAGCGTTGGTGGGCAGGGAACTCACGGGCTAAGGGAAACCACACAATACATATACAAATAAATTTGGCCCATTTATTTTGAGTGAACTACTGTCTACTAGCTGTATATTAATAATAATTTAAAAAAAACTCACAGGCCAGTGGTGCCCATAGACAAATATCTGACTGCGAGCAATGTCTACTCTGTTCCAAGCAAGTGCAAGACTCAATTGGTCAGGTGCTGATGCATTTGTACCTAAAATCAAGCAGATAGTTTTATTTTCTGTAAATTTCACATATTTCTTTGCATATATTTTAATTCATCTGAAGTAATATCAGTCGTCAGTTATATCAGTCAGGTAACAGCATAAAGAAAATTCCGAAATGGAAGCGAATCGATCAAATTTCACAATGAATGCATTTCTTTTTTTACTTTACCTTTCAGTAAAGCAGTTAGAATGGACATCTCGATGTCTTGCTGTCCTTCCGAGCCCATACGAAACACTGTGATCTGCACGACAACAAATTCAAAATTAATGTATTTCCATTCTCAAGGTAGGTCTGTTTGCAAAGCAAGAACAAAAAAATTACTATATATTTGTTTTACATTTTCTGAGTTACTTAGTTATGTCATGTAGTGCAAATGGTCAAATACGTTTATCTGAACCCACAGACAACTGTATCTCAGCAATACCAGACATCTCTTCATCATACTTCAACTAAAGCCATTCTACTTTGTCAGAAGTGAAACCCAATGGCTTAAGTGTAGTCTGCATCAACAATATATTGTGATTGTAAAGACAGGCAGCGATGTCCAAAACCATGAAATAGAGTGGCATTCTAATTGATTACCAGACCATTGCAGACCAGTGCAACTGTCAAATATTTATGCATTTAGTGCAGTGCTAATTGTCCAACCATGTTTACTAGTACACAAGGCTGCATTTCAGCCTTTTCCAAACTGGACACAAGATTAAGTAAAAAAAAAAATTGGTTTAATGAACCCTGTTGGTAAAATCCCTTTTGACATCTGGTAAATTTTGTTCATGAATTACAACTCTGCACCCACAGTTAGCATGTGCATTTATTTAGTAGTAGTCTAGTAATTGTTGGGCTCCAATATTTCCAGATTATGCAGTGGTTTATGTTTTGGATGAAGGGATTAGAGTAATGCATGGTTGAAATGCAGGGACAATTACCAACAATCCTCTTAGCAATTGCTTGTTGAAGGGGATGGCTGGCTCTCTAAAGTGCCTGGACGAGTATATTTGGTTCTCCTCAATGCAAGACATGTATTATCAAGGAATACAGTAATCTTCCAATAATTTACAGCAGTATATGCAAAGATGATTGTTCAATAGGAAAATAAATATGTAACTGAATGTTCTGAGGGAATGGTGGAGCAATGGTGGAGCAATGAACTGGACACAAATGTTAAAATAATAATAATATGGTTTATTGGTATGGATTAGTTGGAAGACTCACATGTAAGATAATAAATGGACAATGAAACATAAATGACAAAACATGATGATAGGATTTGCAGTTTATTAAGATATCACTAATGAACATTTTTTATTAATTCCCCAAGTTTAAACAAATAATATGCACTGTTAAAATAACTTTTTTCAATTTTATTTCATAAAATTAAAAACATAACTGCAGTATGATAGTCAGGTTAGGGTATGAAACTCAGGACACCCTGAATTTATCAATTCCTCTCATGGCACACTAATTACATAAAAAGAACCAAGTCATAATCCAGATCTACTAAAAGCTAGTGGTTTGCATGCTCTACATCAGGTTACTGTTGAATGTCAGGCCTGACACAATATTTGATGAAACAGATGAACAGATGAAAATATGTATTGAGTTCCCAGGTGAATAAAGAGATTTATGTTACACAGTCACCGTTTAATTTCATAATAGCTAATACAATACTCACCAGTTCCCTTTTCTTCATACACTCCATAACCATAAGGAAAATCTGCTGGGCCTGAGAACGGTTGTAGTTAAAGGTCTTCTGAATAGTTACCAGGAGCTGGTCCCTGACATTGTCGTTCACTATTCTGTTGTAGAACAACAATATTTCAGGTTTACCATGTTAAAGAACCACCACAGAATGACAACATTGAAATGATGAATCTGTAAATGAAAACTATTTTTAGAGCAGTATACCAAATTAAAATCAAATCTCAATCTCTAATAAAATAATTTCAAACGAACAATTTGAAAAGATCCATGGTCTTGTCTGATTAACATATTCAATTAATTAATTAAATGTTTTGAAATTCAACATGATATATGAAAATATATATAGAAATAGACATTCAAATGCATGACTCACCCGTCCTCCTCAGAGTATTTATGAGCAAAAGAGATGATATCAGAGGCCCTCCCACTGCCGTCACAGACCACAACGGGTACTGGGGGCTCTTCCCTTAGACTCTCCAAAACGATGGAGATCACGTTGGGACCTCCCTCCAAGATCAAACAAACCAGAGGGACCCCCTGACCCAAGCCTAGCAAAGCAAGATAGAACACAGTGTTATCACTAGCATAACACTTTATTTTAAGTAGCTAAATCAACAGTGTGCTAAGCATCGTGGTGCTGAAGTCAGTGGTGACAGCTGAGTATCCCTTTGCTGTCCCTGCCTTAATATTAACACCAGGCATAGGATGACAAAGGGAAACCCACAGGTCACATAAGGGTCATGTCTTCAGCCATTCAAGTGTGCAAGTGCACACAAATTAAATTGGCAATATAAAAAATATTGGAAGGAAAAAAAACCTCAAATGACCTTCAATAAGCCACACAGTCCGACTAACACTATTAGTTAACTTACGTGTGTTAATCTTCTGCAGAGAAATGTGCTTTTCCAGCTGGCGTCGGAGCCTAACTTCAGCCCCATACTTTCCACAAGTTCCGTTGTCAGCCAGTATGAAGTGGGAGTGACTGCTGTTGAGAACTGAAAGCTTGCTGAGAGGGTTTGACATGGTTTGGTAGGGCCTTGTCACCTATAACAAGAAAATACATAATATGGCCATGTCAGGCACAACCGTTGAAGTATGTTGAAAGAAAAGTAGCATGATGTAGTAAATGTTATATATATATATATATATATATATATATATATATATATATATATATATATATATATATACACTGAATATATACAGGTGTATATATATATATATATATATATAGCATTTAATACATCATGCTACTTTTATTTCAACATACTTCAACGGTTGTGCCTGTATGTACATACAGTATATATATATAGATTTATGTGGATATATAGATATATATACAACCCAAAAAAACAATACTTATTTGTAAAGCTTTGTCACAACAATTTTTGGTTATCTTTGACTTACATCCCTGCCTGTTAGATCCTCTTTGTTCTCAACAATTCCCCATGGCGCAATCCCAATGGCACAGACTTTCCCTCTTGACTTTGATGAATGGTCTTTCAAGGCATCTCCAACATGACGGATCACTCCTAGTTTATCAATTGAAAACAGAAATGGTCAATTATGTTTTTATGAGCTCACTTTGAATTGACAAATGTTTTCTTGTTCATGCTCTTGCTTATTTATGAAAGTTTTACATATACTGTATATTAAAGAATCCAGTTCATTTTGTTGCCATACCCGTGCTGGCTCCACCTGTGAAAATCCAGGCACCAGTTGTTACTGCAGATTTAATCAGTCCCTTCCCGAACACCTGCTTGAGTTTAGGCTGCAGGTCAAAGTTCTGCAGGCCTCCATGGACAGAGATGAGCAATGTTGGTAGCTCCAGCTGCCAGTCCTTCACCATCAGGTGAAGAAGATTGTCTGGTTTGGTATCATGAGCTACTCGGATGTACTGTGATGGATGCCGAGAGTAGAAAATTGATCAAAAACATTGTGTAATTCTTTATTTTTTTATTGCTGGCATAAGTAAATTGACATAAGAAAAGCATATTTCTCACCATGGCTTTGTTGGCATGACCCCCTCCCTGGAACTCAATTATGCCATAGGAATCTGTTGGTGTGGCCTGTGTATGTTTTGCTACCGACCAACGCTCCCGAGGAACATCAACCTGTACTTTCTGATTGCCTTCCTCTGGTCCTTTGCTTGTGGTTCCAGATTGAATGGCCACATGTTGGTTCACCAAGTGACCACAGCTGCACCTAAACAGTGAAAAGAGTGCACAATTGCAAAGACAACCAGCAACCAAAGCAATTGGTTGTATTGATTTCATTGGAAAACATTTGAGCGCCACTCTACAAGAGCTCATGCTTTCATTTTTTTAAATCTCTTTTGGGCCAGGGTTTTCATGTTAAATCCACAGTTTTGAGGGATTTGATCCACGTTCTAGCTTTCTGTTGCTGATAGAATCTTTTTTTTCGAGAGTTTCTGTGTGGAGTGAATACTTCATTAGGCTCTCCAGCACTCTAAAACATGAAGGCCGAGTAACTAGGTCACTGAAAGCACTTTTCTCCAAACAGAAAGACTGCGGATTTACGCTGTATTCAAAAGCATATGAGAAGTTTATTGGTACCTTAATCTAGGATTATAAACCTCTAACATACCTGGTTGGTTCCTTGCTGGGAATAATTTGGATGCATTCTCTTTTCTGAAATGTCTTTTCAATCCACGCTTTCTGACCCTACGGAAAAACAAAGTATAGTCACTGAATCCAAATGTATAAAATAAAACTTACTGTGCAGAAAACATGAACAGTGAATTCAACTGAACATAACATTTTAATGAAGTAGTCAGTAGAAGACTATAAATTAGACATGCATAAAAAATGATTAGCCTTGTGCTACAATGTTGTAGATTAGTCTGTTATACAAACCATTTAGTGGCATATGATAAACTTCAAAATATTGAAATTGTATGTTGATCAAACCAGTTTGCCTTTGAACAAATGTGTTCACCTAATTAGTGGGAGAATAAAGCTTTATAGTGCACAAGCACTACATTTGTGTGTTTTTGATGCGTGAAATCCTCTTATGCAGAGCCAGCACATAATCCTAACTCAACACTGTTGCAAAGGATAGGGACAGGCAAAAAAATTCCAGTCTATTCTAGTGTGTATTTGTGTGTACTGTGTTACTTCTAATGACTTTGTAATATTACGCTATAGTGATTAACCATGCACTCTACAGTAGATACTGGTCAGTCGCTTCTAACAGTGGTACAGCACTTTGTGAAATACATTCACTCTGGATAATAATGGATTACACTCTTGTCTTAAACTAGTCACGTGTTTTTTATAATATTTATACTATAACCCACGTTCTTCATATGACTACCATTCATATTTTCCTCGATTCCAAGAACATTTCCCTGAGAATAAACTATTGCTAAATTTAAATATAAAATTTCAGACAAGAGCAACCATTTCAAACATTTTTCATTATAATCATCTTGAACCCTTTGTGTCCATTTCAAAACCAATTATGGTGATGGAGGCATTGCAAAGACTTCTCCAAATAATTTTTAGGCAAAAATGATACACACACACACACACACACACACACACACACACACACACACACACACACACACACACACACACACACACACACACACACACACACACACACACACACACACACCTCAAAGCACATTTGATATAGAGACTTTTCCATCAAAAGTCACAAGCTTTATCCACACAATCTGATGGGCTGTGTAGATTTGTGTTCTGCAGAATAAAAATAAATTAACCTACACTAAAATATAATTTTTTTGGGATGCATCAGCATTGGAGCCTAAAATAATATACAGAACATTTGATTTGATTAATTAATCTAAAATAACTGTTGCATCCTGGTTATTACCATCTTTACCTTGATACATAATGTCTCTCATTCCATGCTTGATATGAAGTTAACAAAAACTCCATCAAGTTGAAGCAGAAACGATGCTAGTCTAATGAAAAAAGTTTCTCATAAGAGACTCAAGAGAAACAAGAGACTCATAAAACACAACTTACCCTCCACTCAGGTCTTGAGTGGAAAAGACATACATAGAAACTCTAACCAAAACTTCGTTGCACTTGGAGGGAACTCCCCACACTGCTCTTGTTGCTCCATCCTAACTTCCCAGTCAAATGAAGTAAAAAGACATGAAACTACATCTCTTTATGGAGCAGGGTTCATATGATGAGCATGTGAGCAGGCTCTTTGTGCAGGCAAGTCTTATGACTCCAGTTCAAGGTAATCCTTTTGGGAGTCCCATGACCCATCTCCTTGCACACAGGGTATTTTCATCCTTCGCTGGAACAAGGCACAAAACTCAAAATCTACTTTGATTTTGAGAGCCTCCCATCCACCAAGCCCCCACCTGTCCCCACAAATACTAATCTTTTCACTTGGGAAATTTCTTTCACTTTTAAATGTTTTTTTCTTCTTCTATGTCTCTTAACCACATGCTTATGTTTATGATAAAAGTTTAAAATAGGAAAGGGGAACCCCACACAGTAAGTGAAAAAAAAAGTTAAATGTTTCCCCTCTAGAATGTCACACCCCCTATTGCTCTGTCTGAACTCTATTTGCATAATCGGGAGAATTGGGCACTGGGAAACATTCAATGCCTTCTTGATAAAACATGGTTGATCATCACACAACGATTGCTGTTGCAGCCATTGTTGATTGTCAACAGAATTAATTTTTGTGACTTTCACCTATATATATATACATATTTTATTTTTTATTAACTTATTATTGTTGAACTCTTTATATAAATGAGATATTGAACTACTTATTGTATCCTAACTACTACATAATAATATTTTAAAATCGGACTTGCAGGGGTTGTGATGGAGCCATGTGCAACCTATTAAATTTAGTGCCTTGGGAAAAGGTAGGAATGTTTACTGATGATATGTTATGTTAAACCTATATATCTGAATAACTTCTTGTAAACGTTTTTTACCCCAACTAATCGCCTCGCACTCACGCACTTTTTGGATGTGTAAAGTATAATATTTAGTTCCTAGTGACTTTTAACATGGGTACAATAGTACAGTATGCTTAGAATTAAATAGCAATGGGTTCCTGATTTCAGCTCGAGGAAAGATATTATTAGCACTAAGAAATTTACAAATTTGAAGTGCCAAAAGTCATGCTTATTAAGGCCAGATTCTCCATTAGTATTCCTATTCCAAGAGGCATGATAAATACCAAACCTGAATGTTGAAATACTTCTGTGTGTGTGTAATTATTAAATAAAATCCTGTGACATTGATGACTTATTAATTGACAGATTTAGGATCCATAAAAACACATTTAATTAAATTATTTGGTTTGTGCTATTTCATTTGTAGTTTATTTTTCATCCAAATAGCTCTTATGCAATACCATTTTATACATTGGTATTGGCTAGAATACTGAATGCTGAATGTTGAACTAGAAGACTTTTGATTTCTTACGTTCAGTAACTTGTTAGATATAACAATAACCACGCTCTCTTTTCAAATTGTGTTTATTGATTTAGGGATATTTCTTTCCAGTATAGAAAAAAAAGTATTTTGTTGTAGAACGCCTATTTCTTTCAGTACATAAAACACTGTCTTCAGTTTGGGATCAAAATGTATTGTCCTGAATATAATTGTGTTTTGGGGAGGGTTGGATGATGAATTGGTTGATTGTCTCTATAGGGGTCTGAGAAGCAGTATGTCAGTCACATGAGACCAATGTGCTGTGTGTTGGCCCTTCAATTGTATCAGACAGTCTGCAAGAGGGATGGTCAGGAGATTGTGGTATAGGTTGAGTAAATCATTTTGTTGTATCAATCAATACAACTAAAAAACAATTAACATAAAGAGTACACTATTTATTTCCATGTGTTACCAATTGCATCTGCTTAGATAGTCTCTAAAATGTTGACATGCACTTTCACAGTGAATAAAAATCATAAACTAGCAGAATGACCTAATCCTAGAAACACAGGTTTCATTGTAGTGCTGTCAGGAAGCAATTGTTGTGAAATAACGTAAAAATCCCCCAAACACGTGTGATTATAATTTAAGGGTTTTCCCAGGGCTCAGAGACAAGCTTTCAATGTAACAGGCTGACAGCCAGAGAGTCAGCAGTATCAAAAAAATGTACTACAGTATAACCAATGTGATTTACTACCCATTTTGGTCAGCATTGGATTGTTTCCAGGATTTAAAAACCTACCAACAACATGTCTAAAGCAATAACATTAGCTGGAAGTACTGCCCTGGTGAGATAATTAACATGACACTTCAATTCCACACAATACACATAGCAAAATAGTAGTTGTGTACATCAATGAGCTCTTCTGTAATACTGATCTACACAATCATCGTGTATCAATCACATATAAACTAACACAGAATAGGTCAGATGCTGCATGGGTCCATCACCAAACCCATTTTCAGATTAAATAAAATATTCAAATCATATTCTGACACGGTATGCAGGGTTTAAGTTATTTTCTGCAGAGGCTCTATTTGTAATGGCATACTATCAACAGTGAGTCCAAGTTTTTGAACAGGATCACACTCTTAGGTTGTTTCCAACGGTCATTTCTGTGTTTACTGCCTGATTAAGCAACATTATTAAATTGATACATCTATGAATACTGTAGTCACAATTAACCCATTAGGGTTTTCAAAACTCTTAGAACTACACTGTAAAGTTGTGTGGTGGATTTCAATTGCTGTTACAAAAATTCAAGATGTGAACACCAGCCAACACACATGAAAAGTTACCCAGTCTATTTTTTTAATAAATGGTGGTTGCAACATCATGTAATTACTATACTTTTTTTCGCAACAACTGTTGCAACTGTCTTTTAGTGTCAAAATAAATACGATGAATGTCAACAGATAATACATTTTAAAAAGCGGATAACGAGTATCAGTGCTAATAATTTCATTCCTAAAAGTGTTAAAGAAGTGTAAACATATAATTTGTCCCATCCACACTACTTGCACGTACTGAAAGTGAAAGAATAAATTCCAACAAAATATTTTTTAATTTATGGCTTAACTGAATTAAATTTCACAGAATGTGAGGGTTGTCAATATTTTTGTACAGGTTGTGCACCTAGCAATAAGAGTGTCTTACCTTCTGTGACCCCGATGCGCTGCGCTTGATGGAGGAGCGTTTTAAGGACCCACTGATCCTGCGTCCCAAGCCCCTGCCATCCATGCTCTGAAATGGGTCTCAGTCAACCTCATTGACACACCTTAATGTCAGTTAATTGCACAGTAACACGACAACTACAAAACTAACATTATATTAGGAAAGCTGCTGTGTTCAGACTATAGAGTTGACAGTTCTTGAAAATTGTAATAAATGTTAGTTTAACTAAAGGTTTCAAATAATGTTCCTTGATATTTTTTGATGGTGGTAACAGATAGATATTCTGTAGTTGATTCCAGCTCAGCAGCAATGCTTGACACAGACCCCTGTCCTTTCCCTTGCTCTTTATAATCAGGCTTAATGGACATGGCCTCAACTGGAGGCAGTTCACTTTAATGGATGGAGATTTAACAAATTATGATTGAAGGTAAATCTACTTGAGGACAACTCTGCCCTCAAAAAGCTTTAAAGCATTCAGAATGAAAGGACATGATGAGAACATTGTGGGAATTGCAAGTACCATTAACCTATTAAATAACTATCAAATTAAGACATTGCTATCAAGTTAAGGATTATGTTTCTATTACTTATTGCATTACACTCCAAATATGTATGTATTATAAAAAAAAGTATTAATCAATGATATGGCTATTATACTAATTTCTTCTTATAATAATTAACAAGCCATAAAATACTCTAAAACAAACCAATCAACGTATGATTTTCTTGATTGACAAACGTTCAAAATAAAAATAAAAAAACAACCTCTACAACAAAACTGTCTGTTGGTTCTGATGTTAAGTTCAGTAATTGTTCTTCTGACTGTATTGTTTGCATCACATTACATCAGTACACAAAAGTATGATCTAGATATTAAGCGCTAAGTACCCAAACCCAAAGTACATATTACGACCATGAAAATGTTTAATCTGTTACCCAACTTAAAATATACACAGTTGGCCCTGTTGTTTGTGTATGTTCGTTATGGTGCAGTTGTTCAATAATATACTGTCAGTAAATAATAAATAAATAATAAAATATTTGCACATCTGCATTCTACTGTGATTTTATTTACTAAACGTTAACCTGTGGCTGGGCCCATTTTCTGCTGCAGCTACAGGTATCTACACAGATTGATTGAAAACACAATTTTGATGCTTTTTGGAAATAATATATTTTGGTTTGTGCATTTGAGCATCAGCAATTGAAAACAATAATAATAATAATAATGATAATAATAATAATTATAATTACTATTCATCAGTATTTTTGTTGTTTTACCGACATGTCTGGCAAACACTATCTAGTTTTTAATACACATTTTTACTCACAGGGAAAGTTTAATTTACCCATGTTCTGTAACAGTTTTATACATATTGGGCCAGATTCCCGGACATAGATTAATCCTAGACCTAGACTCAATTTCACCGTCAATTGAGATTGTTCTTTGAATATGTTTTTTAGTTTAGGACTTGGCTTAATCTATGTCCGGGAAACCAGCCCATAGTTATACTAGAGAGTATGACAGACATTGTACGCTCTGAAAGTATATTTTTTTCATAGGAATTTACAGCAAATAATGATGGTTGCAGCACCCTCTACTGGTATAGAAAAGTTCCCCATTACAGTAAAAGGAGTTACGGCCATCAGAAGTATTTGCAAACCATCAGCCACTGGAGGACACTCTAGGTAAGCTATTTCAACTTTGTTTCACCTTTAACAACCAGGGCACTGTTGAGTAATTCAATTGGTTATAATGACAACAAGGTGTCGTGGCAATACATGTTTTTGTATGTGATACTAACAATGTTTTGTTTGGTCAGACCAATTGACATGTTTACATGTGAATGCAGAATCAGGTGTGTGTATATCTGTCCGTGCATACTGGGCTGCCACACATTTTTAGATTGTAGCACATGTGTGTCAATTTGTTTTTGAAAATGAGGAAACTCTCTACTTTGGCTGTTTACAAACTTTGGTCAGATACCCTTCACTTTATATTTTGAGCTTTGCCAGCACACAATGAGTGAAATATATTTAATTGGTATTGGATTTTAGCATTAAAGTGGGGGGCTAATGATTGACAGTAAATTGTTTAATATCTTAGTGGAAAAAAAAGATAGACAATAATATGACACACATGTTTTTGTTCAAAAGCTTTACTAAAAGGAGAGAATGGACAGATAAAGAGCATATCTAAATGCCTTGGTAATAAGGTCAAATGTATGGGTAAAGCTCTCTATGAAGAAGCTTTAAGTTATGTTTAATAGATGTTGCTTGTTTAATGTATAATGCTTTAATAATGTAAGCAGGCCCATCATTCTCATGTGTATTCCATAAGCCTGCAAGGAAAGGTGGTCAATAGTCAGTTTAACTGTGTATCCCAAATTGTTATCACAAACCTGCCATTGAAATAAATTGTGGTGAGAGTTATTCATAATCCTATGAACTAAAGATATTTTTTCCATAGCTTTGAAATTCTAGGAACTCCCCTTAAAATTATACCTTTTTGCAGCCCATGGTAAACAACACATTATTTGTGTATGAGTCCTGGAAGCTGACAGTACATCCACAGGTAGAGTTATTTAATTACCGCCCTTCAGGCCTACTCTTTTGAGGTAAGAAGGTTCATCCCATATAACATGTCATTGAGCTCAAGAAAAACATCAGAAGTATAAAAATTCTGCGTTTCTTTACTGGTCTTTTCCAGGCTATAATTTAAAGGATGCAAAGGATACAGCTGTTGTGGAAAAGGAGGCAATATGCTTGTAGAACAATGTGGATATATACACACAATAAAAAAGCAATTATTTAAAAAAGGAAACTAACGTAAACAACTAATATGAAGATTACTTAATATAGTATCAGTCCATGATGTACAGAAACCATCAGAAAGATATTGTGTAAACATCACTGATTTGCTTTATCTGAGCTAGCTTCTGCTTATTAGCTGGTGATTGGGCTAATCTAGGGGACATATGGCAAAAGCCTGAACAGTGCTCTCCATACAATGCATTTGTAACTTACTAGCGATGATTATTTTCCACATATGAACTGATGCACTCAGGAATTATCGCATGTGTTTTGCCCTGCAATACTAAATTACATTCATATTGGAACACCTTACAGCAAACATTAATAATTGAGGGGTATACAATTCTATCAATTAAATAGAATGCGTTTTTTAATGATCACCGTTGATTAAAATTTTTAACTAACAGAGAAAACTGTCTACTATATCTACGCAATACGCCATTAGAAATTGCACTGTGTCTGACTGCTCTCACACCAATTAGACTCCTCCTGGAAGATTACCTGTCCTTCTAGTCCACTTCTGAACTGGCCTTCTACATCAGTGAGAGTTTCTTTTTTCTTGCAGAAAAGGATCAGAAAAAAGTGGTACCACCCCTGTCAAAACAAGCCACTGAAAAAAAAAAAAAGCTGAAAAGACCAGTTAACTAAAACAGCTTTTGGTTTCAGATATGCTTTATCTTTCAGGCTAAATCACAATTTAGATCCCAAATAGGAAGAACACATTAAATACATACATATTCATAGGGGTCCTTTTCATTTAGTATGCATTAACATTGATATTTTGTAATGTCTGATACCTTATATTTGAGTATAAAATGTATCAGGCTTCACTCAGCTATGAGAAAACAAACACTTGGTCTGGCAGGTCTGACATAATAACTACGAATTACTTGACTTTTGTGAATAATTTAAAGCAGGATGTTCTCTTTTACATTTAGTCATAAACGATAATGATAGAGTAGTAACAGGACAGATCCTGTAGTTTTACTAGTAGTAATACAAGCAGAAGGTGCCTTTGCATAGCCATTATACTATTGCCAGTACCAAGATTAGGCATTTTTTAAGTATAAAAATCTAGATCTAGCACAACTATGGTCTAGCACAGATAACTACTTCTCATCTGTAAATATGGATGTGTTTGAGGTTTCCTATAATTTACATAAAGTCTAAATAACACCTCTTGTTTGGAAGAGGCCTTTGAGACCGGCATAACCTGAATAGCCTGCAGTCTAAACACAGTAGTTTTAGTCAAATTAAATACATCACAAATAAAGAGAAATATCTCTAAAGCATTTTTCGCAATTGCTTCATAGTACAAAATACGTTTTGATATCTATTAGGCTGGTTTGACATCACACTTTTCGTTCTAGTCAGTTGCGGACCAAAAACGTAAAACAAAAATGGGTTGGACAGAGGGACATGTAGAAAATACCAAGCTTGATGTTGTGTGTTAAGACCACCTCCATACAATGGCTGTGTGGCTGACAAGTATGGGGTCCACCTCATTAGTGTGTGAAGGCACTACACATATGACTAGAGAGTAGCTATAAAGGGAGTGGGCCTCAGCATTATTTTGGGCTTGCACAGTGATATGGTTGATACTGTTTTAGTGAATAAAGCCTGACAAACAAATATTTTAATTCTGGCCTCAAAGGGGTCCATTTTACACAAACTATAATCACTGACACTATTGGTTCTAAAACAGCACCACCTTAAAACAGTAGAAAGAACAAAAGTATGATTGTATTTGTTTGCCCATTGTAAAGAGACAAGAAAAACCTTGCGTGACTAAAAAAATGAGTCACGGGAACAAAGCTGTGAGAGCTTGGTCTTAGTTGTAAATCTCATCCCAAAATGACGCACATTATCACACACTCACACAGCATGTAAGGAAAAGGTTTATAGGCAACATACCTTCCCTCAAGTCACAGCAAGACCCACGCATGGCCAACGCCTATTTAAAGCTCTTAGATTGGAGTGAAAGCACAGTACATTCTTCAATACAGACATTTTCTATTGTCTAACACATTTTAGGATAACACATAGGGACAGACAACCACTCACACTCACACCTACGGACAATTTAGAGTCACCAATAAACCTGTGACTCTATGTTGTCTGCATGTTTGCATGTTTTTGGACTGTGGAAGGAAGTCGGAGCGCCCGAAGAGATCCCACGCAGACACGGGGAGAACATGCAAACTCCACACAGAAAGACCGCAGCCCGCGGGCAGATTCGAACCCGGAACGTTCTTGATGTGAACCACTGCACCACCGTGCCCCCGTAAAGGGGTGAAGGGAAAATCTCTTGTCAGTACGCCTTCTTATATAAGTACCGTATAATGGTGTGTTTTACACAATTTTGTCCAATCAGACAGGCTTTGTTGATGATGATGATGATGGTGGCAATGCTAATACAGATGCAATATTTTTTTAAGATATATATACACATATATTAAAATGAATGCAATGAAAAAGGATAGGCCTACTGCTTGTTTCACTGAGCTTGCAAATTAAATATTGTGCTACACCCATTTCTGCACATCCTGTTGTAGACCTCTAAGAGACACCACTCAGCGCTTCTGTCACTAGCACCATCCACGACAAGAAATGTAACTTATTGGCACAGTCTTGGTTGGTTTCCCTTGGTCAAACAAATACAATCGAAACCATAGCTCTGAGAAAACAACAGGTGCACGGCTTTTTTTTTTATCTAAGCAGAGCTTTTATTTATTTATTTAAATGTTTATTTTTAACTTAATTTTGAGCAAGAACAATAGCTTCACAACATTTTGCTCCAACATTGGGAGATGCTAGAAGTCAAACCATTGTAAATACCAATATCAAAGCCACATAAATCACTAGACTAAATGATCATAAAAAGTGTGCTCAACAGATTTGCTCTTATGGCACTTTTTTATAAGACATTAAGTGTAGCAATTTTATTATTTCCTTACAGCATACTCTTACATCTGCTAATTGTATAAGCTAAGCTCGGACAACTGACTAGACCGTCTTTTTACATTTGCTCACACAACTGATTAACAGTTTGACCAAGTTTTGTTTTCCAAAACAAATGAGCTGGACAAACAAATCTTCAAATCTAGATATTCTTGATAAGTCAATAATGAATACTCTCCCTCCTTTGATTTCAATCAAATAAATGTATTATTATCCAACAGGAACTTACTTCAGGGTCAATAAAGAGTTAGACAACTGACTTAGAACAACACTTGGCCCATCACCTTCGTAAAAATATTACCACAGACAGAATCATGTTAATAGGAGGAATATATAGCACAGACAGCTAATTTTCTACCAATGTTGCATGCCTGATAATGCCAAAATCTATAAGCATTTGGCGGGTGTTACTTTCCAAAGCGGTTGATGACTCATGTGATTCAAGCAAACTAGATACAGCCAGCATTGTTCCTTGACAGCACTGAGTCATTTCATTGGGGGATTGCGTCCTGCATACTTTATCCCTATTCAAAGGGTAGTCTATTCAGGGGATCCGGCCTAGGTATATCCTCTCCCTGTATTGTTTTTATGTACAGTCCCCAGTGATAATTTGCGGGGCTAGGATTCTTTCCTAAGGCATTGCCAACCACAGCATCCAGTGTTTCATCATACGTGATGTTAGCGTAGGGGAGACCGGGTATGGTTGTCACACTTTTTGCTTCAGTACCTGTAACTCACTTTAGCTAGAGTTCTCAAACTTTTGTTTACTGTAAATGGCACCAATTTAAACCTCTGCAAGAATATCACAGACCTTGTGAGTTGATGTCAAATGCATGGTGTTCCTTTATGACAACTTACTCCACTACCGGTGTTGTAACACATGCTGGGGTAAGTAGTAACAAGAACTTGTAACAAAACAAGCTAAAACAGGGACCACACCATGCACTATGCTTCAAAAATAGATTAATTCAAATAAAAGAACAACCTAGAACGATATTGCTCTCTTTGTGACCATAACTCAAATACATTTTCTATTTGAGTATGTGCATGTGTGTGTATGTGCGAGTGTGGAAATTAGTCTACTGGAATCAACTTATTTAACTATATGTGTGTTTAATGAACATTCTACTAAAATATACCTGTGTAAAGAACATCTAGGTCAAATTAAAAAACAAGGTCAATGTGTGTTTGTGTCCTTCTGTGTGTGTGCATGTGTGTATATTCTTAATCAGTCAATGGTGACAAATGAATACTGGTAACCCTGAAGTGCAGGATTGGTGAGCCCAGAGACGGCATAGGGCACATTTTACCCACACTTTTGTTGGCTTAGGGTTGCCAATTTGTACAGAAACACAAACATGTTTGTTGTCTGAGGTCCCAGAATCATTTTTAAAGATGTGTTACAACACACCCCACCCCTGTCAGCCATTGTTTAGCTATGCATTACAGCAAAAAAATATAAGCAGATATTTTACATTAACATAGTATCAATACAGTTCTTCTGATAGCACATTGTAATGTCTATGGGAGAACGAAAAAATCTCGGTTCAGAGGAGTCCTCTTGAAGTCTCAATATTTAACACTCATGTTGTCTGCCACCTGGTACGATATCCCGCGAAACTGTGACAAATTGCTTTATGGCACAAGGAAGTGTGTCACTAAATCAGGAAAAGATGCCCATACTTGGAGTATAGTCGCTGATTGTGCTAGCCATTTGCAGTGACCTCGAGCATGCACGTCTTCTTTGCGATGGTTAGGGGAAATAATTACACCAGGCAAACGGTAGAGGTCGCCAAAATCACATAAAAGAAACTGCCTCTAGCTATCTGCTGTCCGCCTAATATAGTGGTTTGAAATCCGCAGGGTTAAAATGCATCACACGTTGCCTGAGAAACAACAGTTGAATGTGATATAAATCATATGATTTTATACGCAATATTGTAATTGTAAGATTACTTTCTAATCTCAAAATCTTTTTTTGTCTAAAGAATCGATGCCTGTTTCCAGTCTTGACAACAACCATTTGGGATCAGGGAGGAAATAGTTAAACACAAAAATTATCATATGACTCCTATCTTATCCTTTATTGGTGGAATTTGTGGTGTTACAACTCTCCTCATGTTACAACCATACCCGGTCTCCCCTATACTCTGTCCTTGAGACCAATAAGGAGAAGATTCTTTGCACGGTTCCAGTGCTTTAAATAGTGAGCAGGTAATCAAGAGAAATCTGCAAAGATGACACGGCTTTATGCATTGTACCAACACGCCCCTAGCGTTTAAGAGCGCATTGGTATCCAATGAATAGGCAGATGCTATGCTGACATCTCTTATATGTACGGGCCGACACGCCCCCAGCATGGAAACATCCCTGCTCGGCATATTGACCTGTCACAGTGAATGGAGCTCCGATAGTGATGACAGGTCAAAGAGAGGAAAGTTCTCCAACATTTTATACCTGTGTATGGTCTATTGTCACACTACTGGAGGATTACAAAGAGTTTTACCTTCAGAATTTCCACTATATTAATTGCTGACTGCGGTATGCCGGTATAACGCAATAGTATGGGATCTGTCGAAATAGACCACTTTTTCACCAAAATGAAATAAAAGCGTGGTGGAAATTACCAAGCCAATTTATTTTTGGAGTAAGGTTTGCCAGACTCATTCTTAACCAGCATATGACGGTATGGATCATTTTGCAGCTGAGTGCCTTGTGTCAATGTCCAGCCGGGCAATCGTTCATGCTGAAGAAGGAAAACCAGCATGTTCTCCGGGGAATTGGGAGGAGAAGGACACAATGGTCAAAGACAACTCTTCACTATTTGTGGTGGCTAGAATTTTAGCGGATTTTAACCAACAAGCACCATTTGATAACACACTCCCGATTAAGTTTAAACAGGACTGCGTCTCGCCAACAGGCTCAGAAGATGGAATTACTACCGCACCTATGATTAACAGTGGCCAGAACCATGCACAAAGAGAAAAACGTGTAAAAGATCGAATCCTGCCTGAATCCCTTCATAAAAAGCACAAGTGTAATTTTTCAGGTTGTGAGAAAGTTTATGGGAAATCGTCCCATCTCAAAGCGCACCTGAGGACGCACACAGGTTAGTTATATTTTACCCTGTAACAGAGAAAAACTACACGTGGATTCATGCAACGCAATGTCTTTCAATAAAAACTCCACTGTGAACGTGTGTAGTTTTGGTTACTTTGAGCTACCAGCCCAAACGATGAAATTATCTCAATGCTAATGTAATGTGTATACCAATTGCCAAGTGCCATTTGCGTTAAATTTAGTCCGCCTTGTAAAGTGCTTTAGATGGCGTAATCCCTCAAGTGGATGAACTATTTACATTTACAAGGTACTTATTCTTAAAACACTCAAACCATTATGAGAAGATATTATTGGAAAAATAGACCATACGTCTACTCCTTAGAATCTATGGCAAAGGAGATGAGGGAGGAAAAGAAGGGGGTGGTAAGCTTTGCAGTTTCCCTTACTCTAAGCTCTTTGTTGTAGTGTACCACACCCCCGTTGGACACATTGCCAGCTGATCTGGCCAGCAACAGACTTAGCTAGCTGAGCTCAGAGAGAGAGAGAGAGAGAAGAGAGAGAGAGAGAGAGAGAGAGAGAGAGAGAGAGAGAGAGAGAGAGGTGGGGGGATAAAGCTAGAGAGAGAGAGAGAGAGAGAGAGAGAGAGAGAGAGAGAGAGAGAGAGAGAGAGAGAGAGAGAGAGAGTGGGGGGATAAAGCTAGAAGAGAGAGAGAGAGAGAGAGAGAGAGAGAGAGAGAGAGAGAGAGAGAGAGAGAGAGAGAGAGAGAGAGAGAGAGAGAGAGAAAGAGTGTGTTTTTGAATATTTTTCAGTTTAAATGTTTTGGTAAGCATCCTCCCATTAAATTCCAGAAACGCTGGTTCCCTTATTTGAATGTTCACCACAAGATGATATTTCACTTGAGCTGGAGCCCACACCCATATTTCACTTTTGCTTGAGCCCAAACTTGCCATGCACTAATACAATCCAAAGTAACTCGGTGCACTAGTCATATGATACCTTTAAGAAAGGCTGCATGCTCAGATGCATCTGTAATCACTTGACATTGGAATTAATTTAATTAAGGTTGACATTCTATGTTTAAAGCTTATGAAATCTTAAAATCAATGTTTTCTATTCTATTAGATGACTTGTCACATTCTGTTCTTTAGACTCTAGAATATTTTAAATTGCAGACAGTTTTTAAGTCGTTCTATTTTACATGAGGCTGTGTGTGCATGTGCTTGGGGTTAAACCAGGACATGAGCATATGAGGTTATTCTTTGTTGTGCTTTGTTGCTTTTTTGTCAGCACAGCTGGTAGCACCAGCCAATATACAATCTGCATCTGCATCTGTGTGAACTATTTCATGCTTTTGTTGAATGTTTACTTTACTATGGAAATGGCTATTATGCTGCATGGTGACTGCATTGCATTTGTGTGTGCTTAGAAAGCCCAGGTAGTGAAGTATTCAATAAGATTGTACATAAGTTAAACATTTGATGTGGTACCTACTTTACAGTGCTTTGGTCTTTTAATTTGTTCACTGCAATTTAAATTTTACATTTTGGCATAACATTCCCGCAGCTATACATGTAATATTAAGGCACAGAAATGCTAGCCAAATACACGTTATTACAAGTTTCAAATTGGTAACCCCAATTTCTGTTGAAATCAAGGAATGTTGGTCATTGGAGTTCAGTTCTAGCTCCGCATACTGGTCTGTTCTGGTGTTGCTGTATTTTGCACTTGCCTATCTATTGCCCACCATTGTCCATTTTGTTCCTTCACCATCCAGCACTCTACCCTTTCTTTTAGATTGAAAATAAGAAGTTGCATGTTAAGTCTAAAATAATATTAGTATGGAGAATTCTCTTCAATAGTTCATTCTCCTGTGTTTGTCTTTGTTGTAAAAATATTTTTCTTGTTTATTTTCTTAAGTTTATGGACATATTGTCTTTATATATTTTTGGTATTAATTCACATTTTAGGGTCCCTCTTTTGTCTCATGATTTTTTCAGAACAGCCTGAATGTGTAATTAGGGTTACACAAAGTTTTAAAGCCACATTTACTCCCGCATGGATTAAATTAAAAACACAAGATTTGCTTTGTTTCTTAATGCCTATCAATTCAATATTATATGGATAATCTGTTGAAATAATATTTGAAACCAAACTAACTGAACTGTTGGTTTTGCTAGTCATCGTATAGGAGCAACACGAGACAGGGAGTAGATGCCATATCCCTTTTCCTTTTTGTAGTTGATGTTTGAAGTTAACCTTTCATTGTGTCTGGGTAATGAGTGAGAATATTGTGCAATGGATCCTGTTCTGTGTACTCTGTGAAACAGAGAGGCCTTTTTTCTGGGTCTTGGTATTTACTTTGTGTAGTGGTACTGAGCACCATAGGTTCTCCACACACACACACACACACACACACACACACACACACACACACACACACACACACACACACACACACACACACACACACACACACACACACACACACACACACACACACACACCAACTTTATATCACTCAGCTTGGCCAGCCGAGTCAACATACTAAATATCAAATTGATACATCCCATCATTTTGGAATTATGGAGGTTTTAGTGCACTTCCCATAGACTTCCAGTCCAGTTAGAACTCAGTGACCGTCAGTAGTAGAGATATGGTTAAGGTATTTACATACTCAGGAGAGCATACTGATAAAATTTGTAAAGTGTCATCTTGATAGCATTTATCATTTCAAGGTCCCGAAAAGCATTATAGTCTATGGAGCCTCATTGACTTCCAGTCAAATTATACCTCAGTGACTGTTAATGGGTGACTTCAGATTTAGGTGTCAAAATACTCAGAAGAGCATGTTAAATAAACAAGCATGGTCACATTTTGATAGTATTTTTACTTTTTGAGGTGTAATGTATTATGGTCAACGGGGCCTAATTGACTTCCGGACTAATTGCAATTACATACATACACATACTGTAAAGTAACAGAATACACATGGTTCACGGTTTTCTAAATAGTCTACACAGTTTAAATTTGACTTGTACACTGCACATGCTTTCAGCGAGCACACAAGTATTCAGGAAATGTACTGCTGTCTAACCCCTACCACATTGCTGTGTACATATCTTTTCCAAATATTAACAATTGCAAGATATATTTTATGGATGTGTGTGAAAAAATGCTGTATATAGTGTTATATATGATTTTCAGCTAATTACATTCTCTATTGTCATTGCATTTGGAAATTGGAACATCAAAATTATTGTTTTAATAAATTCTGGACAGACTGTCGCGTGGGAATTTTGTTTGCAGGTATTATACTTTGGCCTGCTGGTAGATATCAGAAAAAGTAGATACTGCAGTGAAGGATTGGTATGAGTCAGTGCCCTTAGAGTAGTACTCCCAGCTTTCTCATCTGGCCACTTCAGCGTGATCAAATAGCATCACATAGTTCAGTGAATATCTGAATGCTATAAACAGATCTGCTCTTTCTGAACAATATAGTGAAATGCTGTCCATCATACAACCAAATAAAAGGCATTGTACAGCAAAAATGGCACAGCCTGACTCTCAATTAAATGTTTTTGTTGTATAGTTGCATTGTATCTATGACCAAAAATAACTGAGCTCACTGATTCCCAACTAACATGCCTTACTATATGTGTGAAACTTTGATTCAAGGATGGCATAACTAGTCCCAGGAGATTTGATGGCCTCTTTCTAAATTGGACTGTACATGGCAAAAAGTTGGTTGTTTGCAATAAAATGTTCGATTCTAATTTGACCCCACCTGGCTTACTACTTGGTGGCAGTTCTTTATTACATTTATGAACCTGTTGTTGCTCTCATTTTGGTGGGCTATGGATGTTATGTACAACACAATAGAAGCAGATAAGCTTTATATTTACCAACCTTAGTACTCTAACCCATAGACTCTCGCCACTGACTGTCTTGAAATGCAAAACGTTCAACGTCCCTTCACACCACTTCTCAAAGGAGGCCCACAGCCACCTCTCAGAAAGGGTACCACCATTGCTTTTGCAGCGCGCCTTTGTTCCTTACCCACCTGCTTATCCTCCTTATCCCCCTCCTCCTCCTCTCACTGTGTGACCTCTATTGTGACCTGCATAACCTGCCTGGACTATATTGTTTCTGTTATGTTGTAGGTGAATACAAATCTTTGTATACTCATACTACAATGTGAAATCCGTCATCAGTAATGAGTCGTTACAGTAGTATTGCAAAAGCAATGACAAATGCCTGCAGATACACACTGTCAAAACAGAAAACATTGTCTGGAACACTGGTACATGGGACCATAGAAACAGTATTTGATTAAGGATGGTATTACATTGATAGATAATATGGTTCATGTTCCACTGTAAATGGTGTCAATGGATCTCTTTACTCTGGAATTTTGATGGTTTAAGAATGGAATTTTGTACATTAGTTTCCATAAGGCTATGCAAAAAACTACCACAAGGTTGTAAAATTTGTGCTGCAGTGATTGTAAAAAACTGTAATAAGTGTATTTTTAATTGAGCTACATATGCTCAGTAGAATCTGTCGTGGTGTCTCCGCTTATGCTATAGACTCTAAATCTACTACCTCAGAACATTTATGAATGAGGACATTTACATAAGTCAGCCACAGTTCACATTACGATGAGCCACCAACCACACTAAACATATATAATGACCTCACATTGGAAGTGGGACAATGTGTTAATGTGTTCTAAGGCTGTCCTCATATATATGCTTCCTTGATTACCACTCCCATTCTGAGCAACGGCGAGAGAGAGCATGTACTGTACGTGAATGTGTTTGCGGCACATTTTCAACTAAAGGCAACTTATCAGCTTGTGACGTTAGCTGGCGACACTCGGCTTTGTCCCACCGAGAACATACTTTTTCACACACTTACCGGGTAAACAAAGAAAATGTTGAGACTGGAAATATGTTATCATTAGAAAATAACCACAAACATGGATATCAGGCTTGCTGTTCTTGAACAATCCCTCCACTTGACTCCGACTTCCCTCATTGTTCGTATGAGAAGACAAAGAAGGCTGTTTCTGAAGTTTCTCTGTCTTACAAAGCACCCAGAAAGCCAATCCAGGTCACTTATTATTGTGTAAGGAAATGCAACAGAATTGCATAAACATACAACTTGATGGCTTCAGAAATGTCCAGCTTATTAAATTTTATTATGAGTTGTTAAATGGGCAATCCAAGTTACGTTTTTGTAGAGCTAACAGTATAGTGGGAGGATCGTACGGCATTCACAATTCCATGAAGTGCAACTTGATGTTGTGTATTTGGTGGGGGGGGGGGGGGGGGGGGGGGGTCTGGATCCTTGGAATTATTTATCTGTGCATCAGAAAAGTGTTAGTTTGGTACATAATTAACATTGACCTTGTATAAAGAAAAAAGTATATTAACGTTGTCCTTTTTTATATTCTATATAATTTAGGGTTTTTATTTTCTTCATCTTTTCTTTTTTTGGCACATTTTAAAGCAATTACATGCAAATTTTTTTGATTATCGGATTATAAATACATTTCTTTTGATAGCACAATGTAATGTCTATGGGAGAATGAAAAAATCGCGGTTCAGATCAGTCTGCATAAAGACATTGTAGTTTAGTCAAGGGTTTTCATCCACAGTCTTTGTGTTGGTTGCGTAGGTCACATTCACAATGGCGTTCACCCTGGGACAACTGGCTTCTTGGTCAGGATTGGAAATGTGCAGTAAAAGGTATTGATTTTTAATGTAGCAGCCAGTACCGCACTAATATTGTGTGAGTGTATTTTATGTAGTAGCTGGGGTGCAGCTGTCATGATCTTTAAATACTTTTAAATGTATATGTATATCATCATCATCATCGTCATCCGCTTTGTCCGGGGTCGGGTCGCGGAGGTAGCAGTTCAAGCAGGGCATCCCAAACTTCCCTTTCCCGGGCCACATTAACCAGCTCTGACTGGGGGATTCCAAGGCGTTCCCAGGCCAGTGTGGAGATATAATCCCTCCACCTGGTCCTAGGTCTGCCCCGCGGCCTCCGCCCAGCTGGACATGCCTGGAACACCTCCCTATATGTATGTATTTTCCTGCTCTTTAGACAGATTACAGGTTGTCCCCTTGTGTGGTGTTGGTGCAGATCATGTTCTCCACTGCAGCCTAGAGAAAGAGACAGCATATGATAGCTCTATAATGGAGTGCTTTGTCACTTGGTGTATTACTCTAGACTTGAAGGACAATATGGATGGACCTGTGCTTTCGTTTTGATATTTAAGGCCAATATAACCGGATTAAACGGCAGCATTACGGTATAAAGTCAGCAGAGGAATAGAACCAATATTATAGGAGTGCACTAACAACTAAATAGTGAAACTATCAGTAGGTTGTGTAGGTGGGTGATCTAAACTAATGTACCTATATTATTTCATCATAAATTAGTGATTTGAACCAATGATTTTGAAGTTGCATGCCGTCTTCAAAGATTTTAATGCAAAATACAAGATTTTTAACACACGACAGTGTTGCAAGTGGTGACCGTTTTGGGTGTGGTGTCTAAGGTTTAAAAAATTAACACAAAGTTTTGAAGCTGACTTATCGAGGCTAAACATATGTTTAGCTTGTCTTACATGTTATGCATGCAAAAAACTATTTCAATATGGCTATGTTGGCAAACTATTTAGTTTATAGTTAACAAAGAACATGTTTACAAAGAAAAAGGGTTTGGAACGTACAGTATATCTTCTTTTTGGCTGTATGTAACAAAGCCTTTTTTCTTTTCTTTTTTATGTTTTTTTGCAGTAATGGTATCAAGTGAAATGTTGCCTCGGGCAACTTGAGTGCAAGTTGAAACTCCAGGAATTGCATATATGTAGAATGGGTTTAAGGTGTCTCCACGTTGGATTTCCTCGACTAAGCACTTTAGAGATGTTTATCTGCTGATACTCTAATAGGTTCAAGCTTAGAGCAAAGACCTAGAAAAATTAAAGCAGGGGACCGAACCGTTTTCATCGAAAGCACTTAAAAGACTCAATACATAATTTATGTTTCACATGTTTTGTCTCCTTTCTACACATTTACTGTTGCTTTCTAAATTATGCCTTCATTTAACAGCTGACCTTTTTTTTTTTTACAGGAGAACGCCCCTTCCCATGCACCTGGCCCGACTGCAACAAAAAGTTTGCACGCTCTGATGAGCTCGCACGCCACTTCCGCACTCACACTGGGGAAAAGAAGTTTGGCTGTCCACTGTGTGAAAAACGGTTTATGAGGAGTGACCATCTCATGAAACATGCACGTCGTCATTCCGAATTCCAGCCTGCCATGCTGAGGAGACCGTACGGGGGAGGGGTCAACACAAACCCACCTGACTCTCTCAGTGACTACAGCCATTCTGATGCATCGTGCCCCACCCTCTGTCCTGACCATTCGCCTTAATTCCCAGCAGCACTTTCCACATCAACTTGGTGACCTCAATGTCTGAAAAACATCCGTTAGACGTGCCTCTGTGTTATTGGGTCTTATAACTATGATGTCAGTCCAGTGGTAGAGTCCCTGGTCATGTTAAGATAGACAAAGCTCATGTGAGAAGACTTTTCCAAAGTCTCCATCATCAATTGCTAACACAAGGGAATCTTCAGTGAGGATGGACCATGCACACAGGCTTTCAGATTGGTTATTGCTTCAGATAAGTCCTTAACAAGGACCCTCCACATAACATCTGTATTGCATAATTATGAGCTGTTGCCAATTTCATGTTTCTTGTACTGTGTTTTAAAAACTTGACTATTTTAATGCAATCCGTTTAAGCAACTGTACAAAGTAAAACAAAGAATGCATTTGTTAATGGTAATGTTTCAATATAATGCAAATGTGTGTATGTATGATTTATGTTTTTAAGCCTATTCCAAAACAATGTGTATGCATAACAGAATGGACAAGTATATCATCCACCTCAGGATTAAATAATGATCCACTTGACTGCACAAAACGTATACATCACTTTACTATGAAACTCAAGTAGAAATGTCTGCCCTGCTCAGGAAAGTCTTTGGTAGCTTCAAATTGTGATGTCAGACAAACACACACACACACACACACACACACACACACACACACACACACACACACACACACACACACACACACACACACACACACACACACACACACACACACACACACACACACAGCCTTACCCTATTAGTATTGCACTGTCACATAAGTCTGCATGTTTTAGCAATAACATTCATGATATGCAAAGGGATTGACTCATTTTCAAGCAAAATATAATTCAGACTTAAAACATAGTAGTCCAATTACCGTATAGGTATATTATTGGTAACAATGCGGCTGTGAAGATAGACACAAATACATGTTGCTAAGTTAAATAAAATACAGGTTTGAGGTCAGACCAAGGATCAAAATTATCAATTGAACTAGGCCATTCCCATAGCCGCTTAAATTGGCCAATTGATCTTGTTGCCCTGATGTTAGAGAGGCTGACCAGTAACTGTAAGGCAATTTGTTCTGTTTTGGATATTTCCAAACTCTTGACCTTGATCAGGGCACCTGCTCGGCGGGAACAAGTTGCTGCTCTTTTCTTTCAAATATGTTTGTTTCTTTCAAATATGTTATGTTTGTGTTTTGCCCAATTGAGAACATATCAATAGAAAACTGTGTTGCCACAGGCTCTTTTAGGCATTCAAGAAACTTAATCTACTGGAAATATAAGGCTTAGTTAGCTTTCATTGCATCAGTGCTGTTCGGAGTAAACATATACAGTAAACTTGGCTTTAGATCTACCACGCGTACTGTACATACATACCCTAAATTAACAAAAAAGGAGGGAGACCATCCAGCTGAAGAAAAAAACTTGGACTGATTCTAGGGGGAAGGAAGCAGGTGTCAGGCCAATGAATGGCAAGCCTTGTCCCCAAGCTTCTTCTCTGGGCCCGATTTTACCAGTCACCTAAAAAAAACTCATAATCAACTCCCTCCACACCATATAAAAAACAACCCCTATAAAGTATTTCTTCATCACTAATCCAGCATTACCATTAAGCAACGTTTCTTGCTTAAATTTGCTGAGTCACAGGAAAATGTAAGAGAACACTTTTTTTTACTATTGAGATGCTGCAGCCATGTACGACGGCATATTAGGGCCGTTGTAGGTATAAAAACTGTTCGGAGTAAACATATACAGTAAACTTGGCTTTAGATCTACCACGCGTACTGTACATACATACCCTAAATTAACAAAAAAGGAGGGAGACCATCCAGCTGAAGAAAAAAAAACTTGGACTGATTCTAGGGGGAAGGAAGCAGGTGTCAGGCCAATGAATGGCAAGCCTTGTCCCCAAGCTTCTTCTCTGGGCCCGATTTTACCAGTCACCTAAAAAAAACTCATAATCAACTCCCTCCACACCATATAAAAAACAACCCCTATAAAGTATTTCTTCATCACTAATCCAGCATTACCATTAAGCAACGTTTCTTGCTTAAATTTGCTGAGTCACAGGAAAATGTAAGAGAACACTTTTTTTTACTATTGAGATGCTGCAGCCATGTACGACGGCATATTAGGGCCGTTGTAGGTATAAAAAAAAAAAAGCCAGGAGCTGGGGGCAATGTTCTGGGAAAATACTCAGAATTTCCGAGAATAAAATAGTAAATTCACAAAAAAAAACAGATATTCCCTGAGATTGAAAATGCAAACATTTGCAAGAAAAAACTAATTTGCGAGATTAAAATCGTAAATTTACGAGAAAGAAACTGATTTTCTCTAAGATTAATTTTTTTTACATTTGCGAGTGTTGTACTGCCGGTGCCTTGTCCACCGGCTGCAAATGGCTGCGAAACGCCTGGAACTGCAGCGATTTCCTTTGGCCCATGTTGACCAATCTGACCGTGTCCACCAGCTGCGAAGCACTGCGAAGGGCTGCGAAGGGCTGCGAAGCTCCGTGACCTGCGCCGATTGTTTCTGCGCCTGTTTGATTTTTTGCGCGAGCCGTTAGTGAATTGATGAAGGAACACCATTTTTGGATAAACAAACACGTTATTATGATTTTAATATGTCAACTGTACTATAACATTGAAGCTACAGAGATATAAAGTCTCATAAACTTGTGACTTTAATCCCTGAGAATTTCCGAGTTTTTTTCTCGTAAATTTACAATTTTAATCTGTGAAATTCTCAGAATGTTACCCCCCTCTCCAGGCTCCGTTTTATTTATTTATTAATTCTTTTTTTTTTTTTTTTTACCTACAATGACCCTAATCCGACGTCATAGCCATGCAATAGAATGTGTTGCAATTTTATTCAGAGATTTGTTAGATTGCGTAGGTAAAACCACATACTTATTTGTTGGAGTCAAAGTTCACATGTTCCTGGACCAATGTTTATTATTCACATTAATCTATGTGAGATCTATGTAAGATTAAAATAAAGCAAATTCAATCAATCAATGAGCATAGTTTAAAGGCACAGTTCAACTTTTTGAGAGATAAGACATGTTCCTACTTACCCCTAGTCATACAAGATGATTGATGATCAATGTTATGACCATACGTCCAATAAATAGTTATTTAGGTAAGTGGTTAGATAAAGGTAGCCTAGCTTAGCAACAATGGCTGTAAGCTCGTAGTACCGGCTAGCATGGCTTCATAAAAAGTGACAAAATACACCTTACATGTATCCTCTGTATGTCACACATGTAGAAATTAAAAACCAAGACGTTGTTGTTATTGAAACAGATACATGGTTGGACCAATTGTTGCGAGGGGAACCATAGTTTTACCTTGTGTCAGGTACAGGCATCCTCAACAATAGGTCAGGCTGTGAATTTGTAAGTTTTTGACACAAATTTTATTGTCATCCGTATGCATTCATGTATGTTTTAATTTGTAAAATATTAAATAATTGAATTGCTGTCTTATATTATTGATTAACACTCTGCTAAAAACAAAAAAAATACAAATTTTTTTCAACTGAAAAAACAACAGAATTTCAGATTCCTTCAAAATTGTGTTTTGTTGGCGTCATGATCTCAGAAATTGTCAGTGAATGTCATGACATTAACCGATACCATGAAAAAACGTTTGTACCTGTAATGGAAGTTATTCTACATGGCTAGGCAATTCACAAATGAAACTTTGCCATCACCATAACCCAATTTCCTGCCTTACATAGGAATGTGTTGCGTTGTTAATAGAGTTGTGATCATGTGGTGATTGTTGATGATGTCATACCTGTTGTACACACAATATGTTCCAATGCAAAAAACATATAATTGCTTTACAAAATGTGTGATAGTTACATTCCAGGTATTTGATGGTATCGTTTTTGCTACGGTTCTTTTCATAGAACAACATAAACGGGAGTAATATTTAAACCATGTAGAAAAATAATATGCAACATAGCATGATTTATCCATCCATCCATTAACTTTTACCGCTTATCCTGTACAGGGTCACGGGGGGTGCTGGAGCCTATCCCAGCGGACACAGGGCGAGAGGCGGGGTACACCCTGGACAGGTCGCCAGTCTATCACAGGGCCGACATGATTTAAAGCATGATTTAAAGATCTATAAATTAAATGTAATTTATATTAATCACCAAAAAGGACACTTTCAAAGCATGATCTTAGTTCAGAATGTTGTTATCATTTGATTAAGTTTTGACTTAGTTTGTCTTGCATTGTCCAGATAGTAAAACCAACTAACTTGTTTTCATAACATGTATTTATTTTTAAATTAGTTTTAAGTGTTTTAAGTTTCTGTAATTTTGTAAAGCTTCATTAAACTTTTTTAAGTGGTGATTATAGTAATAGACATGTTTATAGAGAGGTTTCTTCAACCACTGATTTAGGTTATTTTATTTTATTTTATTTATATCTGTCTATTATAAGCCAAACAGGGTCTGGCTTTGTAAAGTCTCTGTGTACTAGCCTGGTTGCGGTTGAATCCTCAATGGCCTCTCTGGTCCACATGTGTGAGGTCACATAATTCATAGAATTCATCTTAACGTGAACTATTTAATAATTTCTGTTGTAATACTCTTCTATTGTGGAATTCTTGAACCTGGAATGATATGTGCAGTCCCTGCAGTAATATGTAGGTCACAGCGTTTTTTGTCAAGTCACAGAACTTGTTTGATGATTAAGCACATAGGATGTTCTGGAAAGCGTAAAGGAGGATATTCTGTTTGTCTATGTACTGTTGATTTTACCCGTAAGATTTTCTTACATTTCTAAAGGAAAGCCTCAAGATGTTTAAAACAAGTAGATGCCTGGAGAACGATATGGTGGCGATTGTCCATTGCTATAGCATCACTTTTGCTTTTTGTTTAAATCAAATAATAAATTGGTATATTTTATAGTTCATGGACTTAATTTAAGAAGTTATTTACTATAGTGTTACACAAATCTATCACTATTAGTCTTGCCAATGTACACACATGAGCACATACAGATACATACTGTTTACTCTTTACTATATTTAAGTAGATATCCCACTGCAATCTCATTCTCACCCCTTTAAGGAACATACACTGATTGTTGATATGAATTACAGTCTAAAAAATGTTGAACGCACTATGTTAAAAGCCCATATATCATCATAGTTTTGTTTCTTTTTTTTATTTTGATCTGTTTAGAAAAAAACCAGTAGTGATTGAGTTGCCTATTAGAAGTTTATCTTGGAAACTTAATAATGATCTAAATAAATTACTACTACTATAAGCGTAGCTGTATCTGTAGCTCTACCTATGGCTTCAAATACTAGCAATGGCACATTGGCAAATAATTGCCAAAGCAAGGTACTAGCAAAGTGCTGGAATACATTATCTCAATGTATAAAGCAGCCTACCAGTGTCCCTGAAAGAACTCCCTTTGCCAGTAAATTTAAAATATTTTGCTATTATGGCAAATTGGTCATATTGTAATCGATTTGCCAATCAAATGTGGTAGTGAGTAAAATGGGTGAGGAAATGTTAAAACAATCGTTATACTGTAGTCAATGTTCAATAGCTTTAGAGCAGTGTAGTCCGAAGCATAATATTAATAAATACACTTTGACATAAAAACATAACATGATACAACGTGATCGTGTCAGGGTCAAGATTGTGAGCCTATATATATTTTTTACTTACTTAAAGTCCAGCAAAATCTTACTTTGTATCCATACAGACACACAGGTCTGCGCTTGTACTACAGTGCCTATATTAATTGTCGAGGCTCAGGCGACAGAACAATGAAGTAGCCTGTTGTCAGACCTCATGCAGGCTGAAGCTCACACAACCCACTTTCCTTCCTTAAGTCTCACAGTCTCACACTCCCACTCATATACAGTGTGTTGTGGGGGAACGTTCAGTGCTGGGAGCACAGAGGCTGGCATCATGTGGGAAAGTGAGCTCAGACTTGCATTCTCAAACGCTGTCTATTTTTAAGCAGTATAAAATCACATGTTGGTAAATATTGTAATCAATTGCAAATGACACACTTCTTACTATTGCATTGCTTTTAAAGACCTTTGGACTACACAAAACTTTCAACTTGTCAAATCGAACTTTCAGTTTCTATATTATTTGTGTAAGTGGAACAAAGTTGAGAAAGAGCTTTATTCTGCAGGATAAAGTGCCTGATTATTTCGACAAAAACTGCAACAATGCGCAACAAGGGTTTCTTTCCAACTAACACATTACATGTGCATTTCTATTAACGATGAATGCTTTTGAACATACAAAATGCTCAGGAAGTCAGATGCGATCTTAAAAAGGACAACTGTTTACTCCTGGACTGTTACTGGATTGACTCTTAGAGTATCAGGACTCCCCCCGTATGGAACCATATCAATCATGCATAAGTCCATGCCACAAAAAAAAAAGAAGAAACTTGACAGATATGAATTGTTACTTTTTATTTGCAGATATGAAGACATACAATCCCATTGCTGATGGACTATATGAAACACACTATCTCTCACAATGTAAGACAAAAACTCAGCATGTCACCTCATCCACACTCACTGATATTGGTGCTAAAGCTTTTTTATTTTGGATATCACAACAGTGCTTCTTTGAATAAAGGGTTGGATATTCCAATTTTCAAAGGTTTCTATCATTATTGCGGGAGGGCAACTAGGACACTAAAAAGAGAAAGATCAATTTGGCTTTTTAGACACATAGCCCCTACACATTGTACTGTAACAGAGATCATTTGAGACAATTTGTACCAACATCATACAAGGAAAATGTTTTGCAAATCAAAAAACCTGAAAGTTGATGAAAAACTATATTGGCAACCATTTTAGTGAAAAGCCCCTACTATCCCTCCATGCCTCTGTGGTTTCCATATTACACTCAGGGGCCAACAGACAAAACTAAAACAGACTTATGAACACGCAAACAAAACATAAACCCACACCCACACCCACACACCCACACCCACACACACACACACACACACACACACACACACACACACACACACACACACACACACACACACACACACTTCTTTGCTATTTGGACTCAAGTTTAACCGGCATGTAATAATGTTTTTACTGCATAAAAGAGCTGAAAATACTATACTAGTCCCTTAAGTCAACTGGTAGATATCTTTCAGAAATGTTTTATTTGTATGCACTGTTACTTTTTACACCATGCCAAAAATGATTTCGGGTGGCAAGACGGTTGCATCTTCACTTTATGTTTCCCCTTAATGAAACAATGGAACAAATATTAAGCTAATCCTTGGAAGTACAACATATCATATAAACATTAGGCTGTGCTTAAAAATACCTTCTCACTCCAATGTTATGTGAAACTTCATGACGCAGTCAGATGAATTTTCATACAATTCAAATGTTGGTTGAAACTTTAATATTTATCAACAAGAGCCTCTGTGGAGGAACCATGAGGGTTGTGTATGCTTTCAGTATTGCAACCATGGTGATTTACTTGTGATATCTTTAAATACCTATAAAATCACAAGTCCGCATTTGATCTTAGATTGATTAGCTATAAATAACAGTAGTAATGTATATTTGATATGACATCAGACAAATTATTATTTCCAAACCTCAGCCCAAAGTCCTACTACTTCTTCTTAAATGCCATAAAGTAACCTTCCATAGTGAAAGTGGTGTTCATAAGAAAAAAGCGCAAAATATTGCTTCTTGGCATTTAGTGAAAATCATATAAAAATATTTTCTATATTGTACACTTTTACCCTTGGCTTGTAAATTTCCAATTGTCACATTCTCTAGTCCATAGACAAAAACACACAAACTATTTACCTTTTCTTCTTAATATACCACTAGTTTTTGTTGTGGTTCATCTTATATACATTGGTATTTAATGTGCAAATAAATATTTAAGTTATTTAAAACTTTAAAATGAATACAAATCATAATTTAAGATTTCAATCAACAAGTCCCAGACGCCAGTATTTTCAGATGTATGTTAAGTGTTCTTTGTATAGTTAAAACCTCTGACCAAGACCTACATTTTTTCAGTTAAATATGCATGTGTAAAACAATAGTTTACCACAGGATCTGACAATCACTTACTAACATCTGGTATTCTACCCGGATGTCATTTTGTATTCATCAGTTCATCATATTTTTTTATAAGTTTTTCCTAACAAGTACAGCAAAAGCATTGTAACCAGCTACTCTCACATTACTGCACGCTGCAAATAACTGAACACTGTAAGGTTTGTTGACACCTGATTTAAATTAGGGCATTTATTGCACGCGTGTCATGAATCATTTTCAACCAATTAGCTAATATACAGTACCTTAATTGATGTCAGTAATGTAGTATATTAAATTTCAATCTCACCTGACAATATGCTGTGTTGAATAAAAAGTGACTGAATATTAAAATGTATTGTGGGTTATTTGTCCTTCATCCTTTTGAGGTAAAAGTGGTATAGAGGTAGCAAGCTAAATAAATTATGTGAGCATGTGGGGCCATGTAATGCTATTTGAGTTGTTATTTGAGCCCTTTCATAAATCTCACTAGCTGTTGGTAAGCAGTATTTGATAACAGTGAAAGTTTCCTCCTGACATATAGTGATATTGACATAGTTAGGTTTTCGGGGTAAAGATTTGTTAATGAAAATGATTCCCTTGCAAATCAATTGATAGCCCAATGGCACAATACAGGTTATTTTACAATAAATAATCATAACTACTTAGAACTTAATTATTATTTTATATGAATGACTTGGTAAAATAAAACTAAGCATGAACACAGTGGCTGGCCAAAGTTGTTAACTATTCAAAGAGAGACACTTCTCATGTAATATGTATGTGTTCTTTTACAATAGTTTACACTGAGATAAAAGTCATAGCAATCAATATTTCAATAAGATAAGAAATAATCTCTCATGACTTTGGCCCTATTCTGTGTGCACAACATGTTTTATTTAATTTAGGGCCACTTTCTTCTTGACCAAAACAGGTTGTTTCAACTGTCTGGTAGGAGCTAACCAGGTCTGTGGGACTTGCTCTCTCTCTCCTTACGTTTGAGGTCCTCTTTGTAGCAGTAGGAGCAGTAGTTCTCTGTCTCTGGTCTGCCATAGAAGGAACAGTTGTCTCTCTTGCACCTCCTCTGCTGGAGACAGTACATGGCATAACCGCCCGTGCTGCTTCTGGCCCTTGTTTTCTCCCCATTGCCCATGCTCTGAGGTGAATCAGCATCAGCAAACTCTAGGCAGTCTCTGATATCGTTAGTGTTAAAACCATTGGTGTAGGTGTGGGACTTGTGTTCCCCGGGCATGTTGTATGGCTCAGTCGCAGGATTAGTGTTGTTGCCAGTTCGGACCCCAGACATGCGGGCTGGAGAGCAGCTCTGGGAGGATAGAGAGCGGTTTTGTTGAGGGTAGGTGGCACAGGTTTTCAAAGTGCCCACCATTGGCCGGTAAGGCTCCTCCCGGAAGGGCGGTGATCCAATGTTGACATCTCTGAGGTGGATTATGCTGGATCTCTGAATGGGCGGGGTATGGCTATAGTGGGCCGAAACCGGGACGGGACCTGATGCGGTCCCAGGTCCGACAAAGGATCTCCTGCTGCTAGGGGAGTTTTGAGGCGAGGGGTTGTGACGACCGTGGATCTTAAAGGCCAGTTGTGGGGGAATATGGGGTGTGTGGCTTTGGTGGTGGTGCCTGGCTGGGGAACAGCCTTCCTGGGGGGTAGGAGTGAGTGGCATAGGAGGAGGGGTTGGAGTGGAAGGTCTTTCTGTCACTCTTTCTCGTTGACTCTCTTTTAGAGGGGCGCTCTCCTGCTCTGGTTTCTTTATACCTGCCACAGGTGTAGGCCCGTTGACAGTTGTGGTTGCTACAACAGGTTTCTTCTCAGCTTCCTTCCTCTTCTGGTCCTGCTCCTGGCTGAAGCGCTCCTCGGCACTGCTCAGGTAGAAGGTGATCATTTCCTCATGGAACTGGTGCCGGTGGCTCGTCAGCAGCAGACCGGCAAAGATGAACTTGCGCTCACCCTGCATGGCTGCCCGCAGGATGTTAAGACTCAGTTTGACATCTGTGCTATATTTCCAATGCTCCGTTAAAGCTTTGTCGCCTACCAGTCTGGCCAGGAGGCTGCCCCTGTCCCTCTCCAATAACGGTGACGGGACCCCTGCGAGCCTTTCCGTGGGGGACGAGCTGGTGGTCTTTTCCGAGGAAGATGAGGTGCTAGCAGATGGACCCGACTCCTCTGTTCCCACACTTCCTGCTCCGTCTTTTCGAGTTTTCCCCTCCTTCTTGATCTTCGTCTTGTCTCCATTCTCCATGCCCCTTCCACTGCCCCCGGAGTTTGAGCGGTTAATCTTACCGTGAACAAGCCCTCCTAGGCCGCCCATGTTTTTCTTTAGCTTTATGCCCAAGGTCTTGCTGAAGCTACCCAATTTGTTGGCCACAGAGTCTGTCCGGGTTTTGTCTTTGTCCTTACCCTGTTGTCGCTCTATCTTATCTTTGGGATCACCTCGTTCTTTGTCCTTGGAAGAGCAAGCATTGGTTTTGCCATTGTTGAGATTTGAGTTGCTGCCTACAGACTCTCTGTCTGAATCCAAGGAGTCAGCAAGAGACTGAACGTCTTCCCCCGCAGACGCTGTGGGAGACTCTGGCATGGCCAGTGGTGCCTACAATGGGAGCAGATAAGGGGAACGTTTGACATTGACTAACAGTAAAAATTATGTTTCAGTATGAGGAGGAAAAACATAATATACGTATATGGAAAACAAATCTATAAATAAAAAGCTCTGACAGAATTCTATGATCTACAGTGGATGATGACTAACATTCTTTTTTATTGCAATAGCACTATTACTCAATGTTAAATTAAAAATAATATATAGAACACTTGCCCTTGTTTCTGATGGTATTCGAATCCATGTTACATTCATGTAGTTGTGCAGGAGGTTCAGTTTAGCTTCCAGCGATAACATTAAGCTAAATAATAAAAAAAAGATGTTTGATTATACATTCAGTACTTATATAAAAGATAATAATATAATAATAATATCCCTCTTGACTGAGGGATATGGTCTCTTGACTTGTTATTCCATCTTCACACCATGGTTATATTTTAGACTTCTTGTCATAACATAATGAAAAAGGAATAGCCTTTTCAAAATAATTCAATATTTCTTGGTACTACTGGAAAATCTGTGCTAAGAAAGTTAACCAGAGCTAACATTATTTTATGCTGTCAGAAGACATGTTTCTATTCCTCCTACAGGTAGGAAATATTGCTGTACAAGACAGCCACGTTGCCGAAAACTATTTCACAAGGTCCCACCCCTTATGTAAATTTCCCCCCCAACTTGCATCACCACCATCACCAAGTGTCGCTAAGAGCTGTTATCATCTCTTCCAATGTTATTCGCTATCTCCTCCAGCTCTTTCCCTTTGTCTATATCCCTCCCTCCCCACTTCCATTAACTTGGGAAGTAGCTCAAATCAGCATCGGAGGGAGACTGAACTTGTTCTACATGGGACAGGCCAGACTTGGGGCTGAGGGCCCTTGATACAACCAAGCCTTAGGATAACATTCAGAGTCGTGGCGGTGAGCTCTTGAATACTTTACTGAGGGCACTTACTTGGCTAGCTTGGTGTTATCATTATCATCTCTCCCCCACTCCCAGTCCTTCCCGGGATCGGTTGCAAAGTGCAGCGTGAGCAGCTTGTGCTCCGAGTCAGTGAGCGGAATAACAGCTGGAAAACAAAGCACATGGCCCATCAGGCTGTTAGAGGCAGTGAGTCTCTAATGACCTGGACAGGCCTGTTTGTATTGCATTCAAAGCGCATGTAAGTAAGTATCCTTAAGTTTCCTTATGACACTAATTATTTAAACAACTATCTTTTAGGGGTATACATGTTTGGTATGCTGGATACACTGTAACATTGTTTTCTGGGTAACAAAGTATAGCTTATACATATTTAATGTTTTGACCCTTTACATTTCATTCAAGGCAGCAATGTCTCACATAATCCTCACAGAAACAAAGTCGAAAAAGCTTTTCAGGTTTCACCAAGTAACACCTATTATCAAACCCAAAAATAGTGTGGGCGTTCACACACTAACAGCAACTATATAATGCAGCCTATGCATCCAACATAGCTCTTAACTCTACATCCAGTAACATCCTACACTTGGCTGCCATCTGCTTATTCTATATTACATAGGTCTTCATCATGTCATAACAATGAGGTACTTCAATGAAAATCACAACCAGACACTTTACAATTGTAAAAGTCACGAAGTCAACCTTATGTTTAACCTTCATTGTGGGAGACATACTGTACATCCCTCTGCATTATGTCAATGTATTGCCTAAAAGAAAGGACGAGGGTCCACATGACCATGCATGACTCATTCATTCTATTCAAAACACTTTGCAACTTCATTTGGTCCCTTATTTGAATGTATTTTGCCCTAAAGACAAGCAAAGTGTCAAATGAATATCAAATGAATAACTAACTATAGTAATGAACTGTATGTGTAGGATGATAACGTTCAGGTGTGTTGCAATGGGGAGGGACCCCACACCAGACCTTTATTTACACCGTTTTATCTTGGTAGCAACACTTTCACTTTCATAAGCTGATGCCATGTTGGCTTGCTGTACACACCACTATGGAGCACAGAATGGCAGCCACTGGATCATGCATCATATCAAGATATTATGTTTCTGAAACTTTTTAGACAAAAAAATTATACACATATACAGTATATGACCTAATAACAACAATGCTATAATTTTGGTATAGTCTAAATAACATACACGTCACCTCTGAACAAAGAGCAAACAAGATTGATCAAGATCCATCACTCAGTCCACATTGACAACATCAATCAAATCAACACAGAACACAGTTAACTTAACAGACCCTGTCCTCTGATATACATCCCAGTCAAAGCCATAACCGGGCCTGACAATCAGATTTACGGCCATCTCTCGTAACAGGCTGTGCACCTGTTTAACGTGTCAATATCATCCAGTATTATAAAACAAACTTGCACACACACACTAGACACTAAATCTCTCAAAACAGAAACAAGGGGGCCTTGACACCATAGGTTCTCCGCACACAAACACACACACACAAATCTGCAAATACACACACTGACACACACATATAGAAGAAAGCATGTCCATAAAGAAGAGCATAAACACTAAATAACCATCCAAAGTACACACCCATGCCTCGGCTATGGAAATGACATCAGCCTTCAAGAGACTTCTATCAGATCAGATAAACTAGAATCTGTGAAACAAAATTGCACCTCATACTAAAAGTATGTGTACATGTGGAATGCCACTGTACAATAAATCAAAAAGGCCCATGCATGCATAAGTGTTCTTGTGCACTTCTGAATAACAGCATGTGTGCGTGTACCAAGAACTTAGGTTCACCTAAGGTTCACACACGTGGCATGACTCGTATCAGTCTCAAGCCCTTCTATTCAACCCTCCCAGCTGTTCTCAGTACAGCACATGTCGTTCCTGTTTTGTTCTAAGACACAAGGTTGGATACCACTGCTCATTCAAAGAAAAATGGGCGTTTCATAGCTCAGTTAGCAAGGACCCCATTTGCTGTCCCTGTTCGACCTCTGTTCTCACTTTTCCTTCCCGCATGATACACACCCCTCAACCACAATATCTATTTGCATAGATTACATCAGAGCCAACTGAAACGGCAGATTGAAAGCTTGGTTTCTTTTGTGGAATGCTCTCAAATGGAAAACAAAAGAACGAAAGACTTTAAGACACACAAGACCTATAATAATCAATTACTACGAATGTCAACCTATTGAACGCATTAACAAAATAGAGATAAAAATGGCAGACAATCGGCGGATATAAAACTAGTGGCTCTGATCAGTCTGATTAGTTGTCCATACAGTATTAAAAGGTTCAGAGTCTAACGACCGGCCTTATTTGTTTGAGGACTTACAGGAGAACCTATTATGGATATGTTGCAGCCCTGTAGACACACCTAGTTTTCACTCCAGGATTCACATGGGCTGGAGAGCCCTCCAGTGGACAGTATTTAGATTGTTCTCCACTTCTTTAGACACAACAAAGGAGAGAGACTGTATCTACTGCCCCTGTAACATTGATGTTGTGTTATTGTTAACACTTTGCAAATGGCAAAATGGCAAATCAAACAAGCCTTAGTATGAGCATAGTAAAGCCTACTTTGAGGAGAAATAATTAGAATAATTTCTTTGAATTATGTAACCTGGTGAAAATACTGAGTTATCTAAAAAAATATGAGAAATGAAAAGTACAATGTTGTTTTGGTGGCATATCAAAACCTTCAACATTTTCAGGTGTATTCCTACACACATAAACGTACCAAACCATTTACCATACCAGGTCACACTCTGTTACACAAACAGGAAGCCCAATCTAGGCCTCGTTCCAGGCTATCTGGCACAAGTTGGCATGTGTCAGTGTGAGAGGTGTGTGTGTGTGTATGTGGTTATGTATGAATGGGGCTAGTCAGGATGTAAAAAGGGTGTGTGTTGTTAAGCTTTGGAGGCCTATGGTCCAGATGTGTTCCGCTCTGGCCGTCTGGTACCCCTCAGCTCTTATTACCCTTTGCAGGTTCTGGCCAATGTTTGTGTCTGTCTGCTTGTGTGTATGGTTGTGTGTGTGTGTGTGTGTGTGTGTGTGTGTGTGTGTGTGTGTGTGTGTGTGTGTGTGTGTGTGTGTGTGTGTGTGTGTGTGTGTATAATAGTCTGACCTAGCTGCTCTTACTCAGTTCCTCACAGTCCCCACAGATGGCATACAATTACTAAAGCGTCTTTAAACAAGACTGCTATTTACAAATAGGTAGTACACATCTCCCTATATAAAGATGACCCATTTGAGATCAAATTCCCTTTTCAATTGGTATACCCTGTATACAATACATTGATAACGACGGGTGGTTTATTCAGAGTGATGTACCTTGTTCCCTGTGCTGGTCCTTCTGTTCCATTGAGACCAGAGCAGAGAAGTGAGCCTGGTCGTAGGCTAGCACCAGGGGAGAACAGTGGCAGCGGTTAGGAGGCACCTCAAGTGGCAGGTACACCCCTCCAAACGGAATTGGAGCAAAAGCTGAAAAGTATAGAGCAACAGGTTAATATATCGTAACGCATATCAAAAGTGGGAAGATCTATGGCAAATGTGATATGCAGATGAGGGACGAAGTATGCCGATGAGGAATGAACGTGTATCTTACCCTCTCCCCCGGAATCTCGGAGCATGGTGTCGGCCACCACCACGATGGGTCTGCGCAGCACATGGGCCAGCACAAAGACATGGAACTCCTCCAGGCTCTCATACACTGGGTCCTCTGAGTTGTCTACCCTACAGGGTCACGTCAGCGTTCAGACTCATCACACTCGCTACAGCAAGTACTCACACCAAACAGCCATGACAAGTTGTGTCGTTCCGAGACACACTTGAACTCCCTACCCACTTAGACCCACATTAACAAGCTGCATAACAGCCCACACACAAGCATGTGTGTCGTGTCCGGTGCATTTGCCACCAGCCTAAACAAAGACAAACTGTCATTGTAACAGAGAGTTACAGTGCATCTACATTACTCTATGACTAGGATCTCCGACAAGTTCAAAAGGGAATAATAAAATACTTTTGTTTATTTCTAGACCATCATTTGTAAATAATTATATTCGATTACTTTTTATATTCTTTTAAAGAGTTCATAGGAAATTTCTCTATCCCAGTTTTGTCCGTTTATTTTCCAATTGCAATATACAACTTGATTCATAACACTGTGGGCTTATAGGCTAACCTTTGCTGTGGTTTAGTCTGGGTTGAGTAGGTCTCATCTCATCCCGACCCATTTCACTCATAATCAGTCTATATGCCTACCACGGCAGTTAACATCCTACATGTCACTCATACTCCGGCTCCATGCCTACCACAGCAGTTCACATCCATCAGCGCCTACAAGGAGGCCATGTGCGATCAGTTTCAACTTAGATGTAAATGTTTTGTCTGTATTTTCTGATGTCGTAACACTGACATTATTCTTGATGCTACAGACATAGTGTGTTTTACTTGGTACTTTCCCTTGAGAGTCCCAGACTTACCCCCCAGTAGTGTTGTTGTTCTTACTGTTGTGTGTGCGAGGTTCACTGGAGGCCAGCTTCAGGAGCTCGTTCCATTCTCTCTCCCACTCCTCCTCTGTGTACACCAATCCCGACTGTGAAGAGAGAGAGAGAGTCAGGATAAAAGGTTACACACGCAAACACACACACACACACGCAAACACACACACACGCAAACACACACACACGCAAACACACACACACACACACACACACACACACACACACACACACACACACACACACACACACACACATATGCACAAAGACACACGTACTTAAATGAATGCAGTACTGGAGGGGCCTTTAGTGCCACCTCATGCCCAGTTGTAGCACTTAGGGGATAGTGCTGACATGAGATAGCCTTGGCTGCTCTGGATGTCTTTGGGGGCTCATTACAGAGATGAACCCTGGGAGAGACGGGAAGATGGAGTGTCTACTACAGTACTTGTCCTTAAACCACCTGAGCGCATTCAGCCATGAGAATTATTTGAGAATAAACCAGTCATTGTATCTCATATTTTATAGGGATAGTGGTGGGCTAGTGGGTAGAACTGCCTGGTGACCAAAGGGTTAGGAGTTCAAGCCCACCTGGGAAAACCACCACTAGTGTGTCCTTGAGCAAGGCACTAAAACCTAAGTTGCTCCAGGGGGACTGCCCCTGTAACCTCATTGTAAATCGCTTTGGATAAAAATGTCTGCTAAATGACCGTTTTTTAATGTAATAGAGCAACAGAGTAGCAACTCATAACGCTAATAGAGAAAAGAAGGTAGCTAACGGGGTAAACAGTGTGTGGCAGTAAGACTGTTGTTTTGTTGTCAAGGCACAGCAGAAGAAATCACTGCTTCAAAATGGAAACTACCCACTACTGCGCTTACAGGTGGATCACTGGGAGATCCGAACAACGTGTTTTTCCTGGAATGTCCCATATGAGTTTTTGAACCTAAACACATGCATACATAATAGCAGACATAATCACAGACATAAGCAGACATGTACACACAGAAACCTGCCGATGTGTTTCATCAATGTGCTGGCATAACTCCTCATGAGTTGACTCTGCCTGTCAGCCATAAAACGACTCTCTTGCTCTTTCATTAGCACTGATGTCCACCTGCACGCTGACACAAGCTAATAGCCAAGCAATAGCCCTTTAAAGTGTTCCAAGGCCGCCACTGCAGCCTGTGGACTAGTGAGGGGGGATATTAATGGTTGTTGGACATGCTGAGGTTGCTCAGTCATGGGAAGCCATAGTTGTTAAAGCCTTAGATTTGGGTTGTGGGGGAAATTGTGTTGAATTGTAAATACTTTCTATGTTGGTCACAACCCTGACAACACTGATGTTGACACTGAAGATTCTGTGTGGATTTCATGTTTAATTTCATGTTAGGTAGAATAGGGACAAATTACGTCATGTAAAATAAGAAGCTCCTTATCCAGACTACCCTCATGGCTAATGTAAAATTAAGAGGGGGTTGAAATACAATGAACACTAGTAAATTCGCCACATGGACTATATGGGATGCACTAGATCAGTTCTGTGTCGATGTTGTGTTGGTAAAACTGTAATATAGTGTTAAACTGACCTCTTTGTTCTGCTGGGTTTGTTGCCACCTCCACCTCCTTTTCAGAGCCTCTCTCTCAGCCCCACTTTTCATCATGGCGGAGAGGGACTTCCGCAATACCAGGTCCCTGTCGTGAAAACCCCACATTCCTGGAATGTACCACACACAAGAAAACAAACACACACACCGACACACAAACAATCACTAACCCCCTTCATCTGTTCATAGTCACCATGATTAATGTAAGGCATCCATTTTTCTTCCTCTACAGGAGGAATGCCCTACTTGCTGATGGTAACTTTTCTCTGTACATTTTCTCCAAACCATTCCTTCCAATGTACCTCATTATGCACATTCACGTTAATTCCCTAGGTATCTCCAGCATCTTGGCAAGGCCACAATTTTGTTCACTTACTACCAGCTTCCTACTCCTTAGATTCATCATTTGTTTGACAAGTAACACATCTGAAAAGTCTGGAGGAATCAACAGTGGTTCACTTTAGTTCCAATCCCAGACTGACAGGCAGACATGTTAGTTTTGGGAAAAAGCACTGCTATCCAGGCACTGCGTTGGACAGTAGAGCTATAGTCTTTAACTGGCTGAGATTGAGCACATGCGATTTTATAATAAACCAATTTACAGATCCTGTGTATGCTGTCTGAAAAAAACACAGTCAAATGAGTGCACAGGGTTTTGCTAGAGGGTCTAATGTAAGTGCTCCATACTTCTTCAAAAATGTAATCATGACTGTAAGCTTCATTACTGAATTGCTCAGATTACAGTTATTTCATCCCTGTGTACTCCCATTCACTGCACAACCATATATATATATATATATATATATATATATATATATATATATATATATATATATATATATATATATATATATATATATATATATATATATTCTAAATTCTTTCCCTTAGCACATAGCAATGCTCTAATCGCTAACCTTTCAGTCCTGAGGATGTAAAATAGTAAGGCTGTGTCTATTATTTCCAAATAAACAAGCTCACCTAAGGATGCAGCGTGCAACAGACAGTTCCCATCCCCAGTCGTGGCTAGCGGAAGCAACTTCTTACAGCTAGAACACATGGTGGACCACCAGTTCAGACGACCTGTACCCCAAGCAACAGAAAAGAGAGAAAGCTATTAATTCACATAAATTAATACGGCACTTTTAATGTGAAGCAGTATTGCAGTAAATGTAATATAATGAGTTTGATCATATTGCCATTCTTTTGTGCATTTTTTTTTTCTGTACACCCTCATTTCACAGTCTTATTAAGAATGTCTTAAGTACACAAAACACAGAGTCAGCTATTTCAATTAGAGCCACATCGTTGACAGCTCGGTTCTAGTTTCAAAACTAACTGTCCAGACTGAGCAACTGACCAGCCTGCTCCAGAGCCACCATAGTGGACTGTTCAATGAGGTCCTTCTCTATGAAGAGCCTGAAGTCCTCGCTGTAGACGCTGAGGTCTGGCAGCTGGAAGGTGTAGATGGGCATCTCCAGAGGGAACTGCTCACTGGTGCATTCGCTGGCAACATGGTAACGGGCCAGCGACACAATGGCAGAGCTGGCATGGGAGATCCCCCGGGACAGGCGCTTCTCTGAAGAAAGAAAGACGATGATGAATAACAGGGTGCTTAAAACTCACCATTTTAGTAAACACAGTGATACAGAGCGGCCAATGAAATCATTATCTTCATCATTCATAAGGTTTAAACTTTTTGAATAGTCCATACCAGTGTAAATTAAATGACAAAAATTAGTAGCTTCCGAATTGTCAAACTAAATGAATCTGTAACGGTCTCACCTTGTGTGTTGTCCTCCTGTCTCTGGACACAGGGTGGAACCACCTTCCTGTTGAGCTCGGGGGTGTCATGCTCAGGCTGCCGGAAGAAATTGCCCTCGTTGAAGACTTGCGGCAGATTGGCTGTGTGAACCTGCCTGAGCTCCTCATAGTCACTGAGGGCAGCATTCAGGTCCCAGTTTTTACCTGTAAACACGCATTCGCACATACACACACATTTTGCAAAGTGTTACAGGGCTTACACTATATGTGTAAGCAGTTGAAAGTACAGTGCCTTGCAAAAGTATTCACCCCCCTTGGCTAGTTACTTATTTTGTTACATTACAACCTGTAATTTAAATGTTTTTTTAATCTGAATTTTATGTGATGAATCTGCACAAAAAAGTCTAAGTTGGTGAAGTGAAATGAGAAAAAAATATATATAAAAAATTATTTAAAAAAATTTAAATCTGGAAATTGGCATGTGCATATGTATTCACCCCCTTTGCTATGAAGCCCCTCAAAAGTTCTGGTGCAACCAATTACCTTCAGAAGTAACATAATTAGTGAAATGAAGTCCACCTGTGTGTAATCTAAGTGTCACATGATCTGTCAGTATAAACACACCTTTTCTGAAAGGTCCCAGAGGCTGCAACACCACTAAGCAAGAGGCATCACACCATGAAGACCAAGGAGCTCTCCAAACAAGTCAGGGACAAAGTTGTTGAGAAGTACTAGTCAGGGTTGGGTTATAAAAAAATATCCAAATCTTTGATGATCCCCCGGAGCACCATCAAATCCATCATCTTCAAATGGAAAGAACATGGTACCACAACAAACCTGCCAAGAGAGGGCCGCACACCAAAACTCACAGACCGGGCAAGGAGGGCATTAATCAGAGAGGCAGCGCAAAGACCAAAGGTAATCCTAAAGGAGCTGCAGAGTTCCACAGCAGAAACTGGTGTATCTGCGCATGGGACCACAATAGGCCGTACACTCCATAGAGCTGGGCTTTATGGAAGAGTGGCCAGAAAAAAGCCATTACTTAGTGTTAAAAATAAGATGGCACGTTTTGAGTTTGCCAAAAGGCATGTGGGCGACTCCCCAAATGTATGGAGGAAGGTGCTCTGGTCAGATGAGACTAAAATTGAACTTTTCGGCCACCAAGGAAAACGCTATGTCTGGCGCAAACCCAACACATCCCATCACCCCAAGAACACCATCCCCACAGTGAAACATGGTGGTGGCAGCATCATGCTGTGGGGATGTTTTTCAGCAGCAGGGACTGGGAAATTGATTCGAGTCGAGGGAAAGATGGATGGTGCTAAATACAGGGATATTCTTGAGCAAAACCTGTTTCAGTCTGCCTGTGATTTGAGACTGGGACGGAGGTTCACCTTCCAGGAGGACAATGACCCGAAGCATACTGCTAAAGCGACACTCGAGTGGTTTAAGGGGAAACATTTAAATGTGTTGGAATGGCCTAGTCAAAGCCCAGATCTCAATCCAATTGAGAATCTGTGGTCAGACTTGAAGATTGCTGTTCACAAGCGGAAACCATCCAACATGAAGGAGCTGGAGCAGTTTTGCCTTGAGGAATGGGCAAAAATCCCAGTGGCAAGATGTGGCAAGCTCATAGAGACTTATCCAAAGCGACTTGCAGCTGTAATTGCCGCAAAAGGCGGCTCTACAAAGTACTGACCTTAGGGGGGTGAATATTTATGCACGCTGAAGTTTTCTGTTATTTTGTCCTATTTGTTGTTTGCTTCACAATAAAAAAAAAATCACATCTTCAGAGTTGTAGGCATGTTCTCTGGATGAAATTATGCAAACCTTCAAACAATCCGTTCTAATTCCAGGTTGTGAGGCAACAAAACATGAAAAATGCCAAGTGAGGTGAATACTTTTGCAAGGCACTGTATGTACAAAGTTTAAATTCACAGGCCATCTGTGAAACAACACATGCTGTTATATCAGTTTAAACATAAAAGTACTATCTCAGAGCAGAATCTCTGTTGATTCAGACAGTATGCAACAAACATAAATTATCTCTATGACTCTGTTTCTTTCTTTCTCCCTACCCTCTATCAAAGCTGGAGCAGCAGTTACCATGGTCACCACAAAGAGTGTCCTTGATTTGTGTGAAGTTTGAGCGGCACTTTTATATGGCTTTATAACAGGGAGTAGTACGTCTATGAAGTGTTGCATTATTGAGGGTGTCAATCTATCAAAATCTATCGCTGTGTTTGTCCTGATCAATACAACTAAGACAGTCAAATAACAAGCGTCAGTTGAACTCTAACCTTCCAGCAAGTCTCGTGCCAGACCAGGTTCCGCCCCAGTGGAACGGACAAAGTCTGACAGGACCGCATCCATGTCCAGAGTCATGTGATCATGTGGATGGGCTGCCCAGGCCGCAGCGGTCACCTTAGTTGATGCCAGCCTTCACACTTTCATCTGACAAATCCAAATACACACAACCCGTTGGCTCAGTTCAGTGATATAAACAAAGACAGAACATTAAACATAGCAAAATATCATAATTATAAGAATTTACTGTATTTACATGTAATGTATATGTATAGTGTGGCATATCACACTTTATATTTGAGTCAACGTATACCATATGAGTGTGTATACACATAGTAGCGTGTGTGTGTTGGTGTGCTGGGGGGCTATGCACAGTGTTTTAGCTCTATATGTTCCCTTCCATCTGAAGCGTCTGAATAATGTGGAAGTGACTCATGAAGTAATCACTATGTGATTGGTACCCAGCATGTACTGTAAGTAACCAATTAGGCATCTTTTTATAATCTCTTGCTACCCAATCTTAATTTTCACTGATAAATACATTATTTGTATTTATATTTGTTTTTCTCTGTTATAATTTTTGGTGAGCCTGGGTTCTCTTCACAAAAACGTCTTTCTGTCGATTTATCATGCTTTGAGTGTGAATTCTACATTTGTCACAGCCATGTAACTCGAAAAACATAGTTAAATGCTCATACTGATGGTGATATGATGCTAAGCCAGGGAACCGGTTAGGGAGTAAGAAAGCATGAAGATCACAATTTTGAAGCAACCTGACCAAGGCATTGCCTTAAGCAAGTGACTTATCGTGTCTAATTTAATAAAGGGGTATAGTCAGTTCAACAAGTGTGAGAGAAAACCTGTGGTATGCTTCACTAAAGAGCCCTCATGTGTGCACGACAAAATATGAATTTGCATGCTTACTGTTTACTGGATCACAGTGAAGTGTTTAGCAAACCTCTTGTGGGCATGCCTTTGATTGGATGTTTTTCACTCTGAAAGCGTTATTCCATTACTTGGCAAGACATCATGATGTAGGGAAGACTGATCACACTTGCACATGAAAGACATAAGTTAAAATATATTCAATTTGATTATTGTATGAATGAATATGCATCTCATTGTCAAAACAGCAAAGCATTATAAAGTTCACATTAGGTCTTTGAGATGCAATATACTTTTAAGTGCAGTATTTTGTACAGAAAGACAACTCCCTATATACAATAGATATCAAATCTTATTATCTATTTTTAGGTCCTGTACATTTAGCAAACTCAAATACACACAAATATAAAAAATATAGTCAATTTAGCAGTCATAGAGGTCTGTCGTCATGTCTAAAAGTGATAACCAGATTATGTCTGAAATCTTTATTTACACATGGACTCAGGAAAATGCTTAAAATCAAAGTATTCTGCCGATTCACTTGATATTTACCAAATTGTATGTGTGGTCTCCTACAGTGCATCCGGAAAGTATTCATACCCCTTCACTTTTTAAACATTTTATTATGTTACAGCCTAATTCCAAAATGGATTGAATAAAAAAAAATTCTCAACATTCTACATACAATACCGCATAATGACAAAGTGAAAATAGTTTTTTTGAATTTTTTGCAAATGTATTAAAAATAAATATCACATGTACATGAGTATTCACACCCTTTGCTGTGACACTCAAAATTGAGCTCAGGTGCATCCCGTCTCCACTGATCATCCTTGAGATGTTTCCACAACTTGATTGGAGTCCACCTGTGGTAAATTAAATTGATTGGACATGATTTGGAAAGGCACACACCTGTTAATATAAGGTCCCACAGTTGAAAGTGCATGTCAGAGCACAAACCAAGTTATGAAGTCCAAGGAATTGTCTGTAGACCTCTGAGACAGGATTGTATCGAGGCACAGATCTGGGAAAGGGTACAAAAAAATGTCTGCAGCATTGAAGGTCCCAACGAGCACAGTGGTCTCCATCATTCGCAAATGGAAGACGTTTGGAACCACCAGGACTCTTCCTAAGAGCTGGCCGCCCGGCCAAACTGATCAATCGGGGGAGAAAGGCCTTGGTCAGGGAGGTGACCAAGAACCCGATGGTCACTCTGACAGAGCTCCAGTGTTCCTCTGTGGAGATGGGAGAACCTTCCAGAAGGACAACCATCTCTGCTGCACTCCACCAATCAGGCCTTTATGGTAGAGTGACCAGACGGAAGCCACTCCTCAGTAAAAGGCACATGACAGCCCGCATGGAGTTTGCCAAAAGGCACCTAAAGTACTCTCAGACCATGAGAAACAAAATTCTCTGGTCTGATGAAACCAAGATTGAACTCTTTGGTCTGAATGACAAGCGTCATGTCTGGAGGAAACCAGGCACTGCTCATCACCTGGCCAATACCATCCCTACAGTGAAGCATGGTGGTGGCAGCATCATGCTGTGGGGGTGTTTTTCAGCAGCAGGATCTGACTTGAACCCGATTGAACATCTTTGGAGACGTCTGAAAATGGCTGTGCACCGACGCTCCCCATCCAACCTGATGGAGCTTGAGACGATCTGCAAAGAAGAATTGGAGAAACTGCCCCAAAATAGGTGTGGCAAGCTTGTAGCATCATACTCAAGAAGACTTGAGGCTGTAATTGCTGCCAAAGGTGCTTCAACAATGTATTGAGCAAAGGGTGTGAATACTTATGTACATGTGATATTTGAGTTTTTTATTTTTAATATACTTGCAAAAAATTCTAAACTTTTTTCACTTTGTCATTATGCGGTATTGTGTGTAGAATGTTGAGGAATTTTTTTTTTATTTAATCCATTTTGGAATTAGGCTGTAACATAATAAAATGTGGAAAAAGTGAAGGGGTATGAATACTTTCTGGATGCACTGTACATTTTGAGTGGACCACAATAAATGCCATGACTGCAACATCTGTTGCATTTCCGTTCTTTTGTCGCTTTCAAGTTCCATAGACTGTTTCTGAATCTAGCACTCACCCTCCATTGAGCAAGCCAAAAAAAAACAACATACTGACCGTCTGGCCCTTCCAGCAGTTCCTAAATACCTTTCATACATGGAGGATATTTGTAATTTGTTACCTTCAAAGGCAACATGTCTCCAAGTCCCACATAGCTTTTTCTGCTGACTAATCATTATTCAGCTTAACTCAGCACTTTGACATTGGTTGCAACACGTCAAAATATGCACTGAGAGATTGCAAATGTAACATACAGTACAACACATCTGACCAAGTATCAAGGCAGCGTACATTAAATTACCCAGAACTGCATTCTATGATTGCTTTTAACGGCTATGACAACTTTCTTTCTGAAGCCTAAATTACATGTGTTGACATCAGATTTTTAAATGAAGCAAGTAGAAAAGGGATGAGAAGAGAAGCACTGCTCATTGAAGGAACTGGGCCAAAGCACACCCTGCAAAAATCCAGGAATAGATCTATGTGCATATGCAAACAATACAGACTAAACTGAAAGCACTAGGTGACATTTCATTCAATCAATTATTCTACAGTCAAACATAAGACCTTGCTATTATCAGACAAATGGAATATTTAGCAAACATTTACCAAAGTCATTTGTAAATTATTTGAATTACTAAATTCTGAAGATGTAGATGAATAGACACGTTTTGACATGATTTATTATCTGGGACACTAAGTTGACAGACACGTCATACTTTATTGTCATCCTAATTGTATTATCCATGTAAGACCAATAAGGCTAGAAACCCAAATTAAAGAAGGACAGTGCACATTCCTTATGTGGCTAATTGGATGAGAAAAACATTTATAGGTAGCAAGTCATTTGGGACTGATCGATGACCAGTCAATAACAAAAATAAATGCCATCTTCATTTTAAATGTTTAATATGAATCATACATATACAGCTATGGACGCCAGTCTGAGGTTTTTCATTTCAACCAGATAAAAGGCAATGTCTAGCAGCTTGTGATATTTCATATTGTGAAAGGAACTGCTAGACCTGCCACTGACTAACCATCTGCTGTTGCTATTGTTTACACAACCTGCCAACTGTAAATAGGGCCTCACCAAATAAATACGTCTATAACATGACACTCCTTAGCATGAATGAGAAGTCCATCCACTTATTTCCATCTGGGGAAGGGCAATGCTAAAAACAATTTAGGGCAAGGGGAATCATAGGTTGTTTGTTACAATCGAAAGGAAAGGTCGCTTCACAAGCTGTTTTTACTACTTACCTCAAGTTGATTCTTGCAGAAGTAGATTTATTGGGCACTTGTAGAGGCATGACAAACACTTGATGTTTGTTGCTGACCCATGACACAAAAACGTCTTTCCATCTTAGACCACAGGGAGAAATAGGACAGACCAAACATAAACAGAATAGAATGCATGTATATTGTGACTTGTAGAAATAGCTCAGAATACAAAAGGGGTAAGGATGTATTGGCATGTATGCACTTTATATACACTTTCCTGTGGTGCAATGTACATTCTATCAAGAACACAGGAATGAATATATGCATAATGATATGAAAAATAAATCAAATGATTGGAAATTAGGTCATGATGAAGATATGAGTGCATGGATTATCCACAATGCAACCTTAGCAAAGACCAGAAATACTCAGTTTTCACCATCCAGCAAGCTATAAGGGTGATTTGAATAGCTAGTTGACAGCTGCCTTTTTAACATCTATGTGTGGTGTACCTTCAGAGGAATGTATCATCACTCGATGCCCAATGTGAATTTCTCAGTCATCTGATGATACCACATGGGAGAGAGAGATTCAAAGCCTCCATGCTTAATCTTAGCAATGCAAGTAATCAGTTGAGTTAATAAGATTTTTATTTTCACATATGACGAATTGTGCTTCCGCTAGGACACAATCAATTATAATTACTGATTGTTGCACTTAATTTAGATGATTGAACATCTTATATAATTGATATTTTCACACAAAGTAGCAAACATGAAATGATTGCTGAAAACATTTGATTTCTTTTGTCTAGCAACATGCTGGAATAAGAGCATTGCTTATTATAGTCTATTGAACAGAATATACAACAACAACAACATTGGTAGATTTTACCCTGGCATAAAATACCCAAAATGTTGCCATGAAAAATGCCTCCTTTGAGACATGTTAAATTATTCACCTGAAAGTGGTCAATTACTAGTTATGTTCTAAGTTCATAAACATGAAGAGGTAGAAGAGCATGGCTAAATTGGTTGGAACAAGAAATGTCAGGCAATTGACTAAATGTCTGCTGACACAGGCTGAATAATCAATGGATTTCAAACACTTATCAATCGGACTCAAAACTATTCTATTCCACTCTATGTGAAAGATCCACCAAAGTTCAAGCTTTGTAAGTAATATAATGTTAGGTTCTGTTATATAAATTAGGGGCGCAAAACAAACTGTGATCCATCATGAACCTAATGCCTAACAAAAATAAACAATGTATACGTACACGTTTTTAAAGTAACTTGCTGTGCCAATCACTTGCATTACAACTTTTAGGTAGAGAGTGTTGTTCATTATAACCAGACAGTTTTAAAATGATGCTTCCTCTAATGAATAGTACACCTCCAGACAACAAACATAAATGGATGAGAAGGGTTAAAAAAAGACTAAGAAAGTAGATTTGTGTGGAATCTAGTTAAAGTGCAATCAAGAACCACTCTAAGAAATCCTCTACCCTTATCACTCTGTCCTGCATTTCCCTGTGCCATGGACTGTCCTAGATACTATCCTACTGTCTTCCAGACGCAAATTCAATTAGATGCTTAGGTCATTGTGGGAGAGTGAAGTTTATTTTCTCCCCTCTCTCTGTCTCTTTCTACTTCCTTTTCAATTTTTCAACAGCTGGATTTCACACACACACACACACACACACGCACACGCACACGCACACAGAGAGAGAGAGAGCCACACCTCTCTATCTGCATGACAGTTTTTACAAAATTATTATATTTATATGATTAATACCAATAATATTGGCATTACTTACATAATCTGAATCTATGAAGTTTACCCTGGATGGAGTCCCCTATAAAATACAACAGAACATAACACAACACTGACAAATTTGATTAAAATAGTATAACGTCTGATTCAAACACATTGCTTGAAGACCTACAATGAAGAAGCATTTCAGTTCAAACCCTGACTCAAACTGAAATGGGTGTGAAGGCAGAACAGCTTAATGGGCAGGCCCCTGTAGCAAGCAGACTGTGGCCAGCTTTAAACAGAAGCAGCAAAGGTAGACAGGCTGACCCTGCTTAGGGCCTCCCCTCTCTGTCCTACATTTGAACAGCTAGCTTCCCAGGAGAGAGGGCTGCTCTACTCAGCATCCTCCAGGTATCCATGAGAACAAAGAGGCAGGTATGTAAAGAGAGTAAGAGACAGACAGAATGCTCAGGACAGAATATAAGACCGTACGAAGGAGACATTTAGGTCAAAAATAGCATGTAAAAATATTTATGAATAAAACAAAACGGTATCAACACCTGTGTTTATAAAACGCAGTATTCCAATTAGAATTAATCTTCAGCTAATTAGCAGCACATCAAACTCACTAAGACAAAAAGGTTGAAATCGACATCTGGAAAAGAAGACAAGTACACTTGCTGTTGCCCTTTCTTCTGAGAATGTACTAATTATACTGCCTTTTCATTCATGCCGTTATCGTTCGCTAAATATTGAACATACTTTTGAGTACGGTACAGCTGCATCAGCTTTTCAGAAGATGCAGCTAGCAAATCCTGTCCCACCCCATTCGTACAATTACGATGCTCTATGTGACTATGATGAATGGTAGTTCCAGGTTCTTAGTCTCTCCACAGAGGAGGTCCACCTATAAACCAGGTCACAATAACAATCTTAAAACTATATAATGAGCTAGGACTGAGCAGGAACTTTCCCCAGAAATTTGATGCAGATCATGTAATATGTGAGCAGCATTTTCTGAACAATACAAGCGTGTTCCTTATTGCCAAAATCTCAAAAACAGTGTAGAAATTGTAAATTAAGTGAACAAATCGATTACCATATAGAAACTTCACTGTTTGATAGATTCCGTATGTCATATGTTATTTAAGGATAAGATATCGTCTAATGACCATTTACCCATAACCAAAACTCCAAAGTCATTAAAAATCTCCAGAAAGAGAGGTGATTATATTTTTGGAATTTTCCTCACAAACTAAGTTATATTATTTTACACCACATCTTGCCGAGTTACCCAATCTAAAATATGTAGGGGAAAGAAACATTTCAGAGTTCATTAATTCCACCATAAAAGCCATGGACATCTAGGCATGGAAGGAAACACACTGACACAAAAAGAAACACCCACGCCAACCTTTTAACTCACACAGCTGATATGTGTTCAGCCTGCTCAGTGGCCTGTGAGAACATCTCTTCTGTTGCAGAGCCCAATGTGTTGATCTTACAGCGTCCAAGGGGTGGTGGGCGAATGACAGGCTTGGGTACACACATGCCCCTGATTCAAATCATACAACTAAGCAAAATAAAAAGTTTTGCTTAAGGGGCAGCGAAAGCAGAAGTTATGAGTGGACCAAATAGTGTAATTCAATACTGGAGGCTTTTCTGCATAGTAAACAACCTGGCGTGGACGGATTGTAAAATGTCAGTTTATTCCAAATAAATTGTAATCAATGAAAGCTCAACTGAGCCAAAACAGCTTACTTTATATATAAATATTATAAAAATATTCACTGTGATGTGTGATCAGGTGACCAAACAGTGTCCACATGCGAACGGCACAGTACTGTCTTTGAGAGAACCAGCACAATAAGCCGATAACCAACATAGTGTGTAGTGGCCTTCGCCCATCTGTGCCTTGTCTTTTACTAACTATACACTTCCTCTCAACATAAAAAAACTGATGATAACAGATGGGCAGACAAGTAATTTGCTTCTATTAAATCATGCAATGCAATAGTGTAGGAATGGTAAAAAGTAAACAATAATAAGGTAAACAACGTTTCCCTTAGAGCAAAATACAAAAACAACCTGTATAATGCAGTACAGTGAACATATTCTTCCAATTTAAATATCACATAATATGAAAACACTCATATATTTAGCAACTACATTACAGTGTTAACGATCAGAACTTAAAAGTGGACAGTCTCTGAACAATCATGCTTTTTATGTCAGGTTTTGAAAGTACTGCTTGAGAGCTAAGTTCAGCACTGTTCAGGAAGAAATGGTTGCCGTTCATCAAAGTCTATACTGCATGTCACATCATTCTTTGACTAAATCAATAACTCCAACCTCATGAAATAGAGTTGGCTTCATGTTAAACACCTCTCCAAGCATTGTGAGATCCGCTTAGCAGCTTAAATCATGACATTTATTCATAATCATCTCGCAATTGTTACTGTCACTCAGTGACATCTTTCACAATGAGGGTGTACTTTGAAATATTTAAAATGGCAAAACAAAATAAGTCAGGTTGCACTTCATTTATTATTGGGATGGGACCTAACTGTCTTGTCCGTATTCTAACACCTTTGTATTTTCCCACTAAAGACTGAATGACAGGTTCTGTGGCAAAACCTTCCCTTTGACATGACTGGCAGTAGGCCATCACCTATCTCTTGTAAACGTGAGTGATTAAATAATAATAATAATAATAATAATAATAATAATAATAATAATAATAATAATAATAATAATAATAATAATAATAAACAATAATAATAATAAACAATATATCAAGAGCTACTGGGAATTGGCCTACATCAAACAGGAATATAGTCTATCACAATGAAAATACCCACATGGTAAAAAAATACGTCTATATTCAAAAATGATCGAAATGCAGCTGAATATGAAAATGTGTGAAAACTTGTCAGATATCTTTGTTCAGTACAGGAATTAGGGGAGAACATGAAAGCTGCAAATGAGTGAGCTATTCATTTAATCAATTGAAACAAACGTTGCCTGGTTAAAAACTAGCTAGGCTAATAAGAATGCATTATTTTAGGCCATAATATAAACCAGGAGGCTGCTTTGAAATTACACAGCTTCTATTTTGACATGATCCAACACAATTATTTGACATTAACTATAAAACACAAGCATGTTTATTTATTTTCCAGTGATAGTAGGTTGAGCATTAGACAAACATGAATTAATCTCCGGTGCAAAATCTAGACACTACCCCTGTAAGTATATTCGGGACAACAACTATAATCATAATTCTATTTACATTTTGCAGATGTGAGCCAACGTAAGGCAGGACCTGCCAGACATAAATTTATTTATTTAGCTCTCAACGCATTGTCTCTTTAAGCATGCTGTCTGCTCAGCTCCACGTTACGTGCTGTATTGTACACGACTATCTTTGTACTAGGCTGCAGTGAAGACTACTCATTATAACGTCCTGCACATATTATGTGTCCAATTTAATACCTTGTCACGAAAAAACCCTTCCGAAAATATAAACAGACCGTTGTCCCTCTAAAATTGTATCTATGTAATAAAAAAATCACACATTGATTCTCGATTCACCAGATTAAGAATAGCCCACTCCTCTTCTCAATAATTATAACATAAAAAGACAAAACACTAAACAAACCGAATTGAAAACATTCAGTAGAACCAAGTGGTGCACCAGCTATTTCGTCTGCAGTGATTGAAATGGAGACCCATAAAATAGCCTATTTCAAAGCCAAACGGCCGCAATCAGTAAATATACCTGCACTTACCATATCTTTAATAATTTACCCCCATCCTTCATTGATTCATCCCAAATTTTCGCTTGGCACGCTCTATTGTAACTCTGTGATAAACATGCCCGCCGACTGTCTGTCTGCTTTTCTCTCATCCCCATGTCATCCTTCGCTTGCCGCACCACAAGCACAAAGTCACTCCCCCTGAACCATTCCACAACATGACGTCAAGGATCAGAATCTTCTCTTGTCATGGATGCTTTTGCCATTGACAATTTTCTCACACCGTGAGTGTCTGGTTTCTAAACAATGCCATTAAGGAGAAAGTCGCTCTGCGTCACTTGTGTCTTTAATCGTTACAGGAAAACGATGGCTTATGCGCTGTATGCCCAAGTATCAATGCTAAACCCACCAATTTTTTTAATGGCCTAAAAGGCCAGCTGATGACACCGAGGTGCCTACCTGAAAGCAAACAAAAGGCCATTATAAACATTGACGCTAAAAGTATAAAAAAAAAATTCTGGATGCACAATAATTGTACACATCATGATAGACTACACTACTACACTACTACACTAACCTGGTACATTTTTCTTTTGCTTGAAATTCTTTTCCTACTTTTCCTACTATATATACATCCTATAGATGGCAGTGTATCCAATTTGAAATTATTTGCGCTTTTGAGTCCATACTTCATAGTTCTGCTTTATGAGTGTGCCCCTGCCTACTTTATTTATTTTTTTTCTTCGTATTTTCCTCTCAAGTCCATGCATTAAAACGTGCTTCCTGGTGTGTGTGTTTTTTATACTGTCAAAATACAATGAAAGATATTTTATTTATATAGCCTAATAATGACTAAACTGCCAATAAAGGGTAGGCTATTTTCCAGCGTTTCCACACTTTTCTCTGTAGAGTTTGTGCTACACATGTCTTGGTAAGCAAATGCATGCTTTAAAAATATACATATACAACGGATTAGTTATGCTTTTAAAAATTGTTAATAAACATTATTTTCAAGGGTCTCAACACAAACACACATATTTTACATCTATGGTTCTAATGTGAAAATGTTCAGGTTGCCATGGTGCATAGAAATAAGATACAGCTTTTTGATTTAATGTCTATTTTTTAAGTTATAGCCTATGCAAATTTGCCTAATTTGTCCAATTTACATTTGCGTATCTTGAGCACATGACATTGATTATCTCACAGAACTGTCATGTGAGACATCAAACTTTTCAGCTGGACATGCTGATTCAGACAAAGTGACCAGTGGCTTAAAATATTATGGGATGAAGGCTTATGAGTTATAACCAAAAATACTTAAGGAAGCGTCGTCAGCTTTTATTTTAGAAACACCGTTCAAACTTTATATCATTCAGCTTGGCCAGCTTAGTCAACATCCTAAATATCATATTCATAAGTCCCATAAGTTTGGAGTTATATAGGATTTAGGATTCCAATCTCTGTACTCCCAAAGCGAGAGCTGTGTCCGGGTCTTCGGCAGTAAGTCGGACTCGTTTCCGGTGAGGGTTGGCCTCCTCCAAGGCTGCGCTTTGTCACCTATCCGGTTTGTGGTATTCATGGACAGGATCTCACTGCGTAGCCGCGGGGGAGGGGGGCTGCGGGTTGGTGGGTAGAGGATTGCATCACTGCTTTTTGCAGATGATGTGGTCCTGATGGCATCATCAGTCTGCGACCTGCAGCACTCATTGGATCGGTTCGCAGCCGAGTGTGAAGCGGCTGGGATGAGGATCAGCACCTCCAAATCTGAGGCCATGGTTCTCAGCAGGAAACCGATGGATTGTCTACTCCAAGTAGGGAATGAGTCTTTACCCCAAGTGAAGGAGTTCAAGTATCTCAGGGTCTTGTTCTCGAGTGAGGGGAAAATGGAACGAGAGATGGGCCGGAGAATTGGAGCAGCGGGTGCGGTGTTGCAGTCGCTTTATCGCACCGTTGTGACGAAGAGAGAGCTGAGCCAGAAGGCAAAGCTCTCAATCTACCGGTCTATCTTCATTCCTACTCTCACCTATGGTCATGAAGGGTGGGTCATGACCGAAAGAACGAGATCGCGGATACAAGCGGCGGAAATGAGTTTCCTCCGGAGGGTGGCTGGCATCTCCCTTAGGGATAGGGTGAGAAGTTCAGCCATTCGTGAGGGACTCGGAGTAGAGCCGCTGCTTCTTTGCGTAGAAAGGAGCCAGTTGAGGTGGTTCGGGCATCTAGTAAGGATGCCACCTGGCCGCCTCCCTAGGGAGGTGTTCCAGGCACGTCCAGCTGGGCGGAGGCCGGGGCAGACCTAGGACCAGGTGGAGGGATTATATCTCCACACTGGCCTGGGAACGCCTTGGAATCCCCCAGTCAGAGCTGGTTAATGTGGCCCGGGAAAGGGAAGTTTGGGATGCCCTGCTGGAACTGCTACCTCCGCGACCCGACCCCGGACAAAGCGGATGAAGATGATGATGATGATGATGAGGATTTAGTGCACCTCCAATATACTGCAGTTGTAGCTCAGTGACCATCTGAGCTATGGGGTATCTACATATTCATGAGAGCATACTGATTCAAGCTGCAAAGTTTCATCTTGATAGCATTTATACTTTAAGAGATTTCAAATGCTTAAAGGTCTATGGAGCCTCATTGATTTACAGTCTAATTGTAACTCAGTGACTGTTAATGGTAGACTTAAGGTACCAAAACAGTACATTACACTGAATAATCATGTAGCTACATTTTGAATAACTTTTATACTTTTTGAGCTAAAATACATTATGGTCTATGGGGCCTAATCAACTTCCAGTCTTATCGCATGCGGTACATACCATTACATACAAACTTACTTAAAACTTTTAGGTTTTACATTTTTCCTGTAGTTTCTTTCTTAGATAATATAATATTACAGTGGTTTCAGATAATAGTTACAACAAACATATTCTGCTTCAAAACTACATATTACAACATTAATTTAGTTTTTCATACTAATGTATAGACAGATAATTTGGCTTGAATGCAAACATAATGTAGTATGCTTTAGAGAAAGCGTAAAAAAAACGATTTACTGTAAAACGTCTATGAAACAATTTTGATTATTTTGGAGAAATGCGAGTAATTACAGTACTAAGATGATTCAGTGTTCTCACATAAAAAGTAATAACGTGTCAGTAAAACAAACTATGCTGCATTGGGTGCCATTTAATTTTCTTCTTTTTTGATAAGTGGTACAAACACAATGCAAAACGATGCTGAACTTTTTCTTAATACGTTTATTTATCAGGGAACATACATTTTCTCAAAAACCTGAAAAACCAAATTTTAAATAAACTTTATTAAAGTTGTTATCAAGCACAGAAGTATTAACTGAAATGGAGGTTCAAAGGAACTCATTAAAAAACCCATGCAATATCCAAGGCCTTGATTGGTCCATTCACTCTTCGATCACTCCCACTGATACAGGTCTTATATACACAGGGATTAAACTTCTTTACAGCAATTACTGTAATAAATTATATGTACAGTCCTGTCTGTGACACGGGCTCCATCCTCCACTTTGTCAGAAACAGTTTGACTGATGTCTTTTCTCTCCCTTACTCTGCAGCATTTGAACCAGTGTCTGAAATGAAAAGCCCAGTCAGAATGCAGCTACCAAACAAAGATTTTCATGGTCTACATAAATATTACATGTTTGCCAATGCAAAGTGATCAAGTTGTTAAGTGACTGAATTCACAATGAATAGCCAACTTACTTTTTCCATCACAAGCAACTATTTTTACTTTGTCTACTTTCACCAAGTCCGTAACCTCCCTGAATTCGACATCATTCAGAACAAATGTCCAGACATTGTCGCAAAATCTGTAGGTGTTTAGTGACCCCTAGAGGAGAAAAAGAGAACAGACCCATTGGAAATAGCAGCCTACACTAGTAAAACGTAAATTATTTTAAGGTTAATGTTCCAACTGCAGTCAAATGTTTTTATAGTTCATTTGCATAATTTGAAAATAAAGTAGCTATATATTGAAAAGGTTTTCTGTCACTTAGAGCAAAAGGTTATATATGTTAGACAGCAGAAAACAGTACGGTTCTACCTTGACAAAATTGCTAAAATTTACATATTAAGCAAAATTATTATTTAAAAATAGTATAAGGCCATTATTTGTCTATAGACCTCCAGTTATAACAATTAAAGAAACGTCTACATGCAAAAAAAACTGTTCTACAGACAAAATATTTTCTTACGCCTATTAGCTAGGCATAATGCGGATGGACATGACCTGCTCTTATGCGCCCAGCCTTAAATATAAAAAGCATGACATCTTAATTTGGCTGCTGTTGGAGGCACTTTGATTAGTTATTTGGCCAGCTGCTTAAGATGAAAGTGAATAGTTGTCCCACAATTTTGTCTGTCCTGCACATCTTTGAAACGACAAAGTAGTACTCTACAAAAGCCTAAATTAACTTTCTCTGCATTGAAGGGGAACACTCCACAGGACATCAATTTGGGGCTAGATGTTACAAGTGGATCTCTTCCCATGTGGGGCACTAAAGCTGTGTTCATGTTGAAATTAATTTCTATGGATGCAGAAATATTTACCCGAAAGTTAACCCTGTTGCGAACACGATTGGCAAGTGCTGTGTTGATTGCTTTGTCAAACTGAAGCAGGACTTGAAGTGCTAACTGGGGAGTTATTTGTTGTGTCTGAAACATAAAAGCCAAAGTGTAAACAATCAGAAAGTCAACATTGTCACTTATTTGCTAATAATTTATTAAGCCAATATAGAAAATTTTATTTGGGTTAGAATAAAGTTGATGCCAATTGAGAGTTTTAGTCTATTGTTATTCACCCCTACTAATTCTATTAAATGACAAACTGCTTAAATTATACCAAGTTTCCATTTTAAAATAAACTACTCACTATAAATACGTTCATAACTACAATCGTTCAATGTATCGGGACGCCTGCTAAAATTAAAACGATAAAATGCTCTAAATAAATTATAAGTAGATATCTTCTCATATTGTTCACGAAATACTGCTTTAAAACATTAATTCAGGGAATTAAATGACAATATTATAAATTCAAAAATAAGTTTTGATTTAGTTACATGTCAAAACAACCACTACAAGAGCAATGATTAACTGTCATCTCAGTTTTGTTACGAAGACAGACGTTTGACTTAACTTTTTGAGCCATACAACATCAGCAATGACTTGTTTTGACTAGCATACAGACCCACGTGCCGAGATTTTCTTGACGCTTATGCTGAAAACATATAACATATGTTTAGTGGAATAGCTAAAAGGTTCATGATGCTTAATAAGGGTAGGCCGCCAGGCATTGAAGCTAGCTTACTATAACTAAGCTCATTTAGCTAGCTAGCTACGTTAGCAGGTAAAGAAGGGGCTACAAAATAGTTATCGTTGGACGTTGCGTTGAGTACTCACCACGCCAGCTGGCAATCATATCATCATCGCATCAACAATCTTAGTAGTACTAACTAGGCTAGCACCTTTTCCCAACCTGTACGAAGCAAGGCAAACGTACTAGCAACATACTTTCCTGACGTTAAGTGAACTAGCACAACAAAGTTAGAGGTGGACATCCCAGAGCAAGAAAAAAGCATCTCAACCGGCAAAGGTTGGTATGTACTTAACATTTTTAAATAAATAGCTTAAGTTGGTAGCTAGCTAACGAAGTTAGCATAAGGCTTGCTAATCACCACTACTGGCATGCTAACATTGATAACGTCATTTTGTTACCTGAATCAACTCATCCAGGCTCTCTTGAAGACTGTTTCCTAGCGTCGTATTTCTGTACAACTGGTATGCCATTATGATCAATACTAAATAACCAGTACACTATAGTGAGGCAGTTAAAAAGTACACATAAAATCACCAAGAGCAACTCGCACTAGCCAGCGCTGGCTTGCTGTGATGTTTTTTCCCCCCGACGTGATCCTCTGAACTACGGAATGCAGAAAGGACTAAAACTAGCTAGTTTACGGCAATGCCACTTTAGTTCTGATTAGGCCAGAATCGTTGTTTTGCTAAAGGCAAGGAAGGAACTGTAATAAGCATTTTGCACCTTCATAGAAGTGGAATGGAGTATATATTGTCTTGAAACGGAAGTAATTTTATTTTCAAAAATACATTTGAAAAGCCCAATTGATGAGTTGAGCTGGCTTTTCATCGGCTTCAGTGACCTTCTCAGTGTTACACTCATGAAATTTTAATAAGCTATTCATACAAAATAGTAGTGTACAATTAAAATGTTTATTAATATTGACATATGAATCATTATAATTTATAGGCCAATGCAAATACTATGAACTGGGTGGATAATTTGAATTCTTATCTGCCAGTAGCCTAGTCATGTATTGCTCAGATTATACTAAACCAATTTGTATTTGACTAAGTAACTACTGTCTGACTAAAAACTACTTTTGACTAAGTAACCTATGACTAAGTTTCTGGTCAATTTCAAGGCCCCCTCATTTTGATCCTAATTTGCAAATAAGCCTTAAAGAAATAGCCTTTGGTTTGCTCTTGGGCACAGTTTCATCAGCTGTCCACTAGATGTCAGTCAAATTTAAGATAGATTTTACTTGGGACCCGAGCAGTTTAGTCACTGTTAGTGTTAACAAAACATGGGTACGAATAACAAAACAACAACAGAAAACGATTTCGCAACAAGAGATCAGAGAAAAGGACTTTTAAAATGATATTATCATGTCGTAAAACAGGTGTCATAATAGGATGTATTAAGATTTAAACCAGGATATGTTTTTTTTCCATGGCAGTAAACCTTACATTGTATTTATTAATGTGTCCTAGATACAAGATTGTGATAGGTACGTATGTCAATATTACATGAGACAGCCTTGTTAAGCATAATAACAATATATACAATAGTTTTGATAGAATTTGGAAAACGGTATTCAGCAGTGATTTACAGTGTTCTGTTGATAGAGACAAAATAAGTGCTGTTCTCTGGCCAATTCATTTTTCTGCAATGGGACATCTCTAATCTTTAACTTTGATATATAAAAATGGATTTACAGCTTTGCTATAATATTCATAAGAAGATGTGTAAAAAGACAACCAACTTTGCAGTGTCAAGGCTAATGTGTATATAGTAGACCTATTTATTTAAGTTGCCAGAGTCTGAAAAATGCTTTTCTACACAAATGCTAGAATAAGCATTTATGTGCACAAAATGTCTGATAAATCATTATTAGAGTGGAATTTGGTATAGCTACTCACAGCATTTCAACATTATAAATGGTTGTTTGGCAATGAATGGGTTGAGAGTGGATTTCGAAGTGACACTTTTCAGGCCTTTCTCATTTTTAAAAGAATGCAAATAAAATAAATAAATGACATTATATATGTGAAGAGCCTGAAAAGCAATTATTTGGACACAGCAAGGTACTATTAGCTCAACATAAACCAAAACTATTAAAAATGATCAATGAATCTATGTCCTGGGCATCAGAATTGGAAGTAATTGCATTAGTTTAACTCATTTATACATTCTTGCGTTCTGTCTGTAAATGGCGGAGACTGGGGTGAAGAAAATTATGATAAACTGATGACAATATGTATGAAATCAGAACTGTCTCCTTTTATTTAATTATTGTGTCACATAAAATTATGCAAGATATCAAAACGCACAGCAGATGAACTGTTTCATAATTCAGTTCTACATATTCCGCTTTGCGGCCCTTTTTTATTAGCAAAGTGTTTTCATAACATATAGACACTTTGCTCAGTGGTGGAGTTAAGGAATCAAATTCAGTTATGTGCACAATAACAAAATATATTTTTAGATGTACATAGTGATGTGCAGCATTATATTTTAATCACATTGTTTCCAATTGATTTTCATTATGACATACTGTGTCATAGGCATTTTTGCAACTAGCTTAATGCACATTAATTACACATAACACAATCAGTTACAATTTCCAAACTTGCAAATTGAATCTTCAAACAAATAATTACTTTAGTCAACGAGGACAATTAATTACACAATGCCTCTGAGAATTAAATCTGCGTATTGAATTAGATAATTATCATAGAGTAAAATTTGAGGGATCACATGTATTTAGTAAATTGAAATCCAGTTTCATACTGTTCATATATTAGTAAACAATTGATAATTTAATGTAAACTATGCTTTTTGCACCTTTCCAATGTTTGAACCATTTCTTTTGGTAATACAATACACAATGTAAAGTTGTCTGATTGTGTCATTGTGAAATAGAAAAAAAAGGGCCGCTATGAAAACTTTTATAATTGAGTGGAACTGCAAGTATATGAAATTTATATATTTAGGTCCACTCTGTGAGCTCCATACATCACCCTTGGTCTCTACAATAACAATGCAGCCAGGCTTGAGGCTTCTATGGTAGCTTTTTGACAGACGCATATTTGCTGACATATAACCCAGCCTAAGTCAAAGATCATTACCCCTGTGACTGATGAGGGAGCTGCAGTGACTTAACAGTTATATTTCCTTCCCACAGCTGAGCTCTTTGGCCATGCTAGATCAACGGACACAACCTTTCAAGTCTTATTACAAGCTCAATGGCTCTACCATGAAAATGGGCCTCTTAATTTTTCCTCTTCATCTTGATCATTTCTGAAAGGCTATCAATAACTTCAGGCTTGTTGAGCACTCGGTTGAAGGTTAGATAAATTCTGTGTTATTGTTTGCATGATCATACCCAAGTGTCAGGATTTCAATTTGTAACAGCTTTCCCCTTGCAAGCTGAGGCTAAAGCTTGTAGAGGTCGTCACCTGAGGTGGCAGAGCAGAATAAAAAATAGCTACTTGAAATTATACAAAAAAAAAACATTGTTTTAAAAACTATATTAATATAATAATATTTGTTACAACCTTTTCATAAATGCACCAAGAAAACATTTTGAGTTGATACCAATAGCCTGCTGTAGTTGACCAGTTAAATAGATCTATATTCTTCTTTTGAATATATTATTTGCAACAAACCCTAATTCAATCGTTCAACTCAAATTGATTGGACACTTTTTAAAATGCATTTGTATAACACACAATGTTAGCAGACCTATATTAAAACAAAAAAACAGACTGGCAGAATTGAACAGATAAGTAATATTGTAACAGTGACTCCAATAATAAACTGCAATTGACTCCTATTGACTCCAATAATGAAACGATTCAAAACACTTGCCTTTCCATAATGGTAACTCTATCACATAAGTAGGCATAGCATTTTTCGCAATGTAAATTAATATCTTGAAACCCTAACAACGTTGAGCTGAAATAGGTCTATCTTGAAGGTTGTGCATGAATGTACTGTTTAACTGGCTCAAATATCTGTTAGTATTGTTGTCAAATATAGAATATATCTTTTTACAGATCTTTTGACCATCATAATTTGAGGGAAATTATGCATACAGAGACACCATACATTGACTGGTTTCAGGCTCTTGCTCAGGGCTATGGGATTAGACTTGTTTTTGCATGCAAAATTTCCTTCTGATCTTAGGTCCTAATTGTTGGCTATATTTGTGTATACTGTATCTGTTGACCTAAGAAAAGCTGACTCTGACTATTAAGTAGTTTAGTTCTCAATATAAGGTTAAGTGGCTAAGGTAACTACACATTACAAGATAAGAACAACAAGCCTAGTCACAACGTGGGGTGTTGAATGTCCAGATAGGATATTAAAGACCTTAAGGAGGTGGGGGAGGAAACCATAAGCTCCCCTGGGACAACCATCCAAAAATTAATTACTCAGATTCAGCATTTTTAAATGTGCCACTTAATATACAGGCTGCATAATTACGTTTCCCGCCTGATGACCTTGAGAGCATTTCCAGAGATAATAAATGAGATGAGCAGATAATCAGCACAGACACAACTCTGACTGTCCACCGAGCAGAGGGCTGCGACACAACAGCCTCAAGGTCACCACCACAGACTTTGACTGACTGACTGACTGACTGAGCACTGTAAAGAGGGGAAGGGAATGATAAAGCACCCCAACCTGACTGGTAAATCCTGACACTGATAATGTTCCCCCCAAAAAAGTAGTTTTAATAAGCACCCTGTTCATTATGCGTTCAGTATTGTTACATGGAAATAATGCACTATAGATGGTAAATATGCGTTTTAATTTTCCATTATTATGAAATTTGTTGAAACGGTAAAAAATATTATGAAACATTAAAACCCCGCAAGAATGTCTGGAATGGTCATTCTATTTTCATCAAGCTTGATCCTTCAAACATCACTACTTGACTAGAAAGAAAGTCACTGATTTAACTCAAAACATCCCTCATTCAATGTAATGTTCATCATATGATGTAATCTATCTCATGAATTATCTTAATTTAACAGACCCTGCATCAATACTTCTTGCTCTTATAGAGTTTCAAGCTAAGTTGTAGCAAGACAAATTAGACCACTTTCCATTGAAAGTTGGTTGTCAGCTTGAACCCTGACTAAATAGGACAAGATGACAATATTAAGAAATAATTACGTAGACTCTGATTATTTAACCTTTAGTCACATTATAACTTGATATTTTATATCCAATAATATTTGTTATGCTACAGTATATGTAAGACAACCAGTTGGGGGGAGTTTGTTGAGTTTGTTCTGTTGTTGCTGCTCAATTCCTCTCCACATTGTTGGCTTACAGTTTTCCCCAATTGTTTAAACACGTTTCCTGAATCTGTAGCTCAACTTCTCAAAAGTCAATTCACAAAACTGAAAAGAGTTAACAGTTTTTTCAAAACTGCACAAATCTCTTGAAAGAAATTAAAACCATGTTTGTTCTCAAAATGGATTATTTCCACCAAAAGGATACACACATCATATGAATATGTCATATCACTAGTGTGATACACTTTTAAAACACTACCATCAAGATACTGTTTATATATGTATTGGCTTAATGGGGTGATGTTACATTTTAAATCGTATAAAATTGTGTAGAAATTGTTTAATTTTTGTGCAATTTGTCAATTTCAATTTTGTGTGTATTTAAGGGTGAGTTTAATTTCAAGTGGGTTACTGGTAAGTTACATTGTTACAACAAAATCATTTGCTCTAGGTCTAAAAGCTATAACGCCGACTGGATACCAATGGTACAATCTAAATATAAATCAACAATTAAAACCAATAATCTTTCCTATCTAATCTGACCATTAAGGCAATATCCAGTGAAGATGTGTCAGTATACCACGGTCTCTTTGTCATGTTGAAAGACTTATCTAGTTGAATTGTGGTCAAATTTCTTTATCACAGTTGACATATCAGTCACTTTGTCTTAATTTAATATAGCTGCATTGTTCATTTTACACACAGACAAAAGCCCACTAAAACACCGGATCAAGAGTTTCATTAATATACTTAGATCCCCATATCTCAGAAGAGCATGACAATTAACCCTTGACAATTAGCGACTCTCTTTTGCAACTGCATTGTTAACCACCATCCTATTTCTGTCTTTTAAGGGCATGAGCTTGTCACATTGTTCACATTGGGTACTTGAAATTGTGTTACATAACAACAACACAAGTGTCCATCTTGCAACATGTATGCAAAGTTGAAAAAGTGTATTAAGATTTAACATTATCTATGATAGGTTAATATCAGTTTTCACACATGCTGACTGATATAAGAAATAACTTCAGACTGTCTGAAAAAATGTCTCCCACCCAACTGGAAAAAAAATAAGACGTTCTTAAAAAGACATTGTGCATTATAATACCTCACTAAGTACATTATGGAAAATCTTGTTCTGTTGCAAAGACTGCAAAACGTCTGGAGGAATTTATGATTGTTTGTGCAGCAATATGATTGATGTAAGACAAAACAGTGCCACAAACTATCTATTTACCATTACAGGCAACAACACAATAATCTACTCGTTTCTCAGCCTAACTGGAATGCCAATAGTATATTGACCAAATGTCAGCTCTCTGCCGCACACAGCAAGGCTCTCATCACAACCCCATTATTCTCTTTGAAGGCTTCCACATGCACTGCTTTATAACCGCTTGAGTCTTGTCACAATCCAGTAAACACAATAAACTACACACACATCACATTCAGGTACTATACTCCACAAAAAGCCGCGTCCTCATTGAAAATCTACATTAATTCATCCACACACACACACACACACACACACGCACACACACACCTATACATAAATCTGTCATATACAGTACGTATATCTGAAACATATAAAAACATGCTCTTTTTGCAAAGCTTGAATTAGTTAAACTTAAATAAGCTAAACTTAAATACTTAAGCCAATATATCAGTTAATAACACTTTACCTCACAAAAAATAAGAGGATTGGTTAAGGAAATTGCTCATGTAAAATGTATTAAGCATTTAAAAACACTTGAGCACCTAGTCAGATGTGCGTCAAAGGTTTGCCCTCAAAACATCAGGATTGTTGACAAGAAAAGAAACAAAGCAGAGACAAGTGACAAAGTAGAGGTTGCTGTCTACCATATTCTTTTTAAAATATTGCTTACATTTACAGGTGTACATTTTACATATGGAAAGAACATATTTCTCATACTTAACAGAAAATGTAATCAAATAAAAGTACTGAAAATTAAATCTTATCCTCGAAAAATAAATGTAAAAAAAAAATGATTCGAACTCTATTGTTATTAGAGCACTTGTTATAAGTTACTTACTATATCATTTAATTTGCTTGGCTAGTTGACAACCTCAAATGATTCATTATATTATTTTCAGTTAATATAATAAACTGTGGTTGGCCATTTAGTGAGAAAAAAAAGACTTGTAATACAAAGTGATCCGTAAAAACCAAGCCGAGACAGGTCTAGTGTCTGCTTATTGAGAGTATTGGTCTCTTTAAGTTCAGGGATCTCTAGTGATTTCTGGTCTATACTCTGACTCAGTTGCTTGCTTGTTATGCCTAATTAAGTGGCAACATATTGCTCCTCCCCAGAGTCAATCTGTCTGCCTTATTAATAAAGAAGGCTTTAATAGCCCATTATATTGTTTATCATATAAAATAAATTAATAAAATACCAAGCTAGAAAACACACTGAACCTCATAAAACTGTTAATTCGTTATTTACTTAATTAGTTATGCAATACCGTAGACACCACAATTTCACAATTTATTTCATTTAATTATCAAACACAGTTCGCTTTTATTTGATCTTGATACATTATGTCTGAAATATATGAATATGTGTGCTGTACTTTAATAAACATTGTTCTGTTTACATTTAAAATAAACACAATTTTACTGAATGCACCTTATCCTACTCCTGTTTGTAATTTGAAGGCGTCATCAGCTAGATGGCAGCACTATCTCTTAGCAAGTTTTAACATTGCCAGCTTTGAAACCAACCCTGTATCTAATACTTGTATTGAACAGCTTTGTGTTCAAATAGTTGGTTTTTGAAGAGTTTAAGAATATTGTTTTATGACATTATACCACAAAGGTATTAACATTGTGGTACAGGACTAAGCTACGAATAAACAGGGTGGTATGCTCTCTGTAATATAATTAATCAGTCTCTGTGACTAGATAAGAAAACAAAAAACATAAAATATTCATGATATTTTATAATATTATAAGAAAATATAAGCAGCAACGTTTTGCTAAACCAGTTGATAATACAGCCGTCAGAATAAACTGTGATATAAACTGTTTATAAAAGCAGTATTCAAATGAAATACTGTGCTGCAAAGTTTTATATTGAACCATTTCTGTTGAAATATCCTCAAATGCATACATATCTATCTATATATACAGTATATATGTGTATATATATATATATATATATATATATATATATATATATATATATCTATATATAGATATAGATATATATATAATATATAATATATAGATGCACTACATATATACAGTATATATATATATATATATATATATATATATATATATATATATATGTGTATATATATATATACTGTGTATATATATGTAGTGCATCAGTATATTATATAGTAAATATAATAATAATAATAATAATAATAATAATAATAATAATAATAATAATAATAATAATAATAATAACCATTCGTTCATAAATGTAACCTTATACACTTGATTAAATGTCACTAAACTGATGGTACATTATTTACAGAAGTCCATGAACAGGTTGTGCTGACCTACTAAGTACTTTTGAGGTGTATCATTTTAACAATATATCCAGCTAAGTTGGCTCGGTTAAATGTTTTAACCCGATGCTTACTTCAGTTTTTTTGAAAAAATATATCTGCAGGTTCAACATATGATGAATAAAGACATCCTGCTTGATTACTGGTGTGCCAGAATGAAAAAGCAGGGGCCAGCTACTCCTGCGCTGCCATGCCCTGCCCACTTACACACACCTCAATTTAACAAGTGCTAGGACCAGTGCTGCTCTTAGGTCCCACCGCCCCTGAACAAATTAGAAGAGGTAATCGTAGCGGATTGTCTCTGTAACCTTCCAAGACCATTTGAATGGTTCGATCCATCTGGGACTCCCCCCATCTCTATGTCTGCATACTCGCGCCTCTGTGCTCCTGAGACGCAGGCCATGCTTGGACGTACACCATTTTGTTTGCAGCCCTTGTCTTTGACAGTTAAAAAGTGACAAATGGCCATTATTATGAAAAGAAGGTTACTTTTATACATGGTGCCAGGCAATGAGAGAGAATACCAGCAGCTACATCATTGTCAAGAAAACTAATGATAAGATATCATAAGACACAGGACAGCAATGCAAGATAGAGTGAGGTTTTTCTCGCCTTAATCAACTGCTGTCTGTCCCACTCTGCATTCATCTTTATTTTGCATGGACTTGCACTTATTTTGCTTTACACTAGAAAAATGTATCAACACCAGGCCTTCAAATGCCAGTCTTTGAATTAAGATTGTTAGCAGAGAACCCAATTGCAAAACTTATATATTAATAATTAAGATGAAGGCGAACTTCTATGTGCCTGTTTTGCAGAACATGTTTTTTTATTTTATTTTATTTTTCTAAGTGCTGACAGATGGGAAATGAATCATTACATTTGTAGTTTTTCAAATGTGGCTGTACAATTTAGTATGATAGTTTAAAGCACAAAAGCGCTTTATATTTAGATTTACCAGACAATCTTGTCTACCTGTCTTGTGTTTGGATTAAAGCAACATCAGAGATACAAGGTCTTACACCTGTTGTCACAGTGAAAACACACATGCAAAGCATGTCAAACTAAGACAGAGCTTTGGCAAACATGATGTGACATCAGTAATATAAAACAAGTCCTGTTAATTCCAAGAGGACTGAGTAGCCTGAGGTCTCCAGACTCTTACAAGCAAGATGGAGGATATCTAATGTTGTGGAAAGAGGTGAAGCGGAGACCAATATTTGAATTAGAAAAGCTATCGGGGAAATGCCGGCATCAAAATGTACTACTTTATGTTACACAATTGTGATGGAACGCTAGCTTGATTTTGTGCTACCGCATTCATATTTTTTTGTAGTGTAGTTAAAACACTGTAGCCTGCTAAACCACATCTTTGCTTGTCTCCCTCTTCTGCCTCTACTTTCTTCTCTCCCCTCCCTCTCTTTCTCTCTGTCTCTTGACTGGGCTGCTTTCCATGGAGTGAACCCTGTTTGAATAGACTCTAATTATTCTCCTCCTGGCCTGAAGCAGGCTTTGTTCATGGCCGCAATGATCCATGGCCCTCTTAAGGCAAACAGTGGGTCTGCCAGGGCTGCAGAGAGGGTGCCTAAACAACTCTCTCATTAAACACAACCTGTTGCTGTCACAGGGACACACACAGAGTGGCAGGAAGCCCAACGTTGCTCTTTCAGTGTCTACCAACAGGGTGTCAGGATAAAGGAAAGCCTGTGTTTATATATGCATGTGTGTGTCTATGCGTGTTTGTGAGTGTGTCTATGCGTGTTTGTGAGTGTGTGTGTGTGTGTGTGTGTGTGTGTGTGCGTATGTGTGTGTGTGTGTGTGTGTGTGTGTGTGTTTGTGTGTGTGTGTGTGTGTACTCTGTGTGCCAACTAATAATATGTAATCTAAGGTTACTTTAAAATGCATTTACTTTCTGTCAATATGGGTCGCTTACTCAAAATGTACATAGTTGAGAAACTAGGTCTCTCTACTCGACCTTGTAGTGCACAACAAGACAAAATGGCATTAAACACTGCCTGAGGGCCAACAGGATGACGAAACAGTCCTCAATCTTTGTGCCTTGCAGGCACACCCAACAACTGTTATCTTAGTTGCTAGAGGAAACTATCTAATATGCATATTCATCTTAATCCTGTGAGAGAACCACGGCTGTTGAAATTACTCATTTGTGCTGGTGATAGCATTGGCTTTATAGGGTACGTCGATGCATGTACATTTCTAACGGAAAAACAAAGTCTTCACAACAGTTGTCGAACTTTCTTTTAAAGTAAAGAACATTTTTATTCTTGCAAGGGGGGGAATAAGGCGGAAGAGCAGAAGCTAAACCCATTTGGCACAGGAGAGCTCTGACTGAACGGGATACAATGAATTGCTAGAAAGTGAGAGAGAGAGAGAGAGAAGAGAGAGAGGCAGAGGCAGAGAGAGAGAGAGAGAGAGAGAGAGAGAGGGGGGGGGGTGGTGGGGGGTGGAGATAATAAGAAATATAACACACTTTTCCACCGTCTCTTTGTTTGCATGTAAACTCCAATAAATAGTTCTTTAATTTACGAGTCCAATGTCTGAGCCCTGACAATAATTGCATAGTGTAACTTGCTCAATACAAAGGACTTTGATATCAAACATGTAAAATCTTTACTTTTGAATTGTCTCTTCATTTAGAATGTATTAAACTACAATGCTTTGTTATTTTTTGATACAATTTTTATATTGAAATGTTTTGATCACATTATCCAAGAAAAGAAACACACTGTCATTCACGTGGTCTCACCCTACCTCACAAAGTACTTCCTATTTGACCTCACCATTTGTTCTAACAATACTGTCAAAACGTAACTCAACACGTGTCTGACAGGGTTGGGAGCTGTTTCCCATTCAACTGATTGCCCTCTTAGTTTTTTTAGGTTTTCACCATTGTGCTCATTGTCTTCAAATCCATGGTGGCTTTAGGGGGAAAAGATTGGTGTTGTGAATTAAACCCACATATGACCCATAGGAAATCCAACCTGGGTGACACATCACTCTTCAAGGGAGTTACAAAGTGTCTTCGAGAAAAATGCAATAACAAGCTTCCTTAAGGTCAAGATTTGGCTAGCTCAAATATAAATGCTTTGTAACACCGGTTCTGGTGATTGCTTTGCTCTCTAGACAGTGTCAATTTTGACGAAAGAGCCGCGGATGTAGCTAGTATTAAGTTGGTGGTGTGTCAAGGGCACTTATAGGCGCCCGTGTCGTCTTTTACAGACAGTTCCTAAAGCCCTGATCTATTACCTACCTGGGCCAGAGGATAGATGTTTGCAGCTTAGGGGACCAATAGAAAATAATAGCACATCACATTCCTAATGGCTCCGATACACAGGACTTTTGGAATTCTCATGTGATCTTAACACCCTTGTTGCCATCCTCATTTCTGTTTACATCCGCTTGGTCTATCTACCAGACTTTTTTGGGGGGGGGCTGTTGTCATACCCAGAGCCATCCATTTTCCCTGGCAATACTTGCTCCTTAACATTGATCATGGTTACATGCTTTTCCTGAGAGAAACGGAAAAAAGATGGCAAATAAAGTGATTAGATAGAAAGGGAAATAATGTGCGTTGGTAAAACAATTTGTGCATTGTGTTAATACGCAAGAAGGGGAGGTCATACAAGTGAGTGGCTGAATTTCTAGCCAGATGGAACTGGTGTCTAAATGTGTGTGCGTATTTGTGTGAATGTGTTTGTGTGTTTTTCTGAGTTGTCTTCCTCACTCAAATACTGTCATTTCACAGTAAAATTGAACTGTTTTTGCATCAACCTTGTCTAAAGAAATGCTTCATCCCTGACACCACCACATGGACAAATTTTTTGGAGGAAATTGAGGCTTATTTAGTCTACCAGCTTAGTTAATCATGTGTCGTCTTTGATAAATGATAAATCCAGAGATGCGCTGTAATCGAATGATGTCTCCCTTTTTCCTGAGATCATGGAAGACTGTTGACAATAGGAAGTTGACAGGCACAACAGCACTATGTGTCTGGACATAGGTCTACTTCATTCCGTGTGTAACTTGCAGATTTGGGACTGTAAATAAATAAAACTAAAGTATGTCCCTCCCCATGGCAGATTAGATCAATCATTCCTTTGTTTGTTTTCCTAATAACCTTGTTATTTCTACAACGTAGTGTATATAGAGTAGTTTAATGTATGTTTTATGATTGGGCATGCTTACCAATGTTTGGGATATGATAAGTGCCTAGTTTATCACAAACATTATGATAGACTACAAGTTGCCATGCAACTCTCACTCTAACAGATGCTGCTCAAGAACAATAAAGTAAATCAGCCTCTTAATTTTTTTATGGTCAATATAAATCCCCCAGGTAATGAATTAGCCCTTATAGGAAATACTTCTTGACCAGACACCAAACATGCCTTACAATGGATGAAAATTATGGTTGATAGAAATTATGAAAATATTTTTGTTGTTAGATCATTTCTTGTTAGTTTTTTTTACTAGTTCACTTACAGTACAAGTGGCAGATAATAGTTTCCATATAACTTCAGATTGTTACTGGGTTGAAGATATCTGCACACGTCTTTCATTCCTTTGACCAACTCACTATTCAGATTAGTTTTCCATCAAATCGAGTCACAGTGGACCCACATGTAACGCAACATATCTGCCACTGACATTGAGAATGGTGTGACACTTCAGTGTTAAATAATGTCATGATAAAGGGCCCAAGGTGAATAGAGCGAGAAGTTATTCTCCGTCCTACCAGAGCTAATACTTAATCTAATGATGTCATCCATTTTGCCTGCTAATCTGGAAGACGGGCAGTGAGTTGTGAGGTAGGAAGTAAGTAGAGGTGATGAGATGCTGAGGCTGAGTCCCACTGATGAACTTGATTAGAGTAATCTTGTCTCCATCAGAGGAGCACCCCCATGCCTACAGACATTATTCATAGTAAAATGGGTAATTATCTTTTAGAATGGCCAGGAAGGAGAAAGAGACACCGTTGGCGTAGAATAAATGAGGGTCTGATACTTTAAAGTGTGTCCTGGATTTCAGAGGCTTCTACTTTCTTCAATTTATGAGTGCTTTTTTTTTGTTCCTCCTTTCCCCAAACTTGTATATTTTATTTTTCTGAGATTTTTTTTATTACTATTTAATTATGGAAGGTGATTAATATGTTTATACAGAAAACATCTACAAATGTTTGTTTGTGTGTTTATACCCAATATATTTACATTTACATATTAGCCACAGGCATGCGTAGTACTTTGAACCAGAGGCCCGAACATAAGTCTGTATCTACCAGTGCTTTTGATGTTTTTTATGCTAATTACACGAGAATAAACAAGACAATATTGTGTAAACATGCCCTAAGATTAATACATTCAAATAATTTCGACAAAGTCGTTTTTTTTTTCTGTTTAAACATATCCACTGCAACCTCCGTGAAATACATATGGTTATGTCTGAAATCCTCTATAGAATAAATTAATGTTTTGAACTTTGTTGTAGTGTCTTCCAACATCGAATGAATGCTTTTGTGAATAAAGTCTAGGGAACAATATTGGTCATATGCACTGAACCAATTGCTTTTATCAGTTCCTTTACTAGCTTAGTGAAACAGAACAATCCAGTTGAACCACCACCTCTAATGTACGTAGCTCAGACACAGTTAAGTGCCAGGGGCTGCATGGATTATTTTCTTTTGCATTCATCCCAGTATATGAGCTCTCCCAGCGGACCAGCACTCTCATTTGCATAAAGGGAGTGCAGCATATGGATCAACAATGGTATTGTCTTTAAGGTTTAAGTCTGATTGACATTAAAGGGATATTCTTCTGGACACACTTTGAACATCGGTTTCAAGAATACACAAAATAGTTTGTTTTCAAAAAGTCCTGTGAAAGGGTTGTATCATCATTAACTGCATACATAATTTGACACAGTCTTTCGTTCTTCCCTCCTCCTTTCCTGGTCATCCGGAAAATAGAGAGCTTTAACTTCTCTATCACTTCACAGCAAAGGCCATATCTGTGACTTGGGAGAGGTCTGAAAGAACATACATCCCAAAGCCACTTGGTATCCTAATAGATCTGCCAGGAGACATGTTAATGGCCTCTGCAACATCATTTCGACCATTAGACTGTGGACTCAGCAACTGCTCCAGCCCCTTAGTTAACTCAATGGAGACTGGATTATTTGCCCTCTCTGTTTATATTTTCCTGTTGGGAAAACAGTGCACAGCTCAAGTGATTTCTCTTTGAAGATCCCCTAAGCACAATGAATGTGTCCTTAAAACCTGTGAATTGTAAAACATGATATTCTTTGATAGCCTTTTTTATCCATCTAATCCAAAACCCTCCTAAAACCTTAGTGATCACCACCTACCATCCAAGAATATGGGCTAATTAAATTGGTACTTTTTACAAGTCTTACTCAATAAATCGGAATAAATTAACAAGGCATTACTAAGACTGCTACATAAAATTTGCATAGTGTATTTAATGAATATGCAACCGCAAGTGAAAAGGTCTGCCACTGTGAACCCTCCAAATTAGCATAACTACTTCCAGCATGTTTCTTAAATAATGCTCTCATTTGCACATCACTGAGTTGGCTAATTCTAACTTCAGTCAGGGTAGCCTCGTAATTAAGACTCTTGCTTTAATTTTTAATGAAGTTTATGTTACATCAATCCTGACAGTAATGAGGAGGACATGGAAACAAAAAGGCTGCTAATAATTAAATTCACCAACCAGTTTGAGGGATAATAATTCCTGCGGAGAAATTATATGACTAATTATTAATTAAATATTCATACTTTTGCATGGGTCTGGCTTACTTAACTGTCAGCCAATAGAGCCAAGATGCCAAATGCCTTTCATCTGTGTGGCGCATAAGGTTCTCGTGCATGCGTTACTGTCATTAATCAGATTATCCTTCAAACAAAAGCTTTAATTGGTCTCTCTTGTTTGATGACAGTTGCCTATTTTGGAAGCTGCTATGCTTTGTTGCTAATACCAGCAAATACAGGCATATACATTTTCAAAGTTTCAGATTGCATGGATCACTTTCACAGGCCATTCCTCAATAAATAATTATATTCTTTACTCAAATGTTTTTTTATCACCTGTTTCTCTTCGGCATACTGTTAGTTCTATTTCCACTGAATGATATAATTTGCGGAAGTGCTCTGGCAATTAGGCCACTGAATTTCTTGCCACAATAATAAAACTCTGAACACTTCATCACTTCACAGCCGTGCAAAATACTGGCAGGTCACGACACTTAAGTAACTTTGGATTAATTCACGTAATTTTGTGCATCAAAGGGAATTCAATCGAGTCCATTTCTATAAAACACAGGGCAAAGGTTGCATCAGACCCCATAAATTTAATCACAGCTGCTTTTTGACAGGCTTTTAGAGTGTTATTACAAGATCATGCGTTTTAATAACATTAAAAATGTCAAGTATGTTCTTCCTGTAGAAAGTGTACTAAATGGTTCAATACAGGCATATTACCTCAAGGTCATAATCTGTTCTATGAAAACTTAACACTTGTCTCTTAATGCCACATCTATTATGCAGATGGTCAGACAATGAATGGATTATCAATACACACACATTTTTGTTTTGTCATCCACAGTACAATGAAAATGTTGCTTATAAAAGTGTATTGTTACAAAGCAAATTAAGATTTTTTTGCTTCCTGTGTTATGTGGTCATGCTAATGTGCACAGTTTTAATACTCTGCAGAGTGTTTGTAGACAGTCCACTCTAGATCCGCTATGGCAACAAAGTTATATATAAAGTTTTTGCCTTTGACTTATTACCAAGTCTTGCCTTTTCTGTAGGAATTAAGAGTATGCACATACTCCTTGTGTTTTGTGTGAGTGCCGAAATTGCTACAGATGTAATAAACAAATATGCTTGCCTAAAAAGGGAAAGTACAAAGGTTTTCTAGACAGCTACTTATGTACTATGCAGCATGCAGCCTTAGTGAGACGGGAGGCCATAGATGCTCAGAGGTCCAATCAGAAAGGACGGCATCTGCCATTTTTAAAAGTTAATTCCAGAGGTAATGACTGTGGAGTTCCTGTTAATTCGAGAGTCTAGAAATCCACAATTTGCAGAGAAGAGGAAATCTTGTCTTTTCTCATTATAGCCTTGTGAAACATTCTCATTGCAGGCATATTTAATTGAGCTGCAGAAATGCAATATCAGTAGGACTTGGGGATAAATAACCAGTGTTCCCATTGGCCTCACTGAGAACCTATTGATGTTTCATAAATCCTAGTCAGTAGAAATTTAATTGAGTTACCATGCTGAATTACCTTGCATCTAAATGGCACCCAGGTCCACAAATGGAATAATTAGGCCAGCGAAAATGGGATGTATCGAGTGTTATCCCAAGTGACAACAAGCCATGGATATTCACTTGATTGCCTGCATTTGTGAAGCAAATCTGATAACAAGCCTGGCTTTCTCACACGGGGAGAAGTTCATGAATTTATAGTGATACATTCAAAACAGGTGCATTCTGGTATAGAGATGAGTAAAAAGATAGAACATAAAGTTCAAAATGAGCGCAGGATTAAATCAGTACCAGAGTTGTATTTTACATCGTGCATCCTATTGATTTCTGTACAATTTAGAAACAAAGGTCATGTATAGAAAGTTGTATGAAATGTTACATTGTAAACAAGAGATTGTACTGCGGAGATAATCTCATATATCTCTGGTATTAATATGATGTTTTAAAATAACCCTGGTACATAAAATTGAGAAAAACAGCACAGCTTTCCATTTAACATGATATGCGCTGAAACCTTTCATTTGGCATTCAGCAGGTCACAACTCTTTATCTTGTGTTATGGAAATTCAAAATCTGCTAATACACTTGCACATCATATTATGTAGTTATTTGAAAGACCCACTCTAACATCCTTGGACGCTTTAATTTAAACCACAGTTAATACACTTCACTTTCAATCAACACCTATTTGGTTAATTAGCACTTTAATTGATTTAGTCTTTTAATCATTCCAGTGTGATTGTTTTTTTGTTGTTGTAAAATGCAGAGAACAGGTGCCAAGTGGCTAAACTGATAGGACCTGTCGCCGATATATGTCTTGGGAGTCCCTTGAATGATAAAAATACAGTAAAAATACAGTAAAAAGTCTTGATTGCAACTCAGCAGAGTCAGAATGTTCCAGTGAGATATTTTTCTCCAATGAGATGCAGGTGGGAAATGTCTACATATATACTGTATGTATATATATAAACCGTAGATATATTAAAGATTGTTATTTTAATATTTGTTGTTGGTCATTTTACATTCCACTTTTAAAATTATGCCACAAGGAATTTTCTAATTTCTGCAAATGGATGAATGTAAGGAGTGTAAGTAGGCTTATGCACAACCCTCCAAATAATTTTGCTCAATCTGCATTGTTATGCATTAGTATTGCTTGAAGATGGTCCAGCCAACGACTTCATTTTGACTTATTTACCACCGTGGTCTGTCCACAGTAAGAAGGGACTGACGTGACAGCCTGATGTAGAGAGGACATAGATTCTAGCATATTGTATGGTGCACGCTCCTTGTCAACCTTCACACTTCAAGTACACTATGTGAATGAACTAATATAAGGAAGCACATTCTAATCTGGGTGTGGCACATTAAAACACACACAAACACACACACACTCTCTTTCTCTCTCTCTCTCTCTCTCTCTCTCTCTCTCTCTCTCTCACACTCTCTCTCACTCTCTCTCTCACACACACACTCACTCACTCACACAGGAACACCTTGCCTTAGACAAACACCTCCAAAGATCTAGAGACAAGGGCACTGACTACATTTTAGCACTGCATTGCCATAACATTTTATTTGTATTCTGCAATCAATTATTTTAATTACATTCAAAAGTAAGATAAGTCTCTAATTAATTATTATAAACTAAATTTGATGTATAACTAAAGCTTCGTATATCAGGTGTCTGCCTTGGGAGGAGTTATGTCATGCAGGACACTGTACAGTGTTTACATTGCAAATTAATTCAATAATGCATATAAGGTACTATTAACCTTTATTATAGTCCTAGTCGTCATACTTCCTGATATTACTCTCATGTACATTCCTCTATCCCTAGCCTTTTTTTTGGGGGGGGGGGGGGGCTTTAGCGCAAACCCTAGTAGTGATGTGGGTTGCTTCCTTTAAAAGACAGTTTGTTGAATGCAAACAGTTTTATTAATTATATTATAGCATCCTGTTTATTTTCAAACATGTCAAATATTACTGCTTTTAAGACAGTACTGCATGCCCTTCTAAAATAAACACTACAAACACACCACCTCCTCCCACCCTTCAATTAGCCATGGTTTAATAGCAACTCGCTGATTTCCTAAACCTTGCTGTGTATGCAGCACAGGCTAGGACAGTATTATTATTATATAATGAATTAGTGCTATCAAACGTGTCATGCCTATTACCAGACAGCAGGAGGCCTAGGACACCAGTCACCTCTGCGGGAACACTCTAGATGCTACACCAACCCCCACACACACACCACACACTCTCTTGCTCACTAACCTGCCTGCATGACCCTATTAGGGCCAGCTGATTTATCTGAGAAGGTGTGTTATGTGCTTAGCAATAGGAAGCGTGGTTAATTCAAAACAATGTAAATCATGCTCTATTACAGTATTTGAATATGTGTGGCAGGCTGGATTGTGGGGGTCTTGGCACCGTGGGGAGAGGAAAGAGGCTCTCTGACTGTGTGGCCACTCTAAAGCCTGAAGAGACAGCCACAGACACAGACCACTCCAACAGCAATCATATTACGGGCAGGTCAGCTCCCCTCTTATCAAGCACCTGCTTTATAAACATATCAAGTAAAGGGTAGGGGAGCTGACATATTGCGTTAGTTATTTTCCTTTGTTAGAATTATTTCTACTGTGTGCCATGCATATTTAAAAAATAAATATAATAATAAATACAATATGCATTTTATAAATCATGTCTGTATTTAACAAAAAGAAAAATAAGCGAAAGTAATACAAATATATTTAACCTTTAAAAATGTAGTGTGCGTACATACAGCATATTTTTTATTCACATGCACGTCCCTTACTCTTTGGTCAGAACACTGAAGACATCTTACTTTCTCCACCTTGAAAGGTGGATAGAAAAATGCTAACACTAATGTCAAAGGTTAAGCTCACACTTGTGACCCCTTCAAAATAGACCACATGATTTACTCCTTCTGTCACAGCCTTTCAGTTGCCAGTGCTACTGGGTGTAAGATTATATAACACTTATAGTACCTAATTTGGTGTTTGGAGGCCATATATCTCTATATGTTGCTCAATAACTTAATACTTTTTAAGACGTATTGATTATAAAAGATGAACAATAACAATTTAACGATTTAAATTAACAATGGTATCGTTAATAATGTCATAGAAAAGCATATTGTGTAATTCTTCTTTGAGAAAGGTCTATGTTGGTCTTGGTTATCGTTGTTGTGGTTTTTGTCTGCTACTCCCGCTGTAGTCAGTCTCTTCTCCACTGTAGACAGTGGAACAAAAGATATCGAGTGACCAAATCCTTTATATCTGTCTGGTGAAAAAAACAGTGAGTGTCATCTTTTACGACTATTACACACACATCCCATCAACTACTACCAAACATAGGAACAATATGGTACAGTTATTAAGGAAATTCTAATAATTAACATAAGGAGATCAGGAAATAAGGTTCAATACACAAGCCATTGCAATATTTTTGTGGTAATGCGTGACGAGGTCTCTGCAAACTTATTGATAACATTCGACACATTATTTATTCCCACACATATTCATTAAACACACACACACACACACACACAATTTCCCAGGACTTGACGAGAGTGATATGGATGCTATCCATCTCAAAAGCACCTGTGAGCCAGCTGCAAGGGAATCTGTGTCCTAACACTACCAGAAGGAGCCCAGATGTTAGCTTGAACCACAGCTGGAAGCAACAGAGCTTGTATTTAGTATTTAGGGAGAATAACACCTAATGGGTTACTTTGAAAGTTGATAATGATAATAATTGATTGTATTTGCACTTCTAGACACTCATAGCGCTTTGTCGAGGTAGATATAGGCCTGTGCAAGGAAAGTTCCAAATCTGTTCAGAAACGTTTTACATGAATTATACATGAAGGTAAAGCCAGCTATGTGGCCAACAAGATTGGCCACTTCCATGCATTCTTTCCTGTGTAATTGCTATACGCTAAGCTTAAAAACCCTGCTCTTCCTGAAGTCAGGCAAGCATTTAGGGTACATGGTATAATTTTTTAGTATCAATTATTTAATTATTTAATGAAATCAATATAATGTTTATGCTATATTCTTTCAAACAATTGACATTAAGGTAAATTGTACATCTTAAGACATAATACATAGCACACCACAAGCATATTAGCAGGTGATTATGAACATTGTGTATCTTCTTATAATTGCGAGCATATTTTAACTGGAATTTGACGCAAGTAACTGGATTTGCGCTCCAATTGGCAATTGTGCTTTGCAAACTTTTACTCCCATAGCAAAAGTTGCTAAAGGGTAATAATATAATTTCATTGGCAAAAATAAACATAATTAACAACTGAAGATGACTTGTTTTTTTATGTATTTTCTTTTCTACGAAGACATTGCCTACTAAATTGTTCTGGAATCTGCAAGGGAAAAATGTAGGCCTACATAACAACCATTTGATGTTGAACTGCGTAGAACTTACTATTGCCATGGGGCATTTTTGAGATTGAGAGATTCTCAATGTAGTACCCGATCATTCCAAGCTGAAACTAAAGACTGACACAATGATATAGCCAACAGATAGGCACAACGTCTATAACTTACAATTGATGCACCATTAATTCAAATATCTTCAACTTTATGTCTTGTAAAATGAATTCCTAATTTAGGTAATTATTTATGATTAATTAAATATCAGTACTGCCATTATGTGTACTATTGGAGCGCCAGCTAAATCTAATGTATTTCTAAAATACTATTAGGCTACTAAATAAATGTTTGCTGTTTAGCAGCTGCTATCACTGTATCCTATTCTTTCATTAATTAATATATTAATTTCCTTTTTACTTAAGGCTGACTATTTTAATCCGGCAACACATCTTGTGCTGTGATAATAATTAAAGAAGATCGCACCCGCATGCACAGACACACGGGCACACACACACGGACACACACACGGACACACACACACACACACACACACACACACACACACACACACACACACACACACACACACACGCGCGCGCGCGCACACACGCACGCAAGCACGCACTCACACAAATACTATGTTGCTTTAATTACATCATTTGGCTAATTAATTAACACTTCCTGAATATTCATAATTTTTTGCACCACTACCTCCTTAACTGTTGGACCGTTCTACTGTAAAATAGGGTCCCATTCACCACAGAGCTAAAACAAAAACAAAAAAATAAGGAAAAGCGCAACAGCATGGCGTACAAAGTTTAACAACTTTTTGGTTTCACGAACAAATATGGATTTGAATAATTTTGTTATTAGTCTTATTTTCATTATCATTATTCTTATTTGCTTAATGTACTTCAGAGGAATATTTTCTTGCGGTAGTTTATATAGCCTATATTTTTTTTTTATAAAAATAAATTTTGATGATGACTTAATGATTATGACTGACAACTAGGCCAATTCGCTTTACACTAGGCCTATATCTTCATTCTCCAAAGATATGCCTACAGACTTTTCCATTTGTCGCAGTTCATGCTATAGGCCAATATGTAATAAAATAAAAATATTCTACTTTTAGTCTAATCTGTAATTAATAATAATATTCGGCTAATTTTGTTTGTTAGGATTTTTATTTTATTTTTTTGCGGCTGCGGCAACTATAACATTTGTTTTCTTTTGTATAGACACGCAGCAATTGAAGGCTGACGTGTGAAAGCAGCTGTTAGGTTTTATTTTTCATTCTTTGCTCTACGCTTTTGTGTCCGTCACCCTGGGAATGGCACGCCTCACTACTCTACTTTGAGATGCTGCAAGGGCTGTCTTTGTTTCCCTTATAGAGACACGCACAAAATTGTTCTTATACAGTTCCCGGCTGCAAAAGCAACTTCAGAGAGGGACGCAGTTCACAAGTGCAATGCTATTTGGCCTGAGTAAACCTTTGTTTTGATGGTAGGCTACTACAAATGCCCATACAGTGCGAACATATTTGATTTACTACGTCTTGAATAGATTCCTTTGAGCCAAGTTAATCTTGTTCAAATATCAGTCTTTTATCTCCGAAACAGCTCCGACAAAAATAAATAAAAAATATGTAGCCTATTCATTGTCTATAGGAAAACGATCAAGCTATCAAATTTTAAATTATTTATAATGCATGAATATGAAATGGAAAACAATAATATGAATGCAATTTATTTTATCTAAATAGTATTTTCAATACAAAAGCTATATTTTCTGATACATTCTCTATGTTAAATGTTGTTGATAATGATAGCCTAATTGATAGGCCTAGTTGTCAATGGGCCTAAAAGGTGCATTTTGTCAATGAGAAAATCTGGCTACGATTTTTATATCTCAACCAAAAGTATTTTCCCGAATCAATGACATCGCCCTCTTCCTCTAATGATTCACTGATTTGTGTACGCACGTAGGTAAATTAGCATACTCCATATAGCAAATCCGTGAGTGTGTGTGGTCTCAAATTTTTTTTAACCCACCATGCAGAAGGCTGGGTCTCATTGAGAAAAGAATGCCCATTAATCAGTTTTTGGCTTATTTTAGCGGTAGGCTTATTTCAGTTTGTATTTTTTTTTTGTAAAACCTTGAAGGAAAGAACAAACCAAAAAACCATAATGCATTTTAAAACGTATTTTATGTGATGAAACCACATCCTATATTATAAACTATTTAAAAACTAGATTCAAGGACTAAATGGTCTGTAGAATAGCCTGTTTTAAAGTAATTAACCTCGTGCAGCACAAATATGTTATACTTACCACTAATGATGCTTGTCTTCACTATCATATAGCCATTCTCCTCACCAAAAGAAAAAGAGAAATCAAGCTAGGTTGACAATGACATTTTATCATAGCATAGTATAAACTTCAATGACAATACACGAGGCCATGTCGAGCGATTACACTGTCAAACATGAAATTGTTTATGAAGCTCTATTTGTAAATGCAAATTGTTGTCTAGATAGAGATGCGCTGTCCAAAAAAAGATTTGAGCATACCTTAACATGCCACAGCAGCGATCCACCACAATTCAAATCTGGTTGCCTATCCTTTCACCTCTCTGTCTTCAAATGGAAATGATTTCTATTGGCTCAAGGTGTCCATGTAAATAGGTGTAAATGAAACCAGATTATGCCTTTTCTTGAACGCCCTCCTCCCAGGGCGATTGTCATGTGACAGCAAAGAAGTGGCACATTAATGAAGTACCTCTACAGGGGTCTTGTCTGCTCATGCCCCACATGTAACTACAGACAGTTCGGTAAAGGACTTGGAAGCAGCTTCTTCGCTCATCTCATCAGGAGCAGAAGATACTGATTACAGTTTGTGTGGTGGAAAAGACGCTTCTAAATAGTGTTGGTCATCGCAGAGACACAGTCTAGTTGTTTTGTAAGACAACCGTCAAACGTCCAATGCGCTGAACACATAACGGAAGAAAAGTAAGTTGCACTCTAAACTTTTCATTTTTGGTTGCGGTGTAACTTTATTTAGCTTTTATAAAAATGTTTGCCTATAATGGTCGAATATCTTTCCAGCAGTATATAATTATTTTCCAGTGAACGGATATTGTAAGCAAGTATTCAAACATTTAACTGCATTTCTTATTTTTTCCAGGTTACTTTAGATAATGCCTCGACCGGGGAGAAACACATACAGTGACCAAAAACCACCATACTCCTACATCTCGCTCACTGCCATGGCCATTCAGGGTTGCCCAGAGAAGATGCTCCCTCTTAGTGAAATTTACAAGTTCATCATGGATCGATTCCCCTATTACAGGGAGAATACACAGCGATGGCAGAACTCTCTGCGGCACAATCTATCTTTCAACGACTGTTTTATTAAGATTCCAAGGCGACCAGACCAGCCAGGCAAGGGGAGTTTTTGGGCTCTTCATCCCAGCTGCGGCGACATGTTTGAGAACGGAAGTTTTTTGAGACGCCGAAAACGATTCAAGTTGATGATGATGGCATCAGACCACCTAGCACCAAGCAAGCCGTCAGATGCTGCCCAGTACCTTCAACAACAAGCTAAACTTCGATTGAGCGCATTGGCAGCGTCGGGGACGCATCTCCCACAGATGACAGGCTACAACATTGGCATTTCTCAGCCATCAACTTTTAAACACCCATTTGCCATCGAGAACATAATTGCTAGAGAGTACAAGATGCCAGGGGGGCTTGCATTCTCTACCATGCAATCTATGTCTGCTGGCTACCCACTACACAACCAACTTACCAGCGCTTGGCCACACATGTACAGCACCAGCGTAATGGACACAGTGGCTCCTATCTCAATGGCCAGTGACTACTCTACCTACGGAATGCCTCTCAAGTCTCTTTGCCACGGCGGACAGACGTTGCCTGCCATTCCTGTGCCAATAAAGCCTACCCCGGGCTCGATGGCAGGTCTGTCAGCGCTGCCAACTCACATCCCAGCGTTTCTCGTGAACTCGCCTCAGTCTCTCAGTCCTACATCCCCTCAGACAGCTACAAGCCAAAGCAGCCCTGCCACGCCTGGTGACACGGGTACAAACCCCTCCTCTGCATTGCAGTTGGTTGTATCAGCTCACTGACAAGACATTCCTGGAACTTTTATGAACTTATGAAAAGACGTCAACTCCATGCAGTGCAATATTTATTGTACACCAATTACAACCAATACCAGGCAAACTCATAAGGCAAGATGAAAAAGTTTCTTATCAGGCAATATTTGCTTTATGTTGTTTTTCGTTTCACGCTACTTATACTTTCATTAGAAATTGTGACAGTTAATGCCATGTAGACCTAAATTCAAGTGTTGCGTATTATCCAATAGCCTATTTGTGCAATTTTTCGAGCATATGACTTCCATGTCCTAACTGATCTTCTAAAGCACTGTAATCCATAATTTCAAAATTGACTTTTTATTGTGGTAACCATTTTCTGTTGCAGAATTTTTTATTTTTTATTTTTTTGTCTTTGCACAAACTCAAAAGTTAAACGTGTAGAATTAATCTCGTTTCAGTTTTTAATCGCAAACAAATGTATAGACTTGACCGAAATAAAATGTATCTTATCTTTATTCAACTATATGTTTGGGTTCAAGTAACCCTTTGACATATGAAGCCTATAAGAAGACAATTAAAAAATAGTGTAAATTATTATAACAAGTCTGGAAAAAACCCTGCATTTTTCCAAATGGCTACAGACTATTATTATTTTTTTTTTACTTTTTATTTTGGGCAGTTGAAAGCAATCACAAAGACCTCTCGATGACGTTTCCAGAAAAAAATACTTGAAAATGTAGCCTATATTTAGGCTATTATAATTTTTAAAACACATCAGAAATATTAGAAGAAATGCGAGGATTGCCTATATGAAAACGTGTATAATGCACTTTTTGGTAGACGTTCCTTATCTGTGCTTGACAGATAATAGTGTAGTTTCGCTGTGCAGACCGTTTTATTTAAAACACTGAGGTGGCCATATTATAAATGCTGTATATTTGTACGTTTTCTGTATAGATAAAAGCATGCTACATCCAAATGTTGTGTTGTATTTTGATGCAAGCATGCATGCTTAAGTGTGCATTGTGTCTGCAATAAACTGCTGGTCATTAAAATACTTTGCTGTTCAATTTCCGTAAATTAGAATATTGGTAAACATTTCTGGTAAACACACACGTACACCCACAGTTACACACACGCACAATAACACAGCTTGACCAAACTCACTGTCATGTTAAATTATAATGTGTAATAACAGGCTCCTACGAGATTTGGAATTGCATAAACTTATTAGTTAAAAACAGGCTTCAAGAATATTCTTTAGTGAATGTCTAATTTATATGTTCTATTCGTGGGAAACGTCTTGTGTGTTGACGAATGTGGTTCAACAAATATCCAAATAAAAATACCGAACAACAGGATAAAGTTATTAAGGTGGATTTACCAAAAAAGTATATTAAGCAATATAGTTACAAATCCAACCAAACATCTTCTTAAAGCACAATGTTTTGCTGATCGCTTTTACTCCGGAAACCTATTAGCCAAAGTTAATATAAACATTCACTTTGCTTTTTTTCCTTCTGAAAAAAATCCGCATCAACTTTTAAATTGCTTTTCCAGACATGTTTAACATTGCACCATATGCATCATTTTGTTTTACCATTGTTTGAGTAGCGGACTTTCACACAAACAAATATTCATCCAATATCTAAACAAATAATTTCCATAGCACCTATTCCAAAACTTTGTGCTATGGTATCAAGTGTAGGCCTACCAACCTTATTAAATGTTAAAACAACAACAACAACAACAACAACAACAACAACAATAATGATTGTGATATGAATAATTAGACAAGGGACGGAAGGGGCCACACAGGGATAGTCCAGCTCAGCCAAACACCAATGCATGAAATGACTGGGTCAACACTGGATTCATGCTGTTAGACGATGACTGCAAATTATGCCAGTGGGTGTCAATTTCAATGTTAAACCAGGAAGATAACAGCTAAATTATCATCTTTAGTCAAATGACATTTTGTCAGTCCACTGATATGTATTAATGTCAATACCATTAGAAAACAGGAGCTCTCAAGGCTGCTAAAATATAATTTGGCCAAAATGAACACATAAGGGGAAAAAACAATAATTCTAGGCTTTACTTTTTCTTTTAATTTCCTTGTTAGCTATCACTTTGGTGGATTACACCTCATGGCGTATGTCCAGATCATTATGGAAATGTTTGCATTGAATAGGGTTATGTGACATAGCTCTAGAATGTCCAAATGCCAATTTCACACATTGCTTTTAAGTGGACACTTTTATTTAAAATTAAAAACAATGCTGTTAAACCCTTTGATTCAGCAATAAAGAAAAATTATCAAGTTTGTGGACAGCTCTGAACTAATAGAGCTTGGCCAGCCATAAGGGATTAGTCAGCTAACACTTCCCTACACACAAGACAATTGTGTGCCATCAGTGTGTATAGGCTTTTCAATGTGTTGCCAAGATACAGACCATGTTACCATAAAAAATGTTAGATTCTCGCGACATCTCCCTGTAATCTGCAGTGACACACAAGTAAAACAAATGGAATTGAGTGAAATAGTTAATCACATTCCATTTTGTTGACAATCCAGTTTGAAAAAGGGATGGGCACAATGTGAGCTGTGTATGTAAAGTTAGAAAGGTTACTACATGTTTATGTTTCTATTTACAGACTAAATCTGTTCGTGGCAGCACAATAGGTTTCATGTAGTAATGGAGTAACATCTCAGATCATGTTTGCTTTCAGGTCCCTTTTCTTTAGAGCAGGATAAGGAATGTAAAGAGAGATTCTAGCTCCCACGCAGTGTGCACTGAAGACAGAATGAGACTTCAGCAGATCCAAAAATGTGTTCTGGTATTTATTATTCTGTTGATATAGCAGTGAGTACACACAATCTTTAAAATTGAGTAAACCTGTTTTCCACCCAAACGGGAGGCAACCCTCTTAACCCCATTTAGTAAACACAACTCTTGCTGTTATAGCGACACCTTTCTTTATTGCATTGCATTGTTTGACTTACTCTTAGAGGTTTTGTGGTCGAAGGAAGGTTTATTTTGCGCATTCACCGGTCAGAGTTGGTAATGTTCAAAGCTCATGTCTCACAACAGAGGGCACACAAAGTAAGGATTCAAGTACAGGAGGTGCAGATGGTGATTGTGCCTGGAGCAACCTCAAACATCCATCATCTCTTCGGTTCTGAAGGCTAAACCAGTTTTTGAAGTTTATAAAATGAATACAGTCACCATCGTGTCCTTGTGCAGCTGCTTTTTCCATTTATTGTGGCAAGCATGGTCTGTTTGTAAACATGTTGATAACATTGCAGATATTGTTGTGATGTAAATGCACAATATTCTTTCTGTAAAAAAAACCCAGAGAGGAGGCATGCATGTTCAAAATGTATTTCGACATGGTTAATGTTGTGCACCTGTTAAAATGTGATTTTCTGACTTTTCGGTATGCAACAATTTCTTGCTTATAAAATGCCCTGTATTATGGTTTGGGATTTATACAGCAGGTTGCATATAGTATTTTTCTATTCTGTACCATATCACCTGTAGGTATTTGGTGCCACATCGCCTAGACCGTATTTGGAGTGTATTTATCTTCAGTTTAATACAGGCCTAAGGGCCCTCTTTGGTATTGCCCTTTCTGTTCACAAGATAGGAAGATTTAAGGAGTCTAAGTTGGGCAGTTTGTCATCTTCTGATCCTGTGTACTTAATTTACTTTTGTAACATCTTATCTGATGAAGCATACTACAATCCACACCTTATTGAGGAGTCAAAAAGAATATGTGACGGTTGTAACAGGTAGGTTGTTTTTTAGGGTCTGACTATTTCCCCTGTAGCACTGGTCGGACAAGCCAATTTATCTCCTGTCTTGGAATTTGATCTACCACCATAAACTAACACTTGCAAGACACTTCAAAGGTACTTTGGGAACCAGAGGTGACAAAAAGTTTCACTGTGCTTTGAGGTAGATCCACGGATAGATAAGATGTTATAGATTAGGTCTCAGGCAGTCAACATGTGGGGACCAAGGACCAAGCCTTAAGGCACTCCAGCTGGGCAAGGCCATTTTTCTTTAGGGAGTGTTTAGGGAATTTGGACAAGAACAACTTACCCATCTGCACAACCTTATCTAAAGGAAATAAGGTTTCCATGTTCAATGAAATTATTTGTCCATTTGTCAACGGGTGTGCTTTAAAACACAGTAGAGGCTGTAATTAACAGCAAGCACATTCATGGTAACACACTTTCCCTTTAGCCCATATTACATAATTTCTTGTATGATACAGATCAATGCTTAATTTGAATTTATACCTTGTTTGTTAAAGTGGTAAAGTATTTGCAGTTTATCATCTATATAATCTATCAAAATATCAAACTTTTTTGACACTGCCAATATATATTTTTTATAAAATATGATATGAATAAGAAAATATAAGTTGACTTTAAGATGTTAAGGTACATGTTGTCCCTTTTGAATGGGTATTGAGGTTAATACCTTGTTTTGCATGAAAAAGAAAGCTGGACTAAGCTCTCTTAATCTCGAGTTGTTGTGATCTGTGTCAAATCCTCTAGAACAGAAAGTGTACCTTTTGTTATTATTATGTCATGTCTTTCCTTTTTGACTTTTCTTTCTTTAATAGTGAATTTTGAAAGAGGCTAATTAGCAGAAACACTGTTCCTGGGTAGCAATAATCTCCCTGAAAAGGTTGATAATCCTCCCATTGTTTAAATGTGTTTTGTGAAGCACCACTGAAATTGCCAATGTATTTGTTTTTTTTTCAAGTCAGCAGATACTTCTTTCCCAAACAAAATGTTTTAATTATAAAGAACAAAATGTATTGAATGAACAAATAATTAAATGCAGTGTTTTTTACAAGCTTAGATATTATAAAAAAAACAATCAACAAGCATAGGTTTCTTAGGTTCAGTAAATTAAGTATTTTTCAATTCAGTTCATCAAACATAACGTCAATTCTGTGCATTGTCTCTACTTGTTCCCTACGGAAACAGTGTTTGATCTAGGTGTAATTAATCATGTATTTTTCTCATTAATTAGAGTCTTGAGAAAGATGACACAGTGGTGTCCAGTGTGCAGTGGAAAGGGTTTGCTAATTAGTCATCCCACTTACAATAAAGGCAACCCCAAGGAGATGCCAGTGATCACTCACAGTAAGGTGAAACAGACCGCAGAATAGAGATGATGACACACCACGCACCAAGCCTTTTAATCCCAGCCAGGCGCCCAGGTTATTTACATCAATTAATGAATTCAATGGATGATGAAATGTGATGAAAGAAGCGTGTAGTCGTCAATAGGTTATAAAAGGAATGTCTTCACTTCAGTGTTCAGAAGTCGGGAACTAAGCGGTGAAAAAAAAAAAGTATGTTTTATGTTTTATAAAGGAAGTCAGTGGCACATCTGAAAACATTTCAAACTGTTTTGTATTATACAATGGGGGAATTCCCACATGAAATTGTCATCAGACTGGCCACAAAGTATCAATTAATAGTTCTATATAAAATCATCTGCTCTCTTCACTCAACCTAACATCATCACACTGCGTTTCCTATTTGACTCCAAGGGAGATGACTAAAGGGAGAAATAACTAGCCCTCCCAATAGTGCCCTATTTCTCACAGGTGCACAGTGGGAAGGAGGGACTGCCTGCCACTAATCGTTGGGTGTATGTGGGATGAGGGGATGTGAAAACGACACTAATTCATTGTCAATAAAAGCCATCCCCCCCATCCCACTCCTGAACTATGCTGTGCTCAGCACCTCCCCTCAACTGCTCCCCATGGCTAATTGTCATACATGCTAGAGAGGAAGCTGCTGCTGTGTTTGAAGCCAACTCTAAGCATGGAAAATAAGCATTTAACAACCAAAAAAAGAGCAAAACAAGATGCCCCAGTTCAGGGAGAGCTTATTGGAAATTCTCACTGTCCTAAATAAAATAAATTTAACTCTTAATGGCATATTAGTTATGGGTGTATGTATGACATTGAGAGGGATAGTGGGGCACAAAGAAAAATAACAAGTTTACACTTGCCTTACAAAGGCACTGGTTGGATGTTATTTAGGTCACACACAGAACTGAAAGGGATCACCTCTAGCTGTAATGGATTACTTATTTACATACTGGCAGTCAATTCGTATGACAACAGATTGCATCTTGGTTAAATGCCAAAGCTCAGAGGAGCTTGCCATACTTGACTTGGTGATCGGTGTGAAATACTTCTGAACAAATTAAACTATAGAGAGTAGAGACCGCATTATTTAAACATTGTAAACATTTTTCTCACATCTATTGTAACTGTAAAACACTGCTTGTGACCAGTCTTGAGGAAATAGTTGGTCCTTATGAAACTAAAAGTAATAGGACATTTCAAGAATTATTTTCTTCTGAAGTGAGTGTTTCATACGGGCAGTGATTGATAATGCCTTAGTGGCCTGTGGCTGGTAGTCAATTGTAAACTCATTTTTCAGGGTCTTTAGTCTCTCTCTCAAGTAAGCCAACAAATAGCGTTGAATAGCGAGAATAGCTAATTTGAAATGGAATTTGAATTTCAGGGGTGATATGAAGTACCAATTGGATGGGTTATAGCTCACTTACCCTCGACAGCAACAACCAGTTCATGATGATAATACATTTTTTGTTGACTTTGAAATTTGAATACACCTCCCATTCTCTTTGATCTTTGTTAGTCGCCAAAAGGTATTAATGCCCCCTGTTCAAATGTTAGAGTTCCTTCAAAGGTGGAGGATAAATCATTAGGTGGCAGTCCAAATGAACATTCGAGCTGTAAGCACATTATCATGGAGGTTTAATCAGCTTCGTTAGGGAAGAGTGAATCCAGACAGCTGCACAACTTTGTCTGTGCATTAAGACATGTCATACAATCAGAAATATGCATTGAAATTAAAGTGTAACCCTGACATAATTGGGTGTATTACGTATTGTCATGGATAAGATGGCAGTAGTAAAATGCAATGTGAGAACATGCTAATTTAATTTGTGTGCAATGGCACGCAACTGCTTGAAGACGTTCATGTTTTTCTTGTATGGGTTACTCACACACTTGTTCTCACTGTGTGTGAACTTTTGATGATGCTGCTGCACTAATTATCTGATGATTTCCCACCACTTTCAGAGGTCAAAATAGGAACAATGCCAAAGAGGGTAGGGAATATGCAAAATAGTTCATTTGTGATGCAGAAAGTGGGGCCAATTCAGGATTGCTTGTTCAGGATTGTTATGGCATTTAGAGCATTAGTACACCAAAGTACAAAAAGAATGCACTTCACAGTAAAGCCACTTTCAGTCCTTTAAGCTTTATCTCCTCATTATGTATTACTTCATTATTATATTTTGGTTCGAGACCTGGGACCAGCAAACCTGCAGCACGATGATTCTCAGCTTACCAAAACCTGTTGTGGGGAGCACTGAGTGTATGCAGTAAATTGTTAGGCTGAGTGATCACAAATCACGACAGAGAACAGGCATACTTCTTCAAAGGGTGGGCCTCTTTCATTGGTTTTACGACCCCGCCGTGAAAAAGTTAGACATGGCCACTGTCCCTGCACCTGGGCCATTATCAAGAAACAGGGATGATCTCCTTTCCAGAGAGGTGAAAGACATTCAAATGTACAAGGAGAAGATTAGTCTGATTCAATCTCCTCTTTCTGGGTCCAAAGAAAGAAAAGAGAAAACCCTTGGACTTCAAAAAAAACAGAGACCCCTCCAATTGCCTCTATTTTGTTTGAGTGAAAGAAAGAGAAGATAAAGAGAGAGAGACAGATAAAAAGAAAAAGAGGCATTGTACATCCAAAGTGCTAATTCGGAACTTGTGCCTCTAATGCACTTGAGAGACTCTTAAAGACTTTTAATTGTCTAAGTTTTTATTGAAAAGCCACGTTTGTGACTTTTAATTGCAGGGTTCTTTTAACGAATTACATTCAAGCTAGGCCTACTTAAACAGTTTTAAAGGCTTTGACCTTACATACAAACCATGCCTACTGAACTCATACCTAAGGTATTTCGTAGTGATGTAGAGCGATGAACTTGCATGAACACACGATATTTGTTGTTACATTAATGGTGCTAATGGAATTTTCTTTAAAAAACTGTTAGTTTACTGAAAATGACAGTTGATTGAGTTTGGTTCACTCATATTGATTGGCTGACATGTTAATTAATGTTCCATCAGAAAAACATATTTACTTTGTTAGTAATGTATTTGTAAAAGTTCAACTGATAAAATTGCTTTGATAGTTATTTTAACTTTGATATATACAAATACAATTATCAATCAAATGAAATCCTCACATTACAGCACTTTTTACTTTGCTTTAAAAGTATTACTTGAAGGTATCTTTAATGATTGTGTCTCTGGTCCCCCTGCTAGGTACTTACAAACATTCATCCTTTTTAGTACGTTAGCATACCGTATTGTTCCAACAAAATACACATGAGTTATTCTCCATTGAGTGGAGGCACGCACAATTAGTCAAATGATGCTCAGTTTTTTAATGAAGGTGCAGCTTGAATGTTTCTCCCTCCATAGCTCTGTGTGGTTGGCCAACGTGCAGTCTGGAATAGCGGGGCGGCTCAATGACAGTTTACCGTATTGCCTGGCGACGGGCAGTCCCCTCTCAGTGAAGAGACCACCCACACAGGGGTGTCAAGAGTTCTCAGGCCCCCAAAGCTTGGACTTTTTTCCTTCTTTCAGACTGTTTGCAGCCTGCCACCGTTGTGGCAGAGCTCTTTTTTTTCTGTCAGCTAACTCTGTCAGGCTGCTTTCATACATGAATGGCAGAACCTGAAGGACTTCCAAACAATTTCAAGGATGAATGGAGAGTTTTCAAGTGTTATTAGACAATGGAAATGTCCCTTTTGTGTTTACTTTAGTGTTAAAAGACGAAAAGGATTCATTTCGTTCCCTTGTATGCCAAATGATGTACCACACTAGGATAACAGACTTCTGATTGACCTTGTGCCCAGATAGTTACACTCATGTTTCAGGATTTTAATGCATAAACAAATATGTTATGACATTTTTGGAATGGGTAGCTATATACACTTTTATTTGATTAATGTAAAATTCCATATAATAACACAGTATTCGGTGTAGATAACCAACTGTAGATAATATAAAAATATGTTAAAACCTCAGCAACACAAATCTTAACCGACAGCTATGTACAGTAATAACATCGTACTTATTTTACCTGGAATAAAGAAAAAAGTTTAATAAAGAGAATCAATAAAGGTTTTGTAGCATGTCTGATGACCTTTGAAAGACACTTATATTGTCTTGAAGTTATGTTTGGTGCAACTGCCAGTGTGTGCTCTCCACAGGTTGGGCTCTTTGGAAAATCTCTCCCTCTAGTGGTGGGTTGAATATGTTTTTGTAGGAAATGCAACTGACAACGTTCTTATCGCGGGAAAAGGGGTTGGTAAGGTGCACTGTTCAATTTAGTAAAGCTGTGTAAATCAGTTCAGTTCACATTGTGTGTTGAATACATACTAAGCATTTAGCAAATCATAATTTGAGAATAATTAAACACAAATCTTAACAATCTGAAAGGTTTGAAACCATGTTCTCGCTTATGGTTGACTGTAATTCACTAAATTACACAAAAAATTTGCAAAATGTACAGCAGGTTATGTGGCTATCGCATTTATAGGTCAAAAACTGCTCTAAATGTATACCCGAAAAAACAACAACTTGGTTTGCCATAGTCAGCAGGAATAAAACCCCGATCAGCATTGCACCAATTAACAGCTAAAAAGCACAATATGTCACTAAGGCATTTAGTTCCGTGATACCCAAATACCCAAAGGGACTAGCAATTTACCACCAACAACTAGTTATAGACATTAAACAATATCAACTACACGTTATAAAATGATATGAGCTTTTTTATCACCACCTCAAAAACATTCACTCTGCACGATATGAGTTGCATGGTAATTTGAATCATGGGTTTTTTCTTTGTCTTTAACCTTAAAATTCCAGGGCAGACACATGCCCACTAGGGAATGAGAGGTAATGTCATTTTATTTTCGTGGATCAGTTGCGGGTCTGCTGACAGGAAAATAAATCGGGTCAGCTCCCAACATGCAATAATTCTTAAAAGTTAAACAGCCATAAAAGGCTTAGGAACTCTGACCTTCACAATCTAACTAAGCAAGAAAAGCCAATGATGTGTACAAGGCCCACTCGCCCCAGACAGATTATGATAAAATATGTCTCAGCATTGCAAAAAATAACTGTATGTCTTCCATGACATATATGAGACCAGTATTTCAATAAGACCCCAATTTCTTAAGCACTAAAATGTTTTATTGATGGTCATAAAGCATGTAGTCCCACAAAAGATACCGTGCATTGTCTGACTGCAGTCTCACTAAAAGCTTGACGAGTGTGCCGGTGGCATAGTTTAAAATAGATCGTTTTCCTCAAACGCCATATAGTTTCTACAGTGAAGTGCCATTAAACCACTGTAACAAACCTTATAAAGCATGACACCATTGTCTTCTGACCTCATGTAAGTGGTTTAGAATAAAACTGATTTGCTGCAGTCTTATGTAATATGCAAGGGAGAGTTATTACATCAGAAGCATCTAAATATTCTATTTAAAAATGCAATAACCTGTACGGCCTATGTAAGGCCATAATAATGTAATTCAAGTTGGAATCATCCAAGAACACTTTGCATGCATTTTTCACCAAACACACTCCACTGTTGCTTAACTTACAATTTCTAATTCACATATACAAAATTTGACCTTTGAAAAAACAATGTTGCAGGTTGCAACTTAGTTATTTCAAAGTTTATGTGGATTTGATCACGCATCTTCATTCATTCATATTCTAGTCCTTTCTCTTTGTCTCCAAAAATAACAGTGTCAATTTGTAAATTTTTAACCAGTAATTGGCAGTGGGAGAGCACACACACCCCAAGAACCAAACTCTGCTGTCTTTGTGCTAGTGCCAATTAGGCGAATGGATAGTGCTTAAAAACTGACACCCTCAGGCCGTTGTGTCATGACCATATCTTGCCATATGGTTGGGATACCACGTCAAACACAGGCATCTTTCTTTGATATTTTGTTGTCCAAGACAGGCTTCATCAAAAAGGACTGTAATGCATTTGGCAGACATTTTCACAGTTACATTGACCTATTTGCATGCTTTGGAGATAACCAGTACCATACCCATGACATGAAGCAATCAAAGTCATCTTGTGTTCCAAAGACAGAGAAAAACAATGCAAATCCTGGTGAAGCACTGTTTGTGCTCATCCATAGGTCTCATGACATGAGAGGCAAAACAGGTACGCATGCACAATGAATGCAGTTTCTCTCCATAGATGAACACATGGGGTCATTGTATTAATAATACCTTATTGTCTACTCATAAGACAATTCCTTTTCATGCACAGGGTCATTTACACCCTGTAACATAATCAGACATTGAGGAAATAGTTCTGTGCTAAATTCTCCGCCTTGCCCTTCACAGTTGTCATAGCAAGACCATAAACAGCATTTATAACGATCTAGCCTGGAAGAAGGCGCCCAGCGCTCTGCTTAGCATGCAGAAAACATTAAGAGGGGATGGATCTGCTTAAAGCATGGGTCCAGCGTGACAGTTCAAGTTCCATGCTAAATGTAGCATTGCAAACCACTGTGAACATATAAGACAGACATGGGAAGATTGAACATATGGTACAAATGACCATATGTAAAATATGTAATATAAGTTTCAGGTAGTGTGAGTACTTAAGTTTACATGAGTTGCACTATGAACTGTCTATAGATTTCTATTGTAGGGCAATTGTGATTGTCTGTTTTTTTGTTAGATATTTTAACGTGATGTTTTAGCAAAGTGAACTATTGTAGAAATATTACACATAAAACACATATAACACATATAACACATTTACACCTTTCATTCAGAAACCTTGGAATCTACACCTGGCAGTTTGTACTTCTATTTCAAAATACGAGCCCTCATTTCACACACAGATTCAACATCAAATGCTGCATTGACAATATTTAACGAGCCCCATCCTAGCTAAACACTGGCAAATGAGTCTTCTCATGTATGTAAGTAATTTATCATGATTAAGTCAGTTCTAACAATACTTCAGAGACATAAATGGCAAGCGTGTACATTACTTACCCCCCATCTCCCCCTCCTTATCTCACCTACCACCCATTGCTTCCCATGGAACCCCTTTTAGCCTGACAAAACAAACCATGGAGGAATAGTGCCCTGTCTAAGCACTCCCATGATGTTATATGGTAACCACTAATTAAGTTCTTTAAGAAGGACTATATAGAACCACGTTGCATCCTGACAGGCGTATGCACAGCCTGTGATAATCAGGCTGGGGGTTCTGACCCACTGCGAAAAGAGGCCAAGTGGCCTAAGGGGAGGGACAGGTGGCCGTGTGTCATCTTCGTCTCCCCCATGGGCCCATTCACACCAATAGCAGTAAGTCTCCATGGGCTAAGTGCCATTTCATTTTTTTTAACATGCTATATTTACCTTCTTCAAGCTGATACAAAACCATTGTGTCAACTGTATCAAATGCCGACCTTTCAATGCCTCCACTTTGGAGTAGAATTATGACGTTTCTTTTTTTTTTTTTTACCCTGGTGAGGATTCCTTTTGAATGTCTTTCCTTTAACAAGGGAGATAAGAGGACTTGACAATCATGTGTCCCGGCTGTGTCTTGGATGCAGTCCTGCTTAATGTCTGGTGACTGCTTTGTAAAGAAAACAAAGGACAAAAAAGCAATTAAGTCAAGTAATAAAAGCTCAAGTACCATATCATGCTACATTAAATACCTATTGAACTCCATAAATTACACCAAGCACCAACTCAAGCAGTTTGTTTCATTGAGCTTGTTTATTAAAAAGAAAAAAAAAACTTGGTAAGTTGATGCATTATCATTAAGTAATGCAATGCTCATGCAGTACTTAACCTTCACAGGCACTGGTGATGCTAACAGAAAATAAAATCTTACAAAATCCATAAGTTATAATGTATTTGTAGTATGTTTTTATTGTGTTTCCAAAGCTTTCATACTGTTTACCCTACCCTAAGAAACCCATGTAATTGATTAAAAAACTTTCTGGGATTGAAAGATTGATACTCAGGAATATAAGCCTTGAAATGTAGTTTACGCTTCTGAGAAAAAGGTGTTTTTATTTGGTTGGTGTCCCAGTGGAGATGCTAGTAGCAGGATGCATTGTTTTCCTTTGTCATAATGTTTCCTAACATATCCCCATGGGAGTCATAGACTCAGCAGACTATGGAAGGACAAATAGAGTGCATGGCAGGTCTTTAAATCCTATTAATCTTCATTGTCAAAAGCATTATTTATGTGCTCTCTCTCTCTCTCTCTCTCTCTCTCTCTCTCTCTCTCTCTCTCTCTCTCTCTCTCTCTCACACACACACACACACACACACACACACACACACACACACACACACACACACACACACACACACACACACACACACACACACACACACACACACACACACACACAACACCCATTATAAACTAAGCTTATGAGAAGAATACATATGCATAGTGGAACACATGCAGAATATACACACACACACACACACACACACACACACACACACACACACACACACACACACACACACACACACACACACACACACACACACACTACAATAGAAACAGATTAGTACCAGGAAAATAATTTTGTGTGGAAAACTGTTATGTGACTCAGCTGACTATGGTATTATGGTATTGACTAGACTGTACACCAACCAATAGGTAAAGAGCCCTATTTAATACACTAATTATATTTTCATAGTGCTATACTTATCTTTCCTTTATATCAAACAAATAAGATATTCCCTTTCCAATATTCCTTAAATCCCATGCAAGCAGACAAACCCTCACTTTGACTCTTTTAATTTGTAGCTTACAACTTTTCATGATTTATTACTAGCTTGTGCCTTTTAATATTGACTTCATAGATAAACATAAATGATAAGAATACTATCTGCTGGAGTACGGCAATTGTTTATAGGTGACAAACAGAGTAAACAACCAAATTGTGTTTGATTTCATAAATAACTTCTGTCACCTGGGACCCAAATTGTTTTGGGCTTTAATATGTTGTTTACCATTGCCACATGTTAAAAGGGCAGACTCCACTGTTGTGACACAATAGGGACTCCTTTGTGTTTGCAGAGAGCCTAAATCTTACCCAGGGCTTCAGCAGTTGGCACGGAAACAAGAGCGCCTGGCTCCATTCAGGCTGTGCAGGAGACGCTCTCCCCCTGCGGCTGCACAGTCCCAGCTGAAAGCCCAACATCCAAACACAGTAGCTTTTTAGAAGCATAATGAGACATGCTGCTTTAAAGCCGATCTTCAAACGACGGGGAGGGGATATATTAATTCAGCAAATTTGTTCATAAGGCATGCAGCTCCACCTGTTCCTCCCTCCTCATGATATTTTTATCTGATATGTAGAAGTCAATAAAGAAAGAAGCTTTCAGCAGCAGTTAGTCCCAAAAACTTTAATGCATTGAAATCATGATTTGAAGAATAATTTATGGTTGTGCTACTTATTTCATGTTTGTGTATTGTGATTTTTTTTTAAAACTTAAGAATCATTTTGGTGGTCAGTAGATGTAAATTAAAACTTTTTCGGTGCCTTTGACATTTATCGATGTTCCCACAATGCCATACAGTACTCTTTAAATCGACCGCAAAGCATTCATACAACATGCATATCACATCCACACGTACGTGACTTTAACCTATCTACTACACCCATCTTTTCAATGCCATCTGTGCTTGTCATCACAAAGGCTTTTGTTGTTACTTATTATGTTTAAAACAAAAATGTTTACTTAAAAAAATAATTAAGGAAATATTAGGGGTAGGTGGTGTCATGATTTCTACACGTGTTAATATTTTGTTATAATATAAAGATAAATATAATAATGTAATTCCATGTGATACAGTGAAGAATGTCTACCCATGTTAGAACTATCTCAAAATACATCTCAGTTCTTATACTTCCAAAATATAGAGTCAGTTGTCTGAATTTGACCATTGGGGCTGAGACTTTACATGTAGGTCATCTTGAACAGAAATGTCCCCCTACCTTCAAAAGAACAACAGTAACAAGCAGCATCTCTCTCCATCTGCAAACACACCGGTGCCACAAGTCAGCATGGTGCCAATTAGTATGTAGCATGCAAACATATGCTCTCCTGTAGTTTTTGATTAAAGTGCATATTGATGGTATAAATTGTCTCCTAGTACAATAGATTTCGGACATCTATATGTAAATGTTTAATTAACTCATTGCTAAATCACCACATTGGTCTGGAGTGGATGTATTAATCTGCTGATGGCACCAGTAACCAGAGTTCACATCCTAAATTAAGGCTTTACCAAACAGATTCATCAGAGATGGCAATGAGGTTTAGCTAACAAATTATATGCACAATGGTTGGCTTGCTCAGAATGTTGACTTAGTGAGTTGATCTAACAGTTCACTTTTCAAATGCCCGGCTGACATACCGAAAATAACCTGAAGTTGCTGCAAAGAGTCATTATTCCCATGTATTAAATGACATATGGATTCATGGTCTAAATCCAGAGTAAACATTTTGTTTGTGATTCAAGCAGATATGGTAGTCAGATAAAATGTATCAGGCAGTTGGATCGCTATGCCTTGCTCTTTGAGAAGGCAAGAGACTGAGTATAAAGTTCAATACAATATTACATATACAATCTTATTATATTAGAAAAATGTTTAGTCTTATACCACAGCCATTTGCCATAAAATGTAAACCAATTGTACCTTAATTTATTAATAGAAATGTAACAAGCAGACCTTGAGCAGCATTTACGGTGTTTATGACAGCAAACAATCAGGCTAAAATGTTCTTTAATATGATGATACACAATATATATATATACAAAAATCTTTAGTGTTCTCTAATGCACTGGTTAACACTAGACAGACAAATAGAGATAGGTAAGTAGTGAGCTGGATGAGTTCTGAAACCTCAATTAATCAAAATAGTTCTCTATTATTCAATGTTTTTGTATGTCTGCTAGTTAAATTCTCTATTAAATGGAATGAGTTGTTTATGAATATTTGATATAGTATAAAATAAAGAATGAGGATTTATGTGTGAGATACACAAAAGTGTTTATGCCCTCAGGAGACTTTGCCCCTGCACTTATAATTTTTATTTTTTTGTATTTTCACTACATCAGACAACAGGAGAGCGAAAACACTCTTAAACACTTGAATGCCAGCACACTGCCAGCAAATTTTACGAGACACGCAAAAAACATTTTATTTGCTATTGATCCTGACAGAAATTACAGTTTTAAAATATAAACACATGTTAAATTAATATTAACTACTTTTGCACTTTTTAGAGGGTTGCGTGAAGCTTTGTTTTGCTGAATGTCTTATGTGCCATAATATTGGTAAAGCGTGTTAATCTATTGCAAGGTCTGAGAGACAAAAGGAAATAATACACAGCTGAATTGAACTCCTCCCCAGAATTTGTGGAAACATATAGGCAGCGGCACGAGGAAGCTGTCTGTCAGAGGACTTAAACCCTGAAGAAGTAGCTCTGTGACTGGTCTCATTATTCCACACTTTCTCTGTAAAGAAAGAAAGATACATTGAGTATGATCTCCTATCTCTCTGTCACACTGTGTTATCAACTGTGCTTGCTTCACACTTTTTAGCTCAATTCCAATCCAGATGAAGAAAACTAGGGACACACTATGGTCCCACGCCTCCCTTACCGGGAAAATGACAGCCCATCTAATTGGGATTAATCAACCAGCAGCTTCAGTTGAGTGGCGTAGTTGCAAATTGAGGAGAAATGGCATTGACCCAAAGAGATAGGTGTACCGCCCCTGGCATGCCTGTCCCACTTCATCTTCCGCAACATAACATATTCAAACTCAACTAGAAACCACTTTAGAATTTGCGGGTCAAGAACAAAAAAGAAGAAGAAACTGAACTAATCAAAAAAAAAAAGAAGGAAAAAGATAGAAAAAAAAAAAACAACACTTGACAATTTTTCTCACCGAACATTAAAAAAGAAAGCTACCGCTCTCGGAACAGTGCACTACATTATTCTTTTTTATTCTTTCACTTACAGCTATTGCTTTGAATTACAGAGGGAATCTTTGTTAAGAGTCAGGCGGAGAAATCAAAAATTCATCTGAGAGAGTTTTCAGGAGAGGGTGAGGATCATGTGTTTTGTGCTGGAACCAACATTTGCAAAAGTTCCAGCTCCTTAAGCAATTATTAGCGGTGATAGTTTGACATGCTCAAGAGTTGTCAACAACTGGCTTTAAACAAAGTACAAAGAAGAAATAAACAGTGCTGTGGGCAAAATTAACTTGGGAGATGTGCAGATCTATAAATTATACATGGGCTCCATTATAGTCGAGTGCAGTGTTATCAAGAGGCTGGTTCTTCCACACTAACAGCACATCTATATGGAAAGCAGTCAACGAGGAGGCAATGCAAGAAGGTGGTGGAACAACACTGGATGAACCACTTGCATCATTTCCAATGACACATAACGAGGAGCCCCCTTTCCCCAGGGGGTCATTGTCATCTTGTTTTCATCATTCCTTTTTATTTTAGCTCGATTAACTTCCCCTCTTCCCAAAATTAATTCCATCCCCAAAGCTCTTTTATTTTTACCCTGGCTAATTAGCCAACTGCTTAGGACATAAAAGCAATGTTTTGTCTCTTTAATCTCATGTTCCCTTGTAGTTCTTGGAAATGAAAACGAATACTGCTTTGAAAATGTTGGTGTTTTACAATGCAAATGTCCAGTGAAAGCTTTCAGGACATGCTTCGATTAGCTAGATTGTCTTCCTGTCCAACTTCCTGAATTGGAAATGTGTTTTCCTTGTGCACAAACACTCAGTTCGTCACATGTGCAAAGTCCTACAGCGTGTTACGTGATGAGCCCGGGCCTGATCTTACTCATGTCTGCGTAGCACATTAATATTAGCACAGTGGAACAATTCAAGTCTGCTGTTTTCACCAAATCTATTCAGGAATCAACATTTTAATAACTGCAGTAAAGTCACATCAGCTACACTCTCTCTGAGCAGTACAGACTCTAGGTCTCTATTAATTCTGGGCAGTGATAATATGAAATGAGACTGACATTATTTTATCACACCAAATCCAACATCAACTACTACATTATGCTCCCATGTGGCAAATCTCCACGCTTGGTAATCCGTATATATTATGAACGGATAAGAATGCAAGAATGCTGATTGATTCAAATATGAGTTGTATTAGCTCAGGAACCTATAACGTAGATAAAGAATAATATTGATGGAGCAGGTTGATGCAGCAACAGACCTTGTACACCCAGGATATGGATAATCAACATCTTTACAAGGCATAGATCCAGGGCTGACATTCCATTAAATGTGAAGCTGTGATATCATATTTGAAGTGAGATTGATGTTTATGTCAGAGTGTGTTTACTCAGCTTGCACCACTATGTTGATCACCCCATTGACAATAAAACACTTCTTACCACCCCACAGTTTGAAAAACAATGACTTTCATAATATATAATGGTTAGGTTTACTGTTCAGATTATTTACTAGTTCTAAATACTTTAGTTGACATTTTTGCAATATTGATATTTTGTTGGTGGACATGGCATCTGTTCAAGTTGTTTGCATCAAACTTGCCAGAGAAACTTTTGGCAATTATTTTAAAATTGTTTTGTGATGTAATTCGCTAGCCTTTATTGTATGTAGACACTTTTAGTTCTCAGCTCCAGTTATATTAGGTACTGTATCATGCTTGCACTAACAACATGCAAACGTCCTTTATACACGCTTTATGTATTTATCAAAATGAATAATTGAGATTATAATGCATCCTGCCTTTCAGCTGAGAGTGGAGAATTGTTCACCACCTATAGCACCACAACATCAATATTCAAATTATCATCAGCCCATGAGTAAACAGAAAGCGCTGGCCCTAGCATATTTAAAAAGAAGCATTTTAGCATGTAGCTATTAAGTTATCTCTCAGTTATTTATTTCCTTCTCTTGCTATTAATGCTGGCCGCAATATTATTCTAATTATATCAGCCCAATCAGCAGTATTGCATGTCTAGGTTCATTTCCATTAGCTAGAGCTTTGTCTTTCACACTGTGATACTAATTCAATGGGACATCAAACATTTAAATGGTCCCAAGATGTAGAGGTCAGGCGGTGTTGCCCTTCCACTCTATTAGTGCTCTAGTGTAATTGTGTTTGTTGCTCTCTGGATGACTAATATAACTGAGGAGCCTATCCAAGCACAGATGAACGGCATATGAATACATTAGTTTGTTCTATAACATCAATATATGTTTTGCTCTGGGTGGTGTCGGTTCAAGCTGTGTCATAGTTGTATTCAATGTTTCTTGAAGTTATTTACAAATATAATTTTGTAACCGTACCACATATTTATATTTATTAACAATACCCACAAATTCACATTAGCTATTTACACACAATATTTTGTATACGTTTATAAGACTGCGATTATAGAAAATAATGAAAAGATGTCAGATAAAAATGACAACTACTTGATTATTAAAATGAAAACGTTTTTTTAATTTCAGATCCCATTTCTAGTACACGTAATGCTAGACAGGAGCTTTTCGATTTCTCACCCTATTTTATTGTGTTTACAAGTACAAGGAGGCCACACTGCAAAGACGAGGGCGGGGCAGAGAGTTCAACGTTGATAATGGTATTTAATTTATCACTTAAACCAGTGTGTGACCTCTGCATGTCCCAGTCCGTTCATCACATTCGCAGCTGCTTCGTTTAATTGTTGAAGCCAAGAGTAAATGAAAATCAACTGGGCTAATAATGAATGGAGCCCATTACTCTCAGCAGCTCCAGCGTGAAAATATTACAGGGAGCGAGGGTGCCACCAACCCCCCTATCCACCAGAAGCAACATGCCCACTCAAGCACTTTCAGCTGTCCTACAGTCATTCAGACCTTTTTATATCATGGTGCCATTTTGAAGATTTCCCTGGGAAAGTGCACAATATAGTTAGACGGTGCATAACCAGAAAAAAAAAGATTGCAGGGACTTTGTTCAGGACAGGTATTTTGTGCTGCCTTGTTACAGCTGTGAAAGGTGCCACAGGGAAGATCCCATCACACTAAAGTTTAGCGATGAGCACTGGGGATAAATTTGTGGATGAGTGTCTACCCGCAAAGGTGCAATGAAACCCACAAGCGACCAGCGCTCCCAACAGGGAGACTTCATTATGCACTGTCATCAATCCTTCCTTTTTCTGAAGCATTACATTCATCAGCAAAATTAAAAAAGTGTCATGTCTGTAGTGATTTGTATTCTTCCATCAAAAAACACACACTGTTGAGGTGGTTTGATTTGCATATTCTTAGGATGTAATAATAACTCACTGAGAGAAGACTGATCCTATAAAGAGCCAGGGAATAGATTGGTCCCACAACGGAGCCCTGGTGGATAAAGGGAGGGATGGACCACTCAGGACTGATAAAAGCTCTAAGCTGCCATGTGACCAGGGCCTTATTTTGGGTCTGGTGGCAGAGCAAGATATCTAGGGCTTTATTAAAGCAGTCAGTGAGCTGGAATGGCTCTAGATTGGGAGGACGTGATGGTAGAATTTAACGCCTGTGGCTCTTCTCCTGTGGTAATTTGTCCCAGTGGTACTCTGCCTGAGGGCATCTATGGCAAGGAGGGGTGCCCTCAGTTATTTTGCTAAACAATTTATGTAACAGGCTTTGACAACATACCTTCTCAGTTTGTCCTCCTGACCCACACTCAAAAAGTTATCTTTACATACATATTTTTACCTTTTTGAGGGAATATGACTTCAGTCAATAAAGCAACCAATCCTAATCTGTCAATCACTTACGTGTGCAATGCAGACGGAACCTCAGGGTGCTCTATTTTTCACCTGTGGGGTGAGGTCTAACACTATTTAAGTCCTTTTCAAGTTTTGTATTGGTTTATTGTAAAACTGATTTGTTTCTATATTTGGTATATGGTCAAATGTAGAAATATTGACTGTATTTATTTATGTAATTAAGAAAATAACCCTGCAAGATGACCGTGTGGTCCAACATGCGTTGAGTTTATATTGACAACAGCTAGGGAGCAGTTATATTCTGCTTACAATTCAAGGACACTGACTTGAGTGCTCTTCAAAGGTTCTTGCAGTCACTTTGTTTGATATGAACATCATGTTCCATTATCAATGAGGTGCCAGAAGGAACATCTGTTAATGGTACTCCTCCGATGTTTTCTCTGCTGGGGAGACCTGACAGAATTATTTCCAATCTTGCTTTTTTATTCAGCTATTCTCTGCTGACAGGGAAGGTTGGGGTTCACGCAATTACCTTGTACAGCACATCTTGCGTGAAATACCCTAGGCTCCCTACAGATCCCAGGTTTAGTGGTGTAATTAGTGATAACATGCCAAGGTCTCTGAATGAGTTTGAGCACATGAAAATAACAGGAGCACAACATTGGTTCCTGACCAAATTAAGGGTGCAATTTCTGCTTTACCAAAGTTGCTGCTTGCTTTTATTACAATTTTACCGATTTTCCAGTAATTTCCATTCAGGGAATGTCAAAAAAGAGGTATCTCATGAGCAAGAAAACATAAAATAGCGAAGAAAATATGTGGACCCGAATTGGCTTGACTTCAGATTGGTTTTGCAGTTTGTTTCGAGATGCTGCAAAGTTGCCAAAGGCACTAAGAAATGTCTGCTTCCTTCATTGCTTTGATTTTAATGATGTGCTTCCTGTCCTTAAGTAAAGCCTTCCATGGTAGGAGTTAAAGCCAGTCAGGGCTTATTCAGCCTTTGAAATCAGATGTAAGTATATATTTAGTTTTGCTGCTCAGTTGCTTGTAGGCACAAGCAGACAGAGATTAATTGGCATAGCAAGCCATATTCTTAATGAAACATCATTATTTCTAGGGTTTAAAGAGTGTTAAAGCACTTGGGTTGTACAAAAAGGTAGGCCTTGTGAAACACAAGGTTAAAGAATAAAAGCTGCAGGCCCTGCCGTCCTGGTTTTCATAACTAAACACTGAACTCACCCAAAACCTTTCCATTTTTTCCCACTTGTCAACTTTCTCCCAACCGTCATTGGAGGACTGTGAATCAATGTTTAAGCATTTTTCAAAAAATATTCTACTGAGGGAAGTTCCTTGTATCTAAATAGGTTGGCAAGAAATGTATTATAAATGTGTTTTAAAAGCAACAGCTAAATTTAGACATGAAGTTAAACAGTGATGCATGTTCCACTTTAAATAGTTTTGATATCGTTCCCAAATACAAACAACAAAATATACCACAAAGGGTAAATATGTTTGGATGTTTGCCTCTCTTGGTTTGTCTCTGTTAATGTTAATGCAGAGAAAAGTACACTTTACAAAGGGTTGAAGTTTTGTGACTGTGCTGGATGACATCTCTGGGAATGCTCCAAACATTCACCGGATTCCACCTTCCTTGCTTCCTCTGCTGCAGTGCAGGCAATGCTGGGGAGCAGAAAAAGATAAAATATTTATGCTAATTGTCGCGAAACTTCCCACAAAAGAAGACAAGAGACAAATGAAAAGGAGCTGTCTAGTGTTTCTGTCATCATGACAAGCAGAGCCTATTGAGAAGCAGATATCAAAGTCTCTGCTATCGGAGCTCCCCTGTCCCAAACGGGGTCTACGGAAGGTTGGTACCCCTTTAAAAATATTTATAATGAAGGGCTGGCATCAGGAGGGTGCCAGGCAGCATTAGCACATGCGGACGTCACATCTCCAGCTCACCCCCTCAGGCTGCCTCTAAATGTACCTGACTCTTCAGCTCTCTCTCAGTCAAGGAACCCGGCCCTGACATGAAAGACAAGAGATGCAGCCCCAGATAAAGCTTGCATATTCCCCAAGAACAAGAGCACACACTTCGCAGAAGAAAAAGAATAGGATGATTAAACAAGTAAAACTCAGTGGGCGGGCATAAATAATTTTTTTTACAACAGCATAGTCTGTCTTCATTTGCATGGCTTTGGAATGCAAGGTGAGAAGAGATTCAAAGCTGCCAGTGCCAGAACAAGTGTTTTGTATTGTTCTTCTGTGATTTTATGACCCACAAACAAGTGTTTTTGTGAGCCTTCTCTTCGTGTGTTTAATGATGATTCAACATGCATTAGCTTTTATACATCTATTTGGCAGAGAATAACAGTTGCTGCTTTTGTCAGTTGTAGTTCTTGCAAAACATAACATTTCTTTGCTAGTCAGAATGTTGACAGGGTTTAGCAGGCAAGATCTGTGGTACTGGAGTTTATTCCTTGGGCGTAGCTTTGATCAAAGACCCACTAGAAAATATCCTAAAGGGGAGGGGAATGAGCTGGATATTTGGTTAATTAGAGTTCCATTTCTTAGTTGATAGCTCTTATAGCTGGGGTGTTGGATATTTATATTTAAGAAGTTTTTGTTATTTTTTTGCCATTGGACAAATAACATGTGTTGCAATGGTATAACCCTATGAAATACATCAAAATAATACCACCTGCTTACTTATCCGGAGCATTTCAAACGTCAGGTAAAGCAAAAAGTTGTCCTGACATGTTATACAAAGTTTACTGAATACTAAAGTCCTGAAGGCTTGTCAGACTATTTGCTGTAGCATACAACATGTTACAGAAGTTAGCAGTGCACAACAGTGCATAACAAAATAATTGCATTGCAACTCTTATATAGTTATGGGCAACACCAATTAGGTTGCCGCCAGTGAAACTGTCCAAATTAGCTTTTGAATTGTCAAAGAACGAGAGGAGGAAAGACCATTTTCCTGGCAGCCAAAGATGAAAAGGAAAGACCCTAAAACTAATTCACAACTTTTTTGAATAAAGAGCTGAAGGGGATTTTCATGATCCTCTCCAGTGTTTTCCACTCCAGTATTGCTTATATATTAATTACCTTATCCGGGACCACTTCAAAGGAAGGGAACACATAAGGTCGCCATGACAATTATTCACATTTAATTTAATACAAGGTTTTAGTAATTAGTTGAGTGTGACATGATTTTACTGTTCTATTTGTGTTATTAATGTCACAGTATTAATTATTGATGCAAAAAGTTTATCAAATAATTTATCAAAGTCCATCATATCAAAGTCTTTACCTTAAATCGAAGTCTATGAAACCTTAGATTTTTTATTTGTTTGTTTATTTCTTGAGCACCATTTTGATGGAGTAAAAATAATGAGGCTTCAATCAAAGCAATGACTCTCTATATAAATAGACAACCTCTTACACTGTTTGGCTGAACCTGTTTTTAGAAAGAAGAATACGACAACAAACAATACACCACACAGGGTGCCAGCCCATCTATTGGTTCGGTATAAACAACCATGAGTAGCTGGCGCAGCCTCCGACAGATGATTAGGACCACTTCACAGGCAATCATGATTAGCGCTTTGGCTAAGCGCCATACATCCCCACCCACTTCCCTCTGCCATTCCGGCACACGTTCCCAGACACTGTCAATTAGCCCGCCGCAGCTGCAGGCTAGGAGAATAGTGGGACACACCCTTCAGAAACACAGTGGGCTGAAAAGCCGTCACTTCGATGCAGCCACAAGGAAACACTGTATCTTTGTACACTTTCCCACCTCCCCTTCTCCAACTCAGCTGAGCACCCACCCTCCCTTATTGTGGAACACTACTTTGTAAGGTGCTTTTTTTTTTTTTAGATACATCTTGCAGTGAGTCATAACATAACTGCATGGCATTACCAATCTAAACCCACCAGACATTGAAAGTAATGAGAAATGTTATAGCCTTCCAGGCTTTGTCAATCTGGCCCATGAAAACTAACATCCAGAGTCATGGTTAAAGGGCAGTGGGGTTTGCATTCTAGGCCCAACATGATCAGTAGGGCTGAGATCCATGATAGTGCGCGTGCTTGGTGGATGCCACTGTGGACTTGCTGAAGGCCAACTGTATGTCTGAAACGTATCTACGGGCATAAATATAATTTTGTACCCTTTGGAGTAAAATGGTAAGTGATAAACTGGAATTGTACTAATGTCTCACAACAGCTGTCTCAACTTGAACAACAGCCCCACCACCGCCATTTCATTCACAACCTCTCTCTCCCTAATCAGCGGTGTAAAATGTGATTACTGTACCAAGGGACATTTAACCAATCCTATTTGTTTGAATCAAAAGGCTCTGCTCCATGTGTACTTGCACAGACTCCTTCCTCCTCCAAGGCCTCCTTTCTCAGCGGGACCTCATGCACCCATTTCCAACAAACAGATGTGACGAGGGCAACACTAATGTCCACGGCTGCTCTCCACATAGTTCTGATGAAGCTGAACAGTTCCCGGGAGTTTGTTGGTGCACCGAGGGGATGCTTTATCTCTTCCTACTGGATGTGCGCTCCAATAGGGTGCATGTGTGTGGTGGTATAATGGAAAAGGAGACAGAGCAGATTTTTACGGGACTGACTGAGTGCTAAAGGAGCTCATATTTTGCCGCAGCAAGCAAACACTTGCCACTGTACGCTTGTAGTCCCTGTCCCTGTATGACACGGATCTGCTAAATTGAAGGGAACGTTTTAAATGACCAATTAGTTTGTAGTGTTGGTGTGTTTGTGTGTATTTGTCTGTTTGTTTCATGTGTGTGTGTGTGTGTGTGTGTGTGTGTGTGTGTGTGTGTGTGTGTGTGTTAGGATCTAGGATCCAGTTGACTGCACTTAAAACATTTTCATCTAATATGTTTTACTATGAAATTACAGACAGTAATATGATATGCATCATAACATTTACCGTTAGCCTTATCACAGTTCACGAGAAAAGATGACACAAAACTTTGAAGAATTTTGTTACAGATTTCTATTCATGCTGTGCCTATTCAAACTCCTGTTCTAAAACTTCTTTCTCACATTTTACACAATCTTCAAAGAGTCAATCCTGATCATTCATCACTGAACTCACCACTCACTTGCTGTCTGAGACCACAATCTTTTTGGTAGTTTCCATCAAATGTCGGCCAAGAGACTAGAAAGAGTGGCAAGTGGGTGAGATGGGGATAGGCCTTCTGTGTTGTTCATTTGCTTGTTCGATAAAAGAAGAAGGTCCTGTCAACACCAAAGGCAAGGGGGTGTCTGTTAGGGTTTTTTGAAGGTTGGTAACGAGAGTTGTTGCAAAGAGCTTTCGTTCACACAGATGCCAACCTGCCTGCAGGCTGTGAAGCATGGAGAAGCTAGAGGAGAGGGAGACAAGCTTATTTGTTATATATTGGATGTTCTGTATTGTTATTATTTTGTCCTGCACAAAGTCTGCTTTTGAATATATGGATAAAGGTTTGCTGACAGGTAAATAAATGTATAAGTAAATCCTTACGCACAGCAATTACATACTATAATATAATATTCCATTGAGGTGATAATACAAATAGTTCATACATTCCATGTAGGTGCTTAAGGCTTAGTAATATTGAATAGTACATTTTAACCATTGTACAGTTTATGTGTGTGCATGCGTGCGTGTGTGTGTGTGTGTGTGTGTGTGTGTGTGTGTGTGTGTGTGTGTGTGTGTGTGTGTGTGTGTGTGTGTGTGTGTGTGTGTGCGTCTGTGTGTGTGTGCCTGTGCCTGAAGTGATGCCTCATGGAATTCAACTAGATGTGTACAAAATAATCTCTTTGGTAAATAAGCATTGGAAAAAGTTACAGCTTTATACAGTCATGTTCAATTAAACATTTTCAAAGCAGGAGTACTGTCTGTTTATATTGATTGTAAACAAATGTTGCCTTAAAACACAGCTTATACAATCTATCTCTGTTGCCATCAGGACTCAAAATAACGTATTTAAGAGTCTTACCAACTAAAGCCACAGTGATTGGCTAATTGTTCCACCTCAACAGATGGGCCTTCAAATTTTAATTTAGCTGCTTTCAGAGATCAACTTTGCCTAAGGCATATCCAGACAGTCTGTTTCCTTCCAGCACTCAAACGTGGACAACGCAAAGCTGCTTGTACTGGTTTCAAGGATTCCTTGTCCAGGTCTATTGAGGTTTTAGATGTGTTAAGTTTAGGGGATCACTGCTACAATGTTCTCTTAGCAGCATGTAATATGGTAGCGTGTCTCAATGCGTCTAGACCAGAAGCAAAGCAGGCATAATGGAACACTGATGTAATCTAAGAGCTGCATGTGCAAGTGATAAAACAGTTTTTTTAAGCTGAGGGGCAGTGTTTCTTATTGATTAACTCTAGAATTATAAAATGGAATCAAAGAGATGTTATTATTCAAAGCTAAATCAACTACAACTACTGAGCAAACTGAAACATGTACCTTGGATATAGATAGCACACAGGAACGGTCTGAAATCACTTTCACATGAGATTTACAGTTGCATAACCAAAGTGAGTACATGTTCTGTCCCACAATTTAAAAGCACATATGCAATCATTGTTACACTGAGCCCAGCTCTAGAACAACATTTCAAATATCAGAAAAAAGATCCATCACTTTCATCAGAATCATCCCCTAACAGCTATGGTAGTCCCAAGTGGATACTACGAGGCCAAGCTGTGTAGCTAGAGCAGTGAAGTGCATCACTTCAGCTGGGAATAAAGATCGCTCCCAGGGACATGGGGAGGGGTCGCTGGGTCCCAGAGGGATGTGTCCAGAACACAGTGGCATGCTATATTTTCAAAGATAAGGGGGGGGGGGGGGGGGGGGAGGAAATATGGACGCCACTCTTCTCTTTATGAGATTATATTAATCCTTCAAGCCTTTGGGACATAAATTCACACCTGCTTAAAAAAATACTATTTCTCCTTCCTCTGCTCCATATTTTATCTTTTATTGCTAATAAACATAAAAGGGCACAATAGGATAATGTTGTCGTCAATATTATCATCAAATGATAATACATTTTAAAGCTTGCGATAGTCAAAAGCGGATTTATTATAAGACCCACAATAAGCACTCTGACCTTAGGGGGTTAAACTTGCCCTTAAACTTGAGCTTAATCAACTTAGACAAGATTTTAGATTGGATTAAAAAAACCAAGCACAGTTTTATTTTCTTCTTCTATCTTCCACCCTGGTCATCCACATGCAGTGTGTGTAGCGACAGCCATCCACCCCACTGTTTCTAATGAGCAGAGGGGTTATTGCACTATTACCGTCTGCTTTGGTCCTGCAGAGAGCCCTGTTTAATTGGATCAGCGATTGTACCAGCGAGGTGTCTGGATCTCGCCTGGCCACAGGGAAAATCATTAGAGAAATGAGAGGTGACTGATATCTCTACCCCCGCAGTGCTTTCTCTGTGTCATATCCAATCTGCCTTTTCCCCCACTTACCTACTCAGGTTATGTCTTCTATATCTATCCCTGTCTCTGCATATGAGTATCGCCACTTCACCTTTATTTGTTTATGTCAATTCATGTTTCCATTCAACATATGACATATACTTAAAGCTAGTCAAATGCCTCCTTTGACCAAAAATCCAAACTTACAATGAAAGCTATAGCTTGAATTATCTGGTACTACTACATACTGTGTATATATATATATATATATATATATATATATATATATATATATATATATATATCATCATCATCATCTTCATCCGATTTGTCCGGGGTCGGGTCGCGGACGTAGCAGTTCCAGCAGGGCATCCCAAACTTCCTTTTCCCGGGCCACATTTACCAGCTCTGACTGGGGGGTTCCAAGGCGTTCCCAGGCCAGTGTGGAGATATAATCCCTCCACCTGGTCCTAGGTCTGCCCCGCGGCCTCCGCCCAGCTGGACGTGCCTGGAACACCTCCCTAGGGAGGCGGCCAGGTGGCATCCTTACTTGATGCCCGAACCACCTCAACTGGCTCCTTTCTATGCAAAGAAGCAGCGGCTCTACTCCGAGTCCCTCACGAAAGGCTGAACTTCTCACTAGATATGTAGTATAAATGTATCTATAGTATATATATATTGTCCACTATTTATCATTCTCATGTGCTTTATAATATATTGCTATCAAATGTATTATATTTTTATATTTTCAATGAAAGATCTGGTGAGCAGATATCTTCCTCCCACTCTCTATTTTCTTCATTCCTGTTCAGTGCATTGTCAACATGATGGCGGTTATTCCATCGTGAGAGACTCCAAACTAAACAGGAAGAATGTTTGAAGTTGTTTTTCTACTGGAGTATGCAAATTACTGTTGCTGGAGGTTAAATTAACATCTTTAATTAAATAATTAGCACCAAACAAACAAAGCAAAACACACTAACGATTAAAAAATCTAAATAAGCCTTTTCACTGGAAATAATAAAGCGGGAAATTAGGTTTTATGTGGGCAGCACAATCAGAAGAGTCAATGATCAATCATGAGCTTAAAAAGTTCATTTCAATTTCATTTAAAAATGCAAACCACAATTACATGGCAATGTTTATGGGAGTTCAATATGTATTTGTAATTTTATTATTATCTAGTTCTATGCTACCCCTCCAATTATATATATATTTATATATATAAAGTCTACACTTATATATATATATGTATGTGTGTGTGTGTGTGTGTGTGTGTGTGTGTGTGTGTGTGTGTGTGTGTATTATAATTAATACTATTGTACTCATATATGCTTAGCCTATTTTATTAGCCATTTATAAACAATTTATAAAAAAAGGAACTTCTGGCACTGATACAGCCTTCATTTAATTATAGGTTAAAAGCATGTGTACTGTAAAAGATAGTTCTCTATATTAATATAGGGGCAATATATCGAGAAAACCACTTCCATTACCACATGCTAAATGATGGACCCATATTGCTTGCTCTCCACTGGTATTGCTCTAGCGCACTCTTGTGGGGATTTGGGAAAGCACGTAAAGAATTCACGGTGTTTACTTGTACTGGAACAGCAAAATCATTCAAAATCTGCTCAAAGTTAAGGAAGTTGCATATATTTCACAATTCACAGAAATATTACATTGTTTTTCAAAAGTACAAAAAACAAGAAGGATGCTGACAGTGTAGTTTAACAAAGAGTTTGTAATATTGACAAGAGGTGAATACAACTCAAAAAGCTGAATGGGAAGAAGTGTATGATGAACTCGGGTTTAGTCATCTCCACCACAAAGGCTCAGCAGGGCATTCTGGTAGTCTCCCTTGGTGTGTTCCTGACGAGGGAACAGTACATGTTTTTCAGTTATTTAGTAACCGATACAAAGCATGACTGGACGGCAGCCATAGCCCTTTAAAGACTGATCAGATGAACACAAAGGAGTACTATTGCACAGTATAGTGTAATGTAACCCAGCCAAAATAAAACTTGTGATTAATACTGAACAGTTTATGTCTTTAATACTGAAACAGAAACCAGACAGACAGACAGACAGACAGACAGACAGACAGACAGACAGACAGACAGACAGACAGACAGACAGACAGACAGACAGACAGACAGACAGACAGACAGACAGACTACTTACAGCAATGGTCTGGTATAGGGATTTATGCTGCTGCTTTTTGAACTCTGTGCGGATCTTCATGAGATCTACCTCACAGCGAGACACAAGGATTCTGGTCAGCACCTTCTCTTTGGCTCCTTTACCCTGTGGATTACACAAAAAGTGTTATATTATGGTAACTGGTAACATTTATGTTTAATCTGGCCTGGATAACTGGTATATGCTGTATGGTACAGCTTCCGTATTTGTGGATGCATACCGTCATTTTCAATTATTACTTTACAATAAAATGTATTGTGATGGTATATTGTACGTGTCAATGAAAACAGTATATTATGATGACAAATGTCATCTCTTTGATTAAACATTTTACTTTTAATTCAGTGACATGTATCAATGTCATAAAGAAGTATTTTGTCACATGGCTACTGAACTATTTTCACAAAGCTATATTGCTCAAATAGTATTACCTTCATAGCTTCACTAAGTCTGTTGGCAAAGTACAGCTGTTTGTTTTCAAAGCACTCCACTGCAAAAGTAAAAGAATAATACATATGAAATAGACCTCCTTCTTCATGTGCTGTTTCCTTCCCTTGTACTCTGTTAAAGACTCATGTCAGACTTTGTAATGGTCTTTTTAAACAGAATTACAAACTGTTTAGAGAGATTTCAAGGGATGCCCCTAAGGAGCAGTGGATGAGAAATGACAGCTCACGTGATGCCAATAAGAGCAGTACATCTAAAAACAGTTTGTGTTTGAAAGAGAGTGGGAGATGTTACAGAATCTTACCCAGAGTAAGGAAGGACTTTTCCAGATCCCCCTTCACCTCCTTCCTGATGCTCTCCTTCATGTCGTAGGGACTGTAACTCTTGTATCGATCAAACACTGGCACAAAGAACACACTCAAGATAAAAACACATGCAAATGAAGGTCCCATTTTAAAAAAAGAAAAGAAGAAGGGGATTTTCTGATCAAAGGAATGGCCATTTACAACAGTCACAGACCTTTCTGTAAGTGGGGGACGCTCCTCTCTGACATAATAGATATCCAGGTGACCACATCTGTTCCCTTTCTCTTCACACCCGCATCATGCAGCGCCTGCAGCACACAGTATGTTGAGCAATGATACTCATGATACTAATACACCTACAGTACTGTGCATAGGTTTTAGGCAGGGGATGCTGTTTTGAAGGCGAAGGGTGGTCACACCAAATGTTGTTTTGATACCGATTTGGTTTCCCCTCACTTTGTATTTCATGAATTGATTAAATAATTTTTTTTTATTCACATTTATATTTTTATATATATTTTTTATAACTTTAAAGACTTCACACCTGCCTAAAACTTTTGCACAGTACTGTATATAATACTCTTTAATAGTCCAATCTCAAACCTTTTCAGAAGCTTGTATAATATATGTGATGAAAACAAAATAGTTTTGACATACCCTGGCATCCTGGTCAATCTTCTCATAGTCTACAACGTTTGAGGGTTCATCTCTCTTTGTCTATTGGTTACAAGGAAAAAGAGATTGTTATCACTTTTTCAGAAGGGTGGCTTTAGAAACTAGTATGTTCCTGAATCAGTTAGCCATGCAATTCAATCTTACCTGTACAAGTGCCAGCAGCAGCTTTGCAAAGTCTCCAGAGGTGTCTCCTGCTACGTCCTTCTCCAAATCTTTCTTAAACACTAAAAATGCAATGTTAATTAAGTGCGTTGGTATTTAATATTACACATTTAAGAGTAATGATACTGCCATAAAATAAACAACTTACTCTCTCTGTAAACTTTCTTAATATCTGCCAGTTCATCACAATCTCGGGAGCACATGATCTCAATTAGGCTCTCTTCATCAGTCCCTAACCCCTGAGTAGAACATAATTTAATGGCACTTTAAAAGAGAGCACACACAGAGCTGATAAAAATTGCACAGTGGACCAATATGACCAGTAGAAGGCAGCAGTGACTATGCATACAAACTGAAGCTGAGATCAACTTATAACCTGATTTATTTATTGCATTGACTTTTTCTTACTTTCATGGAGTTCTTTAATTCCGTGGCGTCGTACTCAGCTGTGCTCTTCATCAGGCCCAGCATCAGAGCCTCCAGAGAGCCAGACAGGGCCCCCTTCAGGGCTGTGGAAAGATCCTAGGGGACAACACAGACACACGCACACACACACACACACACACACACACACACACACACACACACACACACACACACACACACACACACACACACACACACACACACACACACCACACACACACACACACACTAGTGGTTATCTCAGTGACAGCTCATATTAATTCAATTGAAAGTGGAGACCTACTGGTGCATATTGTTTGACAAAATCAAAAAAAGAACGTCTACCTTCTTTGAGTATCTTTCATACTCAAAGGCGATCTCCTTTCTTTGATGATAGCTACGCCTTGACAGGATGTCGATAATGGTCTGTTCATCAACTCCTGATCAATACAGAGCAGGCAAGAACAAACTTTATTTTTTTTTAAATAGCCACGTAGAAAAGATAGTAAACTGGAAATAATGTTGTCTTAAAGCTGAGCTATTACTATGCTTGGTCGGAATAAATAGTCATTTTCTTTGACAAAGGATGTCAAACTCTGTCCAATCAATTCTTAAATAGATAATAGCATTTTCACCCTCAGAGAAAATAGAACAACTGGGAATACTGTTAATAAGGAAGGTACTTAAATCTGTCATATCATATCTCTATGATAAAAATGTTTACAGATTTGAATTACTAGTACTCAAAAGTATTTTTCAGAATGTTGGAAAATGTACAATATAAACTCATTGGTGTGAGCAGATTGTGAATATGCTTTAACGCATGACTCTCACCCTTTGTTTTGATTGCAGTGTCTAACTTGGCCGCATCTCTAGCTGGGTCAAAGTCCCGTACTGGCACTACAGTGGGGAATTTGGGCTCCTTTTCCTACAGGGATAAGTCACATTAGCGATACCATCACATCACATTCATTGGTTAACCTAGGGATTTGTAATACACACCAACACCATTATTGTAGTACCATCTAAACCATACACGGTTGAGTCAATTTGTCAATAGTTGATTTTTAGAAATGCTGTACTTACTCCTGTATGAGTGAAAGTGAGCTGTTCAAGAAACTCTGAAACAAGGGCCATTGTATTGTATCTGCGAAAAAAGAAAAAAAAAAGAAAAAGGTGATTTGCTAGAAGACCCACTATTTGCTAAGATGACAGGCCAAACAGGATTACTAGGGCAACTATGTATAGGATGACAAGCAATTGTACAGCCTGGCCAAACAATTCAAAGGTCTCATTTATGGCTTCATCCGGTAGATAAACAAAGTGTGTGATTATTATTGCTTGCCTCTATTAAATGGGCAAGAAGATGCAACTAAATAAATTAAAGAAAATGTAATTAATGAAAACCATTTATTTTGTCTTTGTCTTTGGTCAAAGTTTGTTTAATAACTGTAAAGATAGTTGTGGCCAAGTTCAATAAAAATGTATCACAATGTGACCAATAATCTGGATAAGCCTCTCTTAAATACATTTCTCATTCAGAATACAAACTAAATATTGAACCAAGTAAATGATAGTGTGATGCTAGGAACAATAAAGGAGCAGTGTGTTTGCATGCAGGGTAAACTTTGCTCTGACACACCCTGTTACATATGGTATTCCAACACATACTGCAGAGAATCTTAGGTTGAGAACAAAGTACTACACAACAAGTACAGCCCGAATGTACCAAACCAATTAAAAGATATTTTGAATAAGCATTGCACAATCTGTTAAAGCCAATAACAATGCAATGTGTAAAGGATAGACTGTGAATGTACATTCAAATAGTTGCCCCAGAGCCAAAGCAGAATCTAAAACTACCATTTTCTTTTTGAGCTGGTGCATTTGAACATTGGGGTTTTGTTGTGAAGATCAGAGTGTTCTAGCCTTGGAAGTGCAGAGTGTGTGTAGTGTGTAGCTGGTCCGACAGCAGCAGACTTACCTTAGTGTACAGAACCTACTGATCCAGCATTCAGAGAAGCAGGTGAGTTATCGAGCCCTGGATGGGTGGGGGGGTTTAAATACAATCAACTGGCTGGCTGGTGTGCTGGCTGGCTGACTCATCCAACAGGTGTCCAACCCTATCCCTGCCCCTGTTACTCCACCTTTTTATCTTTTTATTTGCTCCTATCTAACTCCTGTAGCCCTCCAACCTAGCAACGCCAGATCAGCAGACCAGAGATATGAGTCCCTCGCAATTACCCTTTCAATACTTACACAGGGGGAGTTCATGGAGTGAAACAATTTACATGTAAAGTTTTTTTCACATTGTTTGATTGTTCAAGGCTGATTCTGGGTTCATGTACTTTTCTATTCAGGGCAACATAGTAAACTAACATCTGAGTGTATCCCTTAACATGCATGCAGTTGTATGTGTGCATACCATGTCCCTGTCTGCCTTCGACCCATGACCACATTTCTAAAATATTAGGTCTAACATACTTGATGTCCCTCCTCCAATGTTTCAAGTACAATTACCATCATTCCAAATTGTGACGTCTCTCAAGGTTACTATTCCACTGTGACTCAAACAAACTCACTTACTTGCCCAATACGATCTCTAGTTTTAAGACGCCTTAGTTGGTGTACTTTAGTCAGGGTAAAGCAATGCTCCATCAAACAGCATAGGCATACCATGATTCATTACACGCTCCATATCACTCACACTTCCAGATAAATATTGGCCAATCTCGCCCACCTTTTTTTTAGTGCAGACCCATTTGACAGGCAGTTATAATTGGAAGTAGGTTGTCCAAAGCATTTGGGGTAATGCAGTTCCCCATTCCTCATGCGATCCCCTTTTGTTTGTTTTTCATATTTCATTTGAGCCCCCTGTTCATCAGACAGGCTGAAAGAGTGGGGCAGTAATTCAGCGGCCCTCAATGCAAACATCCATGCAACCCTCAAATAACCTTCATTCAATCACCACCAATGCACAACACCCGCTCTATGCACCCTCCAGCAGCATTGCCAAGGACCTCATTTGCTAAAAGGTATGTTAAAGACCAATAAAGCATCTCAGACGTGACAACTCATTCATTTTTACAGTATAATTAAAAGGCAAAGGCTCTTTTTCTTCTGTTTAGAAATCAGAGTGGCACTAGTTGGCACAAAGCCCATGTGATCACACAATAATTCACATGGTTAGGGGGCTAAGTAATAGTTGAGGTAGTTTGTATCTGTCTATTGCACCGTGCCACGTTAAGGAGGCACACTCACCCATAATGTTATTCCAAGCTATTTCCTCTCAGACATCATTTAAACCTAACCCTAATTAGCATAGAGATACACCTACAAAGACTTAAGTTATAGGATCAGCAACAGAGTACAACAGAGTACAGAATGAATTCTGATGGAGATTATTTTTTCATCTCACTCTTTAGGGCAAGACACTATTGCTTGCGTCCTTTATGGCATCCTTCCATTTGTGTTTATCCAAGGAATAGTCAGTTTATTGATTACTCAACAAAATAAAGACAACTTAATTTAAGATGCACTGACTATGCTGCCAGTAAGGCCATAAGGATATTTGACTATGATGCCTTAACACACCTTCTGCTGAGGTGGTTTATTAACAAACCATAATGTTTCATAGTACCTGCTGTGTACATTCTAGTCCACATGGTCCCCCGGCACAAAGTGAGGGATTAAGACTTGTCATGCACGCCGTCGGAGAATCTGAACGTGGCAATTTATTGATGGAGAGGGTGTGGTGATTGGCAACACACCCTAAAGTGTCTAAGGCAACAGTGTTTCAATAGATAAAACGATGTCACCATAGATATGTGAATCCAACTATAAATGCTAATAATAGCCCTAACAAAAGTACATATTTGAGGTAACATTCCCTGCACCATTGAACAATAATTTTGAACTAATAGCAAATGTATTACTAGCCTTCTCCCTTTTATTGTGCTGTCTCGTAACATTGTAATAAATACCATAATAAATGCTTGAACTGGTAAATCATACACCAGCAGCAAGTTTGGGACGTATCCAGGGGTAGTTTCTCAGGCATGTGGAACTGATAACACTGATTACACTGTAGATCGTTTGCTCTCTCTACTTATGTTAGGCCCTACCTTGTCTGTGAGGGTGGAGTGTGGACCTTTTGTACTCATCTAGAACCTTGGCTAGACTAAAAGGGTAAAATAAATTGTGAGGCTCATTCACAAAAGACCCAGAGGAACCATGTTCAGAGATATTAACTTGGAGTCTATAGTCTGGTGAGACATGTTAAGTGGTGTACTAGTGTAAAATGTTGCTTAATTCAATGGAAGTGATTTTAATACAGTTTCAGTTAGTGTACTATTATTATGACATTATATTTGTTATACCTTTGGCCATATGTCCATGGTATACATTCCAGGTATTGGTTAGTCTAGGAGTTGATATAGCCTTTGCTAGGTTGCATTCCAATTTGGCAGAAGTGACTTACAAAGTCACTTTTAATTTTATTTAAAAACTATAACACACATTCAGTGAGGTAGAAATCCATCCATCCATCCATTAGCTATACCACTTATCCTATGCAGGGTCGCGTGGGCAGCTGGAGCCTATCCCAGCCGACACAGGGCGGGAGGCGGACCCATTATACAAGGTAGGAATCCATAGAGACAAAACTTTCCAATAGCAAATGGTATAACTGGAAATTCTTGCAGTGAAAATGTCACATTCACTTAACGTGTCCTTTAGAGCTTTCTGACACCAGGATGGGAATATAAAAAAAGGAAAATTAAACATAACTGAGTGTTATCATAACACTCATATATTAGTATTATATTACTATTTTGTATTGCATTGGTAAAATATCTTAACATTTTGTGAGAACCAGCCCTTCTTATGATATGATCCTACTGCCATTTAGCACAGTTAATACAGAAAATCGATCCATTCGGGGTTCAAAACTAGTTTCAAACAATATATATACCATTTTCCCAAATTGTGGAGGAAAATGGATAGTAGATCTCTAACCAGGTAACGGGGCAGGAACTACTCTTGGATGGAGGAGAAAAGTTTGTTTAGTATTATCCTGCATGCATTTCAGGCATCCACATTAAATACAGAACAAAAAGAGAGAACACGCTATTTGTTGTTGGCTTTTTTACAAGCTCTCTTTTTATTATGGGATAACAATATATTACACACATCCAAAATAGATGTGTCAAATGCACCTTAAATAAAGGTAATATTAAAGATACAGTTTCTAAGTACAATATAACAATATTCATATTAGAATGAAAAGTATTTAAAAGACGACATTAAAATTATTTTTCTTCTTTACAGTTCTATTTACAGAATGAACCAAAATACTTCAGTTTGTTTTTATGCATTATACAAGGAACAAAGTGGCTCTTGTGAAGTTAAAAAGACCTGGATAAAATGGAACAAGTACATCAGACTTTAAATCTAAAATCTAAAATTAAATGGCATCACCTTTTACCAAAGAATTGGTTCTTCAATCAAAACCATAGTCTTTAAACAATGTTTTAGATTAGCTTGCATGTTTCATAATCCATCAAATGTTTCAGGATTGTTATTGTAAGAGAACAAAGACAATAATTCAATTAATCATAGAAAAACATTAAAATAGATTGTCCATTCTTTATCATACAGGCTCATGAGGCTTTAAAATCTGAGTGCTGAAACAATCAAATGTCAACCAGAATGCACACAATCAAATGAATCAATTTCAAAATCCAGCGGCATAATTTTGACATGTTCGTCAGATCTTTCAGAGCTTTGGAGATTGGATTCACAAATAGAAAATAAATTAGCCTGCATTTCATCATATAATGAACCATTATACAAGCATTTAAAGAGGTATTCTCCAAAATACTGTTTAAAAATCCAATAAATAATCAAAATAAATTGTGCATTATTAAGTCAAATATGAATTTGACCTCAATAAAATACCACTCTGGTTGACATGTGCCAAGTTAGTCAGATCTGAGTTTGCTAAACAATCACATCTGACACAGGTAAGAAAAGGAAAGGAAACAGATTGCTTTCAAAGGCCAAATAACAAATACAACTATTCTTAGAGACATTTATAGAAACTCAAGTGCAGCAGATCTACTTAGTATAAAAAACAATGCTAACTTCACTAACCAACTTTTACAGACACGAAAAAGAAACCCAAAAACGAGCACACTGATACAGGTGCCAGCTGAGTATTAGGCATTGTGACATTTATTCACTCATCTAACAAAAAATGAATGTAATACTTAAAAAAAGAAAAAGAAAGGTGTAATCCGGGAATCAAGGTCCTGCTCACAAAAGTAACCTAGCACCACTCATCTCAAAAACACTGCACTCCCCGTATCTAAATGAATTCTAAAAGAGAGCATATTAGCAAAACAGACACTGTACATTTAACTGTGGCGCATCTTAATCAACAGATAAATGCTTGTGCTGAGTAGGCATTTAGAGCAATATTTTCCATTCGCCCATACAGACAATATTATATAAAATTACTTACAGAAATTGATTTTAAATAAGGAGGGCAATGAAGAGGACAGCAATACCGCTTACATCAAGTTAGAGTTCTCAGAACAGAACTTGTACAAATATGAAAGCAGAGTCCTGTACACAAGAAAGCATAAACTCAATATGATAAATTAGAATCTGTAATTGACATGCTTTTTTTTCAAACTATACACAAGATTTAAAATAACATGTACATTATTGCTTGACATTCGGTTATGGCTAAAGTTACTTTCATTATTTGCCGAACATATTGTTTGAATACTGTGCTTTGGAACTTGAGATATTACGTACCAGTTGACAATGAATACGTGGGGAAAAGAAGGAAATGACAAAACGATCTATCTTCTCCAGCTATTTCACCATTTGTTATAAAAGCCTTGTCTGGGATATTGTAAGTACAAACCCACTGTCATCTCTATACACTGACAGTGCAAACCTAACTTGTGCACTTTACAAGCACATATTTTAGCTATGACTTCTCTCTCTCTCTCCCTCTTTCTCACACACAGAAAAATAGCATGCACACACACTGGCAAATCAGGGACTGTTTTGACAATATGACATCGTATCAAAAGATGAAGGTCTAGTATATTAATTCTGTTTTTGAACATAATTTGTATAACTCTTTTTTAACACAAGGTTATTGCTTTGAAAAAGTGAATATGTCTGGATTAATCATGGTTGTTGATTGATCAATATACTGTAGGTTACCTCTCTTTAATAAGATTCAGATCAAACAGAAATATTATTGCAATAAATATATGCCTCAATATATATGAAACTTTGCATTTTAGTCTAATCTCTGTCTAGGACGCCAATTTGGTCAACTTTGGTCAAACCATAATACTATTTATTTTTTTCTCCCTGAGTTTGAGGTTTTCTGTAGTGCAGAAATAGTGAAATATTATATAAAATTACATGAGTTATACTGTAGTTTTCAGCATTAGCTTACAAATTCAAACACTCATTGATAATTAGTTATTGTCTCTGTTGGTCAACACACACACATACAGTATCAGTCAAAAGTTTGGACACACTTTCCCATTCACTTTAATGGGAAAGTGTGTCCAAACTTTTGACTGGTACTGTACACGCATGCATGCTAACACACACATAATTATTCTAGAATTCGGATAGTGCTTCATGTCGTTATATTCTCGCTCATGAGCCTACACTGGAAGAAACTACATCATCACCAGACAAGGCTTGTTCCTCACACTTCTATCTTTTCTGTCTGATCACTTGACACTACCTTTTTTTTTTTATTAATAAATTCAGATTATTAGAGTTATAGCTTTCCACACTCTAACAATTTTAGAATCCACTCACAAGATGGCACTGTTTATCATAAAAGCAATTGCTCCCAGTCTGTCGGTTGGATTTTAGGGGATAGATTCAAAGGAATCACTTAGACTCCACTTCCATGGTACAATAGTGAAAGAAAAAGATTTACTTGCATATACATATCCATTTTAGTGCAAATTTATATTGATACTATTAGAATGGTGAGATAATGAGTGGCAGAGGAAAAAAATCCTGGTCAATGCGCAATGGATCAATAGTTAACCTTGTTAAAGTCCCAAATTGAATGCTAGCTGATGAAAGATCATAGAAATATTGCTATTGAATTTAAATTGCAGGTTTCATTTTGGGATTCCAGCATGGTTGCGCATTGTACTTGTCTGATACTAATTTGTGATGTGGACATGCAACAACAGGTTATACACATTTCCACAAGGAAAAAGTATGAGTAGGCTACAGAAAAATGCCTTCTCATTTGAACAATAGTACAGTCACAGCAATAAAACAAGTACTTAAAAATATATTCTAAAAACATTATTTCATTGATTTATTTAGCAACAATTGCCTGTACTTGTCATCACATACCCTGTAAGATAATATTAGGAGGTAAGATAAACATTTGCTATTTTGGTGGGTTCTAGGTCTTCTCACTTGTTCAGGTTTAATGGCAGATCTTTTGGATCATTCTTCCATTTGTGGGGGGGCACAAGTGAATCTATTTCTTGCATCCAAAATACTATTTGGTATAGGTTGTACTTGACCCCCTATGGATGCATACAGATAGGTTCTGCTGTAGGTGCTAGAATTAAAAATGAAAAGTATCTTGAGTTGTGTCTATTATGGAGCTCAAAATCAAATCAGAGTGGACTAAAAACAAATCATTCAAAGTAATCATACAAAGTAATGTGTCAAAGTCACGTTTGCAACGATTCATTAAGCTCATTGCAGCATCTAAAAGAACTACAATATATTGCCATTGACAAATAAAGAAAAAACAATTACATTTGAAGAACACATTCAGTATGCAAGAAAGGGTCAGGTTCACCCTTAATTACAAGTGCATCTTGTGTGCTCTCCACACCCTTAAACTAACACACCACAGGATCATAACAAATAGTTGCCAGCAGACAGCAAAGCAGAAGTTGTTTATGCAGAAAGGTAAACAGAGGAGAGGTACAGCTGAGAGAACTTTTCCGAAGCCTGCAGCACATCTGATGTCCATACTCGGTAAGTGCAAGGCCACCTCGCACAGAGCGGCTCCTTTCGTCACTTTGTAGACTTCTAATATTTAGACGGTATCAGGAAAAAAGGGGTAATAAATACTGAACCGTACCTTGCTTTCGATGGCTAGGCATCGACTGGTAGGGCCTGTTCAAAGTCTGAGCCAAACAGCTCCTTGTACAGTGGGGGGAAATGGGCACGGACAATGTCTGGGTATATTGCTTTGAATGCAGTGAGCTTTTCTGAATGTCGACTGCACAGGGCTCGCAGCGTTGACACTTTGCATATCAACTGTGGGATATAGAGAGGGAAGGATGAAGGGAAGGGAGAAAGCCGCAGAAGTATCTTTGTTATTCATTGCTTTGGTTTGTGTACCGACTGAGTATACATGCAGTAATATGTATAAGTGATACTCAAAACAACATCCGTGTAGAAGTGTTTTCCATTTTTATTCAAAGTTGATGCCAGATGACTATGCACACATTGGAAACTGTTTTCAAAAGAAGAACCGGATGAAGAAGAAAATCTGTGTAATTTATGCACAAGTGTTGCCCCCAAGTCACAGACGATGTTTACCTTTGTAAGTATCCCATCCTCCCTGTGGTTTTTTTGTAGAATGTGTTGAAGTGCCAGCTGAATCTTCTGCTGCAGTTTCTCCACTTTTACTTTCTCCTGAAGCCATGTCCTATCTGCGGACAACATCAAGATGGGCCATGTTTATGTTTGAAAAATAGATAGTATACAACCAATCAATGTGTGTGTGGTGTGTGTGTGTGTGTGTGTGTGTGTGTGTTTGTGTCTGAGAGAGCGATAGAGAGAAAGAGCATAAGTGTGTGTTTGTTCGTTTTGACTACATGTGAATGTGTAAGTTCGTCCTCCATAATGATGATGACGTGCAGACGATGTGATTTCAGAGAGGCATGGTGAGGGTTAGGCCTACCTGCAGACATCAAAACAAACGCTGAGAACAAGGCAAGCTCATCCTCCGAAAGGTGCAGAGCACACATGCTCTTGCTGAAGTCAAATACGGAGTTGATCAGGTCGTCACACCCTGTCACACACACAAACACACACACGAACAAACACACACCCCAAAACACAGAGCAAATAAAAACGTATCAGTTAATTTAATTCATTAATTCATCTCCTTCCTATACGTTCATGTTTATATTTTATCTATAATGCCAACCATCTAACCAGATATAACTGGACTTTCACATGTAGTCAAAGGGGCTCAGGACTTGAGGCCGGTTTTTATTTGAACACAGAAAGGATCCTACTGTACATGATGGACAGAGCTGTAGACACGCAAACACTTCCATACTCACCCAATGCTTTAAAGACATCAGGGCCCGCATATTTCCCATCAAAGTAGACTGTGCTGTTCTGAGAGTCAAAGGCACGACACATTCTGATGAACACTACCTCCAAGGAACCTGCATGGTTAATAAAAACACAACCCATTTAAACCCACAAAATGAACAGCAACAATTCTCACTGAAAGTAGGAGTAAGCATCATAGTTTGATCCATGATAAGGTTGCAACTAGCAGGGTTAAAATTTAATCACTTTTAAGGCTAGATCGTTTCAGTTACTCAATTTCGTTTAATTTGTTAGATTTCACACAATATCTGTAGAGTGCATGTTATTGTATATATGTACATCTGACAATTATGCCACTAACTCCTTTAACATTAACTTCAACAACCTGCTCTGACCATTAAAGAAAATTCCATTGGATAGGTAGCATGCTGTGGAGACCTCATGAGGTTAATTCAGAGTCCCAGGGAATTCTATCCTATTTATCCTATAACTTGTCCTAAAACCTAGTGTTCTGTATACAATTTCAATCTATCCAGGCAGTGGTGAATGTACATTTCATGCGCTTTATGTTAAGTTGTACATAGCAACAACATGTCATTTCTGTCACCTGCTTTCAGAAGTACAATCTGATCATTTTGGCAGAGCTCCATGAAGCCGTCGATGCGCTTGGCAAACTCCACCACGTACTGGATGGCCTCGGTGATCTTAATGGCACAGAGCTGCCACATGATCTCCTTGGACTGACAGAAACAATGACGACAACAACAAAGAAACTATCCATTTTAATAAGCAAATGTTTTCATACCCAGAGAACAGAGTTCAAATTCTTGTCATAGTAAGATATCGATTGACTTGCCGATTAACGGAGAGAAAGCAGACAGAGAGACACAGGTCTGTTTGTACAACAGCGGCAGTCTACCTTATTCTGGTAGCTGTCTATTTCCTCCTGGAGGAAGGCCTGCCAGGTCATCTGCTGCAGCTCCTCCCTCAGGTACTGACACGTCTCCATGTGGGACTTAGAGATGTTCTGGGCCAGGTGCTCTGTGTGGACACAGCCCAAACACAATTAGCTAGACACAAAGGGCTGTTCAGCTCGTGACTACAATTTTGTCTAAATGTACTGAACAGCATACAATTTTATGATTGAATTGACAAATGTTATAGTCATGTTTTTTTTTTCAGACTATGTTGGTGGTTGAGCAAATGAGCTCTTTTTTAACAGGAGTGTTCTTTAATGAAGGCTCCGTTTGCCAGGGCATGGGGAAGGGGGAAGGCAACATTATGATAAATGCTTTGTCAAAGAAGAAAAGACTCAGTAAAACTCTTGGGAGTCTGAAGAAAATGATTTCCCCCAACGTGCGCCCCTTCGGATCCCAATTGGCCCTAATTAACAGACAACTAATTACCACACACACATTTTAATGAGCTCAGAAGATGAGTTTCCAACCTCCTGCTATTTTAAAACACCTTTGGTGTCTCGTTTTGCCCCACGGTTGTGCTCTCTCCCTCTGCCAGCTCTCTTCCTCAGTCTTCCTCATTTATACAGCTAATACAGTATTCTCTGTTTCTCCATCCCCCACCACCCCTATTCGTCTCTTCTTCTCCATCTCTCTCTTATCCCTATGGAACCTGTTTCCATAATGTGACCTTATCCACTCACTTCTCTTGGACACTTTCCTTTGTTTCGGTGAAATGTTTTCTCTTTTTCATATCTTAAACGTGTATCGATCCCTTTTCATCGTTACCCGTTCTTATGGCCCACTCACCGAGTTCAGCCATGGACACGGTGGGCGACACCTCTCCGTTGGTAAAGGAACAGTAAGGGAAGAAGCCATTACCGGAGCCATAATCGCAGATTGGCTCGGGCTTAATCCCGTTGATGTCCAGGCCTGACTGGTCCGGAGACGGCTGGATGTCCAAGTAGAACCCCCCCACTCCCCCTCCCACTGAGTCAGGTTTGGACGCTGTGGAGCCCCCCTCGGGGGAGTGCTGGTCCATGTAGCTGCCCATGTCATCATGGAGCTCCGTGAGGCCCATGGAGGAGAGGCCGTAGGGGGGAGACAGGGGCTCTGCCTCCCCGGGAGCTTGGCCGTTGAGGTGAGCGGGGTGTGGGTGGAGGCCCTGCTGCTGCTGCTGCTGGAGACGGTGCTTCTGGACCTCAGCATACAGACTGTCCCGCTGCTTCTTCGACATGCGGCCAAACTTCACCGCTGTAGGGAGGGGAGATAATGCTGGGTTTCAACGTAAGAAAGTGTGATGAATAGTGTTTGCTTTGTGGAAAACCACGGGACACACACATTTGTAATTTGTAAAACACGATTTATCCCTGCCAGTATAATAACATTTCCCTAGATGTGGATATTTAATGTGCTCACATAACACATACTTGGAGCAACTACAAACTCGCTACAACAGAATCAAGTTGTGCGGTTTAAGAAGCAGGTGACAGGAAGCATTGCATTTTCACAAGGACAGGGGCTGATGCCCACACGGATGGCCTTACTCAGCTTGTTACTAACATATTGAAGTCATCCGACGAGACAACTGCTACAGTAAGCAAATGGATGATGGATGATTACTGTAATGGCTGAGTATGGGTGACAGCTTGTACCCCTGACTTAGGCGATGGACTAAAGGAGGGAGGGCAAAGTAAAGAAGACGACAGGGAGAGTTGTGATGATATCTGACGAGGAGCCTCTGTATGGAGTGAGACGAGTCGGGGTGACCTTGGTCTGTCCTGTGTGTGTGCGTGTGTGTGTGTGTGTGTGTGTGTGTGTGTGTGTGTGTGTGTGTGTGTGTGTGAGTGTGGGTGTTTGTGTGTGTGTGGGTGTGGGTGTGGGTGTGCGTGTGTGTGTATGTGTGTGGGTGTGTGGGTGTGTGTGTGTGTGACAGCTGAAGAGCACTCCTAAGGGCTGGCTGGCCTGATTAGAGAGGGCTGTCATCAGGGTGTGTGCCCTGTGAACTCCACAGCCTGTCTCACTGTAGGTGGGCCTCCATCACAGACCCTACCAGCAGGTTTATTTGCTTTCCCTATTTACCAGCTCCACTCTAAATCATTGAGAGATAGGTGTGTTCCTTCATTTTTTCCACTGCGCCTTCGACCAAATTCCCCCTTTCAGAGGCTTTTTGAAGATAATTGAAGCATAGGCCAAACAGACATAACATGCTTATTAAAGCTGAGGGGATACTAAGCGGCTCACAGGCGGATTTCTTTGTTTGCTATTCCTGGTCTGGACCCTGCTACAGTATAGAATCGTAGTATGCATGGTCTCTTGTCATTATCAGTGCTGTAATGTACGTGCATACCATCTCGTGACATGCCGACAGTCAGACATTTCTGCAGGCGACAGTGCTGGCAGCGGTTGCGGCTTGTTCTGTCTATGAGACAATTTTTCTGACGGGGGCAGGAGTAGGCTGCGTTGCTCTGCTGACTTCTCCTGAAGAAACCCTGGTTAGCGAAGAGTGGAGGAAAAGAAAGAAAGAGCAAGGCAATGGTTCACCATTAGCATCCGAACACCTCACGCAGGGGATGAAAGGAAACCATCAACACCAATCTGCATGAACACTGCTGACCAAACAGAGGGCCAACTAAACCCTTTAGAAACCAGCAGATTTTAAACAAACTCCATCCAACACTCCACGCGTGTGTGTTAATGCGTCTTCATAAACTGTTCATTTTTCCGTTCAATTATGGGACACTAGCCAACAGCTGTCTCGGTGCTACATTCTCACAGTCAACTGTTAATAGAAAGAAACTGGACACTTTCGCAACCAAACAAGTGATTCAGTCTAGCCAAGCATTCTAGTTCCCCAAACAAAATATGCATCTCATTTAACAAGTGCTAATGAGCTTCAGTGGAAAGCTCCATTCGTTACTGGACAAACGGATCATTAAAGCCGCCTCTTAGGTATCCTATGGGAGAAGTGGGGCTGTGGAACCTGGGCTGCATATTAAATCATCTGACTTACCTTACAACCTTCACAGGTGATCACTCCATAGTGGATACCAGATGACTTGTCTCCACAGATCTTGCAAGGAATTATTTCAATTTGAGCTGGAGAGAGAAAGAGAGAGAAAAGCACACAGAAAAAAAGAAAGAGATAAAGATCCAAAGTCATTGTGTCCATTTGATGTTTGATGCTATAAAAATACAATCTAAAACATAGATATGTTTTAGAGACAAAGGGTTAAGGATTGTTTCAAGCTCCGCCTTACCAGTGAACAAACATAGATTTAAATAATTTGCGTGAACCAATCTATCAATAGAGCAAATGAGGCAACAAAGCCTACTCTCACAGTACAGTCTCCTCTAGCCAAAACAGAAAAGAAGGGGTAACGGCTTATATCTAGCCATGATTACCTTCTAAGGTCTTAACAATGTATGTCTGAGAAAGGCTGGCATTTCCACCGTTTGTTCAAATATGAGCAGACAGTGTGTTGTGTTTCCACTCCCCCAGCATTTAAACCTCCATTATGTAATCTGTCCTGACATTTACTTAGAACAACAACAAAGGCACTCCAGAATTACTGATAGCCGTGATCATTAGGGATTAAATTTATAGTGTTTACAAAATGTGTCCAGCAGATGGCAATGCAGTTCAGCAGTATTGAAATATCAGGGCTCTTTAACTGGCGGCCTGCGGGCCAATCAGGCCTGTGAAGCATTTTTTATCAGGCCCTTTAAATTAATTTCAACTTATAAAAAAAATTTGGGTAACCTTCCTCCTAACACTCTGGTCTGTCCCGCCCTTGAGTAACTGTCAGATATAGCTCTATGTGTGTGCGCCAAAGCCTGCCTTCATCCAACATGTCCTCCAGTTTTTTATGTGTTTTCAGCTATCCTCTTGCCAACGTTACAAACCAGTTAGCATGTTTGGAAGAAACCATCTCCCTCTACAAAACAGCAACAAATTGTAAGATAAGTGTTATAAGTGTTGGTAAAACAGCGTGTTAAATTCTTATAATTCTTAAATTCGCAAGTTTTCTGATAATAACTGAGAAATGTCCATTTTATTTTCTGATGACATTATGTCATGTAACACATTCCAACCCTTGTTTGTTAGTCTTTGTTGTGTCCCGTGTGATATATGGAAAGTGTTCCATTTATTTTTGTCCTTTAACAGTATCAAGTCAGGTAATAATTCAGCTATATCCTGTCAATATAATATCAAACACTTTTCAGAATGTAAGACAATTCTTCTAAATGTGTAAAAAGCTAGCAAATACTAAGATAAAAACAAGAATATATCCTTGCCTTTTAATGCTTAACAACCTTAATTGATAGCAATGCCTTCAAACAAGATCAATAACTATCAACAGCATTTAAGCGGCTGCAGAGTCTAATGGTCAGAAGCTTTGCAGTTGTAAAAACAGTAATTTTAAAAGACAAAAAATGCCCATGTAGCAAAGTAACACTTGCAGGCTGCTAGCCAGAACACTGTCACACTTAACCACACAACTTTCTAGTTCCCTATGCTGATATCAGCAGCAGAAGACAACATTTCAACAGCTTTTAATGTGTCACCAATTTAAAAGTGCAACCTGCTAATTTGTACCCTGCAAACATCAGTTTGTCATTGATTCAAAGTGCCTCGTTGACACAATGCAAAGACACAGAAACAACTTCACTGGCCTGAATGTGCTGTTGTGTCTCTCCTGCTATCTTGTCAGTGACTTAGATTAATAAGCTACAACAGCACCTGAGGTTCTTCCTCTGTTGTGCCTACTAGGCAGAATGTGACAAGCCATGTTGTTGTTTATTCAAGCAGTTGAAACGCGCTCTCACTAAAATTGGTTTCCCGAGCACACATTCGTGGTTCACACATGGCGATGGGTACGTATTTTGTATATTGTCAATATTTGAACTGAGAAATGTGACAGACAGTGTGCTTTCAAATATATGCAATATTGTCATTTCCAGTATTTCAGCAGGCGGTGTGGCACTGATATGTTATATCTGATTCCTGCATTGTGCTTTCAGGGTTCAAACCCGGGCATTTCACCCCTGCAGACTATTTAAGCTCCAAGGGTTCTGCTTCCAAGACATTTGTACAATTTATTTAAAAGATGAGACTTCCTTTCCAATGAGTCGGACACGGGGCTAGGAGAGGATTTGTGCTACACTACGAAGAATCACAGTAAAAGCAATATGAGCTAGCTTTAACCGTATGTCGAAACGGTGTTGCAGTCTGCGCCAGGAATAGCTCTCGCTGTGGTGAGAGTTCCTCCGATGTCTGTTGACAGCTGTCAGTGATTAAATGACACATGTCAACCAGCCCAGTGGTTAGAGCTATAAGTCTTATGGTACGTTATGCAAATATTTGGTCATGTACTAACAGACTGACTGATTGACCGACCGAGTGCGCTATGTTCAGATTTAGAAACGTACCAGGACGTAAACAGGAACACTCAGACAGCTTAAAAATACTTTCACAATACCATACATTTCCTAACGGAGGGGTGGCGAATGGGCTACTGGAGCAAAACCTTTCAGCTGTTGTGGGTATAATGTACGACACTATATGACAATATTTGATATAAAAGAAAGAGCTCATGTAACATGCATGTGGTATGAAAGACAGTTCGTGCACATAAGCTGGACAGAGGAAATGATGATGCGCCAACAGAAGAGATAGAAGTGCCACCGATCTGTCGGCAAAACAGAATGCAATGCAGGTAACATCAGTAGCCTGTTAACTTTACAAAAGCACTCGCACAAAGACACACGCAGACACACAAATCTTCTTGTTTAAGGTTATACTCCCCTCACCTAGGGAAAACCCCTTTTTATTATGGATGTGCACGCCGTCTTGCTTTTGAAATACAAAACCTGAAGCAAGCGGAAGCAAGGATCCCAGAAAGGGGAGGAAGGAGTGAAAAAAAAACTGTCTACAAAGGTAAGGAGAGGCTGGAGTTGACTGAGGAGGATACAGAGAGACAAAAGCACTGGAGGGCCCGGCCCCTGCGCATTTGTCAATTCCATCCTGCCTCACTCATAGCTGTTTAACACCGGCATAAAAGATGAAGAAGAGACACAGGAGGCCTCCGAGATGTCAGAGCCTTTTTGAGGAGATATTAAAATTGTATCGTCGTAGCTAACTGCGGCGCAAGGAGCTCTCTACACCAGGATTCCAGTCAGACAGACAAATGACCCAAGGCTGCTTTTGCTTCAATTTGTGCACTTATGTGTGTGGCCATTAATATTTCACTTTACCTCCAGCAGCCATTTATGTACTCTTCTACTGTACCAGAGTGCACCTCGCTGCAAATGGTTTCTGACATTCTCCCTGGGAAAAGGGGGATTGAAGGGAAAAGAGGGTAAAAATAATTCCCAGCCCCCTGTAGAGCCATGTTCACTACAGCCTGTATGTGTGTGTGTGTGTGTGTGTGTGTGTGTGTGTGTGTGTGTGTGTGTGTGTCTGTGTGTGTGTGTGTGTGTGTTTGTGTGTGCTCTACAGAAAGAAGGATAACGAGTGTGTTTCTGTATCTGTTTTGTTTTCAGACAAAGGGATAATTAAAGAAAAATACTAGCCCACCCACACACACACACACACACAAACACGCAGGTGTACACGTGCACACAAGCACAAAGAGAGGACAACAATCCTTTTGGTGCAAAGGTATTACACAGGTAAAAACTGTCTAACAGTACACATGCAGTATTTGTCCCCTAGAAAAAGCTACAACTGTAAAAGTGTTCGACATTTTCCAGTTCCATGCTCTCCCCATAGAGCTAAACTCTCCTCAGAATCCCACCTTCACCAAAGAGGACAAAGATTTGAATAATGAACCTTTCAAACATAACACTCATAACCCAAAATCAGAGAAACCTTGGAATGCATTGCACTATAACAAACACACAATCACACACACACACACACACACACACACGCACGCACGCACGCACACACACACAGTCCAACAATGTTCCACCAAATCAAGTACATCCTTGTAGCAGCTTTGAAGGTTGCTAAGGTTGCAGCCTTCAGAGGAAAACATGATGGATCTTCTCCAGAACCACAAACGGATGGATGCCAGCAAGAAAAGTATGTGTGGGTGTGTTTGCGAGTGTGTGAGCATTATGTGTGAAGAGGGTTAAAATTTGTCACAATCTAATAAAAAAAGTTTGATATTTTTTTAAGTTCGTCATAGGTACACAGCTGAACTTTCCTTCACTAAAGCGGGTTTATAACAAGAGTGCGAAGGGTCAAATTCTGAATCATTCATAACTCAAACGTTACCTTGAGACATGCTAATGCCACGTCTGGATGCATCCAGATTTGACATTTATTGCATTTGATGAGTTCATAACAAAGAATTTTGATAGAAAAAATAGACAAGCCAATTCAGACCTTCCAGAACCTGTCACATGTACCTGTCGAACGGTTGGGGCTGGCAGGCTGGCTGGTTGGCTGGCTGACTGGCTGGCTGGCAGCAGAGGCACACAGTTGCATGATGCCCAGTGCTGAAAGGCTGAGTGGCTCAGTGTGTCTCTGTCTCTGCCCTTCCCAGAGAGGGGATTGACCATGTGACCCAGTGAATAGAGATCTACATGTCTTGTTCTGGGACCCGCTGAACCATGGCCATTTACTTCTCCACACAGTCCTTGCTCTGTGTGTTACAGCCCGTTTTATCAGCAATGTTTGCCCGTTGTAAGCATCATCCTCACACTTCAAAGGCATGAGTGTAAATGTAGGTTTATTGAGAATGCAGAGATTGATCTTTATTTTTACCATTGTATAGCATACGTAACATTATTTTCTGCGAATAGCTATACTGATGAAGACAAACAATTTATTGTATTATCTATTTATTCGATTTGTTTCGTCTCTTTTATGAGGGTGAAATTCCAATCGCTTGTATAAGTCTGGGGAAATTCCCCTCTGAACCAAGATGAAAACGCATTTTAGTTGACAGAGCATTCAGGTTCAAATCCATGAGCAAAGAGTTCAAATCCTACTTCTCTGTGAGAGAGGCCATTGTATTAGTGTTCTGTCACAAACAAGCTAATGAAATGAAGTCTCATGATCTAATAAAACTGAACCAACTCTATTACTTTCTCCACCTAATCTCATTACGCATGCTTTACCAAAGGAGCCAGTCTTCTGTAGACCTTGTAAGCGGACTCAGTTGGGTTTGGGATTAGGTTTCATTTAAGCCTTTTGTATATTTGTAGAAATTGGTATGGACTTGCGTTAGCTTATAGAAAAAAAAAAGCCAGGTGTCAGGGCAAAAAGCAATTGAAGACGAAAAGTTAATTGTTTGATGAGGCAAGGCCACACAATACTTCTTTCCCACTCTGGGCAGATAAACTTGAAAGCTTGAGGCCTACGACCTTTAACTGGCAGTTAGTTTCTTGCCTGTAAATGATTGTCACAAGAAAAGCTTAAAAACTGCTGTTTCCTCTTGCTCTGCTACACAGCTCCCTCAAAGACACCTTGCCAACTTTACCACCAAGCTTCTTGCTTATCACGCAGGTGCACTTTTTTGCGATCTTTGCAAAAGCCCAGCTGCAAGAGAGCGAGGCAAGTGGACTCAACTCTAAACCACAGTGTTCAACAAAAGCTCTGCACAGGTATTGTGGTGGTGTACTAGCCCCTACCACAGTGTGAAGCCAAAGACAGGGGAGATTTTCTTTTACTGAATGGCAATGCACTGCTCGTTCATACACATCTTAAAACTAAGAATACATCACATTGTTCTGACAATTGAGAGTATACTTTCTAGACACTGAGACATGAACAAAGTATTTTGGCTGGATATGTTTCAAATAGGACATTGGAAATAGACAATAAACCATAGAAGACTGCTGCTTGAATATTGACATATTTATAGCAGGATATCTTTCAAAATCCGCAACTGATTAATAATACGCTAACTATAAAACATAACTGCGAATGGGCACTAATTATTATTGAAAATGCTGCTTACATGTTTGCAGAGTCACAGTCCGAAGGCTGGCAAGTTTTAGGTCTGGTTTCTTCATTGGAAAGTGAGGTCCTGTATGCATGCAGCACCACTGCGCTCATAACCCGGCAACCGTTAGAAAGGTTTTGTTTGACATGGTTGGGATTATGCAGGCGTACGCAATGACTACTTTGCTGCTCGCTTGCATTGGAAGCGGTAGAGACAGAGACTGTGAAAGACAGAGAGCAATGTATACGTAGGAAAGAGGTAAGTGTGTGTGTCTGTGTGTGTGTGTATGTGTGTGTGTGTGTGTGTGTGTGTGTGTGTGCGTGCGTATGTGTGTGTGTGTGTTTGCCTTTAAATCTACCTCTCAATGAATCTGCTTAGCGGGAGCCTGCGAAAGAGCGGCCCAGTCGCTAATCCTGGGTAAATAAAGAAGTGCCAAGATTAATGATTACATAAACACATCCCAGCCTCCCTCTGGGGGACCGGCCATTCAGCCCCCACTATAGCACTCCCCCATACCCACCCCCACCCTACCACCCCTTGTACGAAGGCAAACGGCTCTTACAGTCAGCTGACCAACTAAAAGCTCCCCCCTCCCTGCTGTTTTAGTGGACACGGACATGTCCATGATGATCGAAGGCATTCTCACTGCCGCAACACTAGAAAATGGTCAATACTTTCCATTGAGAGGTGTCTGATGTTTGTTTGAGAGAGAGAGTGTGTGTGTGTGTGTGTGTGTGTACATATACAGTAAGTGCATTCACATGCACTTGCACATGTTGTGTGACAACTAGCACTGCAAAACAGAAAACATGCAGGTCTAGAATCTTGTATCACCAGAATGACACAGACCACACATTATAAAGTTTCTCTTTAAAATGTTGCACAAACTCTTGCATAAACTTGGCAAAACTGGGAACCCAACCGAACATGTCTCTTTTATGTATGAGGTTGTATTGCAGCGCTACGAACTCTGTCCAGACAAACCAGTGGTAAGGGCTCCTCACAATGAACAGAGTAAAGAAAGGTGTCAGTGGGTGAACCTTCAGGTAAATGTGTTAGGAGGGGACAAAGAAAAGGGAAACAAATCAAGAAAGAGCGAGAAAGAGATAACAGAGATACAGCAGGAGAGAGAGAGAGGGAGAGTGTGTGTGAGTGTGTGTGTGTGTGTGTGTGTGTTTGGGTACGTATTTTTGGTTTTCCCCACTGCAGGTATGTTATATTAAAGACGAGTACAGTCAGCTGGTTAAAAATAATCAGATAACAAGAAGACTTGGAGAAAAGGATTTGGGAATGACACATGAGAGAAAAGAATCGTCTTCTTATACCCCTAATTAATCCTTGTTGCATGGAGCAAATGCAGCATGCCCTCACAGCTTTTTAGAGCTGTCTGTGGAACGGGGTCCTCAAAAACCCCTGGGAATTCACACACGATATTGTGATTTCAAGTGGGTTGTTCTCCTGAGTAATGAAAAACGACCTTGAAATGCATACATCTGCCTGAATGTATTTTACATCCATTGTCTTCACCATTGTCACTATTCAGAGGATTATTAACAGTTTGTGCTTTGGTCAGAGGCTTGTTTCACAAAAATATGAGATGAAGTTGCAGACGTGCATTCAAGATGAACATTACCATTACATTAACTGTCATCTAGGTTAAGATTATAATAAGAAATACATTATGTGGGACAGAATGTGTTTACCACCCCTCTATCAGAACAATTCGTGAGCTTAGAGTTAAAAGGTTCCATCTCCGTTTAGGCTACTTAAGAGATATTGTGGATCAAAGTTTTCACATCTAAGCTGGCAAAATGGATATGTAGTTTTTATTTTATGATTTACTGACCCAAAAAAATTAAAAAATAAAAGTAACACCACACAGGCATCAAGAAACACACCAAATGTTCAAAATGTACAAAAAACTCAATTTCTACAAAAATGGAGATGGAACCTCATAACTCTAAGCTCACAATTTTTGTTCATAAGACACCCTTCTCCTCTCGTTAGATATGTATATCCAATTTTGTGTAATTAGCTAGTGCTTTCCTATGGGATGGTAATCCCTATTGAATAATGGATTTTAACTTCAAAGCCAACATTCCAATGAAGCTGGTGCTTGAAATGACAGCTATTTTAAAATCTGAAATAATTTATATGTCTTTTTCACAACAGCCTGGTCTCTTCAAACGTTTCAGTCAGCGTTCCATCGTGTTTTTGCAAGAAATAATTGTAGAATTGATTTATATTAAATCTAGCTACCCGTGTTGAAATCTGAATACCAACCAAAAAACCACACCGACTCATTGTGAATAGTTGTTTTAGAATGATGACTTGCATTACAATGCATCAAGGCAAAAACATGCTTTTAAAGCACCTTTGTGAGAGGATGAGCTTGTGGGAAACATCAATATAGAGGTAGGGACCAGCACAGACACAAAAACAGACAGACAGTTATCCAGGAGGTAATATCTACTTGATGGAAACATTAACTATAATGCTGGAGATTAAACATCATACAAAGAGTTAAATCTGGAAATTCAATTACCCTTTCCTCTTCCAGACTGTAGAAAATATTGGTCTGATACACCTAGGATTAAATATTCAGTATATTTAAAGGGAATCTCAACGGTACATTTCATTGATGTGTATGCTTGTGTGTGTACGAGTGTGTGTGTGAGTGTGAGTATCTGTTTGTATGTGAGGTAGTTACATGCAGACAGTGCATAAAACTATCTAGCATCATTGCTTCTTTTTAGAAACTCATTATTCCCCTACTCTAAACACTAGGGTAACAGGTGGGGTTTTCCCAGCTCGACCATTCACTGTCAGCAGTTGCATAACACAGTTGGTCCCAACTGTTAAATAATCCATTGTCGTAGCTGGACGGCAGCCAGAGAGCAACTTGAATGTAATTGGTAATCTAGCTGTTTGCTAATGGAACCTCTGGTCTGGCCTGATAGAGCTGTCACTCTAAATCACAGTGGGAGAGACTCTGATAACACGTCATGTCAACGTCAAACGGACATGTCAATGGGCTACCACACTGCCTGCTCCACTGCAGCCAGACAAAGAGGCACGGGGACTGGACGCTATCCGCCTGAAGAAGCCACCGAGTGAGCGGTGCAGAAGAGCCTTCCATCCCAAGCCTCTGGGAATGTTTCTACATCCAACCACTGAATCTCTGTAGAGGCTGGGCAAACGAGGACGGAGGAAAGGAACAATGAAGGATACCGCTCATGAGTCCCACGCAAAGAGTCGAGTGTCAGGAAGCACCAGAGGAGATCGAGAACACAATCCAATTACCTGTCAAACACACACCGGATGAGCTACCCTGTTGATCTTTGATCTGCGTGTGATTAGCTAGCTAGTTACACCCTCCTCTCACCCATTCACTAAGGATAGAGAAGCCGTTGATCCCAGTTCCGTCGGTAAAATGATGTGTCTTTGCTCTCTCCAGATAAGCCAGTAGGACCCTCCCTCTGACAGTTGCTTCTCCCAGTCCTGCCACAGAACACGGGCGTGCTTTCGTAAACCCATTGACTCCTATGTGGTGTTACTATACATAACTGCAGGTTATGCAACCACAACCCAAAGCCTGAAACAGGTTGGGACGGGTAGGTCAGCTGACCAAGGGGCTGGAAATAAAGTGTGGCATGCGGTAACTAAACCTAAAGCATTACGGCCCTCACACCTGGACCTGACGGGAAACCTCCCTACACAGCTTCTAATATGCAACAAAAAAAAAAGTAGTAAAACTGTCTAACTGTCCCAATGTTTTTACTTTAACTGTATAAGCCCATTGAATGTATACAATTCGTGATTTATTTAAAATATGGACGGAGTGATAGCCTAAGGTCAATCATATTTGTGTGTCCTGTGGCATGAACTGACACCAAATCACAAATAAAAGCATATTTCTTGAAAAAAAAGATCACCTTGAGGAACTTAACTGCTTCTACTTTCTCTGCCAACTGCATAATACGTCAACAGTGCTACCTGTTGTAATTGGTGTCAATAGCAGGGGAGCCACAAACAAACAACGACAATAGAGAACCTTTTGGTGGCAACCTTGTCACCATTGTAGGTAGCGCATGCCTGTGCCTCCCCAAACCTTGGCTGGCGGTGGAGCAGCCTAGCCGGGTATAAAATGGCTGTCTCTTATCTCTGCTGTGCATATGAAAGGCTTAAGTCTGTCTCCATGACAGATCGTACGCCTCGCCACCAGGGGATTTAGCCGAGGTACACGAGGAGTGGGGAGGAAACAAAACACACGGATCACAAACACAGGGCTCCTCTTTCCACCGTCGAACGGCAGCTTGATCAGCGGAGGACGAGGCAGGGCTCTCTCATTAGCAGCCCGCAAGCCACACGCGCACACACAAGCTCTGCTTTCAGTTCACCCTAAAAGGCTCTTTCAACTGCATGTTTAATTGTTGTCAGCTCCTTCTTTTAAAATGCAAAAAGAAAAAAAAAAAACCCAAATGTATTTTCTGCTGCTTGAAAGCATCCATTCATTAAATGCGGGGCAGAGAGTCCATGTTCCAACATTTTCCCCACTTCATTCTCATGAGCTTGTCATAAATCCCAACTCTGAACCTGTGAGAAAATTGTTCTAATTACTCATCAAGTGTCACAAGCGCTGGCGGATGAACTGAGGAGATGATGAAAGAGACTTGGAGAATCAGTGTGCTCCTTAATCTTCTCAACTTTTTGCTCATGCATTGTTTCCTTCAAACTCTCTCTCTCTTTTGTTTTTACCCTCAAACACATGCAGACACAGCCCCACCTCGTCGCTTGCCCCAGCTCGACCCTTCAGACAAGCATGCCGTTAGTCATTGGTGGGGAAAACAGGAAATGTACCGTAGGACTAAAAAACTACGGAACTACGGTGCAAGTTCATGGATCCATCAAGTGTGCCGTCCCAGCCGAGATACACACACAAACACACACACACACACACACACACACACACACACACACACACACACACACACAAACACAGAAACATTGGCATACACCATAGGCAGTGTAATCAAAGAATAGCCAGGGCCTTAATGATGCCGCTATCTCTCCTTCTAGGATTTCACAGTATAGTCGCTGGCCTCAGTAAGGTTTAATACCTTTCATCTGCTGTATGCTACAAAGCCCCAAACTGTCCCATGCTCCTCCCTGGGAGACTTCTTTCTCTGCAGGCCATCAAACTTGGTTAATGAAGGTAGCCTTGTCATCTTTAACGTTGATGTTTTATGAAACGTCTAATTCCCCTTTTCTCCCCTTCTAAAGCATGTTAGAGACAAAACCCGAGCATTAAATGTGATTGTGTGGCAAGTTTGTCTTTGCAGCCTTTCACAGCAGCATCTCCATTGATTACAGCGCCATTGGATCACCTTCTCAATTATTTCTCAGCCGTGAAGCAGAGGCATCCTGGGATAGGGCTCCGCTGCTTGCTGGAGCCTGAAAACAAGACTAATGGGAGCTCTGTGAATGGCTGGCTAAACCTTCCATTCAGGACAACGCTGCCGAGAAACCCAATTTAACATGGCCTCCAAAAACAGAAAACAGCAAAATGTCATATTCAAAACCACAACGCAGACCATTAGGCCTTTTTATGATGTCCTCCTTTGGGACCCATGCCTGCGTAAACACGTACTTACAGTAACTTCGGCTGACATCCTGAAATGCTTAAGGCTTATTAGTAAATGACATTGGCAGTGTATAAGTGCATATAAGTTAGTAATCACTGCATGCTCATAAGTTATGCATGCCCTCAATGTATTCTTAAACATGCCTACCAAACAACCATATTGTACACAATGACCAACATTCCTCACGTACTCATCCCGGAACGCACTGTCTATCAGCCTAATGATAAGGTGGATGTTAAGAACCTTCCTCAGTCTGTTTCCTCCTGCGTTCAGTGAAACCACTGCTCCTATAGAAGGTCTTCTCCTAGCCTCCGAGTACTGCATGAAACATTTAAACCATATCATTATGATGCTCACATACTTCACTTCACAGAGCCGCTCCGAGAAGGAGATCTGACTTGCTAATGGCCTCCGGAACAGAGAACCAGCTCAGTGAACTTTATTGGCCTGACACGGAGCGATGGAAGAACAAGACACGTTCTAATGAACCACAATAACCTCTTTAGAGTGCTGGCTTAGCCACACTTCCTGTCTGTCTGTCTGCCGCTCAGCTCGCCGGACTCAGACGGTTCAGGGCTCTCTTGTGTTCACCGCTGTGAATGAAACGGTGCTCCCTCATACTCGGTGCTTTCATACGCTGTGTTTGATATTACAGGTTTCTGCATACTATGTACCGTGGATACGTCTGTCAGCATTTGGAAGTCGATGCACAATTACTCACTGCGGTTCTGAGTGTTGAGCAGCAAAGCCAAAATAATTCCATAATGGTCCTCTCTGCTAAATGTGTTTACTCAAAAATGCTAAAGCTTGAGCAAAACAAGTCCCAGAAGTATAAATTATCCAAGTCCCAGAGCTGAAGATGGAAGAGCACATTTCCTCCTCTCAGATCAAAGAGAAAAGCACTGCCTCAACACTGCCTTGAAATGTGTCAAGGTTCAAAATGTAAATGTAACCCTTTGTTGCTCCCCACAATGCTGGAAAATGCAACATGGCATTATTGAATTCAGTACAATAGAGGTGATAGATGGCAGCCAGATGGAGGCCATAATAACTATGCTATACCCTCCCCCTACATGCTGTGAAGTCCTGACCCAACGTTAGTGGCTGCACTATGGGATGAGAGGGTCTTGGAGTAAGATCTGTAGCATTACCTTGCCCACACCATCCATAAAAGAACACACACTCAGTGAGTGACTGACAAAAGGTGTATAGGAGTCCCATTACCAATGATTACTTTATATCAAGCTTCTCGCTATGGACAAACCTAACTTTTCAGATCACCATGGTTAAGATTGGACAGACAGGAAATCTAGAAATGTAATCACAAAGAGGTGCAAAGAGTATCTATCTGATGCAAATACAGCCAGCACATTTGAATTGGTCATATCTTTCTCTCACATGTATTCACAGAAACATACAAGGACCCACTGAGCGACACAGGCTTGCAGACACACACACACACACACACACACACACACACACACACACACACACACACACACACACAGACACAAACACAGACACATACACAAACACACACACACACACACTCACACACAAACACAAACACGCACACAGAGACATACTCTTCTCTGCAAGGCTTCAGGTGTCCTTCTCATACATCACAGATGTTGTGGTTGAGATGTTGATGCAAAACCTAGCCCCTATCTCTCACCACACCGCTAGAGCCTCGGCTTTGGCATCTGATGTGCTTTGCAAAAACAATGTCTGGAGAGCGAAGATAATCACGTGTTTTTGAAAACAGGAAAAGATGTGATTGCCTCTGTTATAAAACAGAAAGTGTTTGACACCATGCCGTGGCATGTTCTTGCATTTCAGACGATTGTAAACGGAGGACATTTCAGAACGAAAGCACATTAAGCCATGTATTAAGCTGCTCACATTCTGTCAAGAAGTGTTCATCTGTGAAGCGAAGCTGTGTCCCAAATCAAATACACTCCCGGGGAGTAACTCAATTGGCCTCCCACACATTTAACAAGATCCACTTAAGCAGACATTTTCATACGGGAGTACGGAAATATTGCATCCAAAACCTCCTGGATTGCAACATTTTTAAAGTAGGCCTTGCCAACCTGTGTAATACTGTATCTCGTTTTGAATTGTTGTACTGGTATCGAAAAAAAGTTGTGTGGGAAGCACTGACAATATAGTCAGTAGTGAGTAACCAATGAGAAGCCCTGCTGCCTCCCTCTGTTGGCTGCTTCCTACTGTGACACTGCTGATTGGCTGCTACATAAGCCATCCAACTTTGAGGCCCTCTGTCTTAACATACACACTCACATATACATATATACAGTACATACAGTACATACATACATACACACATACTGTACACACACACACACACACACACACACATACATACATACATGCATGCACATGTTACAGTAGTATTCATAGTGGTCTCTATACAAAAATGTGAAATATACAGTTTTCAGTCTCAAAACAACTGCAAAAGGCCAAGAGTTCAACAAAGGATGCCACAATTACCTATTTAACCATTCACTGTACTCAAATACGTGTTGCCTCTCAAAGCGGAGCAAAAGTCTTACTACTAGCTCATTTGCATTGGATTATAAAGTCAGTGTCCCAATATTTTCTAATATAATCATTGACAACCTTTGGACTGACCCATTACTGACTACATGTAACAGGAACACAAACACACACTCACGCATGCACGCACTCACGCATGCACGCACACACGCACACGCACACGCACGCACACACACACACACACACACACACACACACACACACACACACACACACACACACACACACACACACACACACACACACACAGATGCTCCAACCCCAAACTCCTCCGTCTATTTGCTGGCCCTCTCCTCTCCTCTTCAGGCCTCTGCAGAGTGATGGATTTCCAAAGACGGGTGGAGTGTATGCTAGGCCTCAGAAGAGACACCCACTCGCCTGACTCCCAGACCCGACCTTTGGTGCCACCACCTGGGGCAGTCATTGGCCGACTGTTTCCCTCCTGTTAAGGTCAGAAGGGCCCTTTACCCCCCTCGTCCGCACAATCTGTCGCCTGCACTTCATATTCATTTACACATTCGTTTTATTTCACTGCCCCTTCCTTCTACCTCTTTATCTCACCTTAGTTCCCCTCCTGCTGTCTGTCTGTCTGTCTGTCTGTCTGTCTGTCTGTCTGTCTGTCTGTCTGTCGGTCGGTCTGTCTGACTGTCTCTCTCACTCTCTCTCTCTCTCTCAGACGGAGAACAGTTGAATAATCTCCTTGCCCAAAGCCAACAGTAATCCTGTGACATAACATTGGCTGCTAATTGCCTCTTGAAGTGTTGCACAAAGACACTGAATCTAAAACACTGATGTTTAACACTTCAGTGAATCATGTATACAGTAACATGAATGCTCCTACAGGCTATGGGCATTGGTTTGCAAGAACTGTATGCCAATGTTGTTAAGGTCAATTACTGAAAGACTGTGAAGAATTCACAGTACAGAAAAAAACATTATGTTCACTTTAATCAATTACATAAAAGAAGAGCTAAGGTTTAAACAAGCATATCAATCTATCATCCATGCCCTGATGGCATTTTCCATGTCACGTTCAGCTCAGTAAATGCCCAATCCAGAGCTCTGTTAAAATTGTTAGTTGAAAGTAAAATGATTTCAAGTATTTTATGTATCCTACAGTGTTTAACATGTTTGTAATGTTACTAGTTTACAATACATTATCTTAGTTTGTACTTTAACACAGATAACCAAACAGAACATGTCTTGGTTTGAAATAGACGGTGTAACTGTGCACAGTACACGGTTTCTTAAGGTGTGTAACATTTAATGAACATTCATGGACATAATTATTTCTTATTTACGTTTATATATAAGGTTGAGGTATTAACCTAATCGATAAATACACTATGGAAAATAAAGGCAGAATACCTACTACATATTAGCACCTTCAAATAAACAAGTTCACAAAATGCTTGTGACAATCATACAGACTTTCACATTCACAATACTTGAATTTCAGTTTGCATTATTATGATAGTATTACTTAGGACATCAAAAAAAATGCATACAACAAACTATAATAACTTTAACCTGACTTGAAAGACCAATGGGTTAAAACATTTGAGATTCTTGTTTTTAGGGTCATACAATAGAGTAGAGAAAAGGGCAGTTATATCGTAGCAGAGTAACTCATTTATTTCTACTGTAGAATCTACTGTAAAAACAAATGGGAGAACAACTGTCGTGGGAATGACTCTGTCTCAAAAATTATGTTTTTTTTTTATAGTAGACCGATCAAGGGTAGAGTGGAATAACTTCATTCTTTTATCAACTTCGGTGTTTTACCGTGCAGTAATGAGATACGATAACGCATTTGACCTCAGCACAGTAATCTGTGCAGACGTCTGCTACGTGCTCAGTGTCCTGAGGTGTTAACAGGATGCAATTAAATCTTGTAACCTCTGCTGTCAGTTCCATAATAGAAAGAAAATAAACAACTCCAGAACAAAATGTAACCGCAAAAAATCTTACCTACACAATAACTTTTATAAATTATTATTTTAGAACTGAATCAAACATGTAACATGCGTTTTTGGGTAAAGTGTCAGTGCTATCTAGCATGGTGAATGTATTTGTTCTACAATTAATTTGCTGTAACAAGGCATTTAGGCGTCAGCCAGTCTGCGTTGAACAATGAAAAATGTATTGTTCCTTCAATTAAAATCCTAACATTTTTGCTGTGGTTCTACAGTCCATAGGGCACAAGTAGCATTGCTTTTTTCCATTCCCGCCACATCATAGTTAATAGATAATGACAGCTGCCAGCGTTACTCTGTGGGAGTGGGAGAGAGGGGGGTATAGTGCAAGGGAAAGAAAGGGGTGGGTGGGGAGTGTGGAGATAACCACACACTCCAAATAACAGAGAAAGAGTGAAAGACTATTGATCTAAGATGGAAAAAAGCTGAAAAGGAAAAAGAAAGGGAAGCCGTTACTGGCAGCAAGGATGGCGAGGTGGTGCATGGGCTGACCAAACTACGCTGATGTTTGATTTTGTGACAGCAGTGTGTGGGGGTAGGAGCAGAGCTGGGTGGAAGGATGGTAACGTTGAAGGGCAAGAGGGGTGGGTGGGGCGGCTTTCTGTACTGCATCCCCAAACACTGAAGCGCAATTACCAGCCCCGGTTCCCATGCCTGTCTGCATGTGTGCCGATGTTGATTACGACCTCACCAAATATAGGTCAGTGGAACAAAACCATCCCGTATCAACAGTAAATATCACTCACAGCGGACACACTCCATAGACTGGCAGCGTGGGGCTCTACCACCTACTACAGCAACAGCCCAAACCAACATGTCAGGCTGCCCTGCTCAGCTCCTTTCAAAAGAGAAAAGCACTCCGGAGTGTGGACAAGTCTGGAGTGGAACAACAGGATTAAAGTGGACGAAAGAATAACGGTCTATTCTGTGCTCATCCATACACTTTCCCTTTAGACTAATACAAAACGTCTCGTGTGCATATTTGCCTGCTCTTAAATGTCACTGTAGAAGCAAATCCCTTTCTAGATCAGTGCAACATATTATTATGTTCATTAGATAGCGTACTAATTTGCATACAATACCCTAATAGTTATACCAGCTGAATTAAAATAGCATGTCTGTTCAATAACTGTCAAGGCTTGCAGCTTAGAAAAAAAAGAAAAACTGAAAACAGAAACACATTATATGTCAACTTTTTATCTCACTCTCACTGTCTCTCTCGCTCTGTTTTTTACTCTCTCTCCCTCTATCTGTCTATCTCTCTCTCTCTCTCTCTCTCTCTCTCTCTCTCTCTGTCAAACAAGCACACAAACACACACACACAAAAGACAAAAGCTTCATAAAAACATAATTCATCTAAGTCTGTCATTCTTAACCACTTGTTACTCCGCACTTGTCCCTGTCCCCCTGCACACACACTTACACAGTCATTTAAACGTCTTACCTTTCATGGCTGAAATCACAAAATACATCATTAAAGTCCAAGTCCATGTAGAAAGAGCCCCCACATGCAACTGCAAAAGCTCACTCTTCCTCTCTCTTTCTCTTGTTATCTCAGCAGCAGCTGCCTACCACAGCTCTGTCTGAGCCTCCCAGCTCTACCGCATGAGAATCCATGTGACCGTGACATCAGCTTAAAGCCCTCCCTAGTCACGCCCCTATTCTTCTGACTGACAGAGCAGGCAGCCAATCAGAGGACAGGGTGGTGTGACAGCATTGGTATCTTCTCATACTCGATTGGGGTTATGTGCATGTGTGTGTGTGTGTGTGTGTGTGTGTGTGTCAGTGTCTGTGTGTGTGTGCGTGTATGTATGTGGTGGGAAGTGTCATTGTAGGGTTTTTCTTACTACAGGTTCTACCCCATTTAAAAGTAAGTAGAAACACGCTACCTTCTGTAACACTGCTTGTGAGATGCAGATATTATGTGTCACAGCTTCACATACTGTAGCGTTTCAATTTAAAAATAAGTCTGAAGAATACACCTGTGCATTATCTGAGTGTAAATGTATTTCCCGATTCGGCTTCATTGAAATCTTTCTCATAGCATGTTTTGTAAAACTACAGTGAGTATACACACACACACAGTTAACCTGCTTCCTTTCAGAAATATCAGTAACCCATTTCCCTCCTCACATGGCCACAATGACGTGTCACACTATGTAGACAGATGTCAGTATGGACATATTTGTTTAACTTACATATCTAAAGGGCTGTACTGTAAGTAAATCATAATAAATTATAATAACACAGTATCATAATAATTTTTATTGCTTTATTTATTTTTATGCCGAAAGCAAAGTGGAAATATATGTAATATACATATAACACAAGTGAACGTTCCGTCCAGGGTAGACTATATCTCAACATACGGTATCATTTTATGCTGCTAGATGATAACTCAATGAAGACTTAGCTATGCATGTCCTGTATAAGTATAAATGTCCTGAGGATGTTAAGATAAGACTCTGTCTGTTAGTTCTTACAAAACAGAAGTCTGAACAGGTCAACCAACAAACAGCAAGCAACAAACAAAGCATTCCCTTTGAGCAGGAGCTGACATAATAGAAAATGTTGCACTGTAATTTCTCTTCACAATTGATAGTACTAAATTATGATCATCTTCCGGTTTGACAGAATAATATACAGCCATATTCATTCAATAATACCAATACTTAATGTATATTGAAAATGTCTAAAACAGAAATCGGCAAAAAATATTCAATTTAATTTGGTCGTGTTCCCAGCTTCCCCCCTAGAGACATTATTACTCACCTCCCTCACCCAGACAAGAACGAGAGGAAATATGGAAAGCTCTGTGAAATATTCGTCTTAAAGCCAAAGGGAGGTAATGGTCTGCAGCGAGATCTCGCAGCCCTGCAGCCTTGGCGCTGAATTAACCAACTTCAGACAAAACACTTGATGGGAGCAAAACGGATCAATTTATATTCTAAACGCTGCAAGAGGCCAAAGTAGAATGTGAAGTCCGTGGAGAGCCCGACCAAAGAAAACAATCATAAACCAATTTGGAGTCATTTGAGATCATTTCCCCGCCGGCCCTCTGCTCACATAAGACTTCAATAAATCACACTGGCAGACACAGCAGTGATCATCTCTCCCAAGGAAACAATTGTGGATTCCCTCTTTTCACAGAGGCAATACTGTATGAATACATTTTAATTGGCAATTAGGGACCTTTTCATTTATTATTTAAGTATTTGTCATTACATATCTTTTTTTTGTGTGTAAATTAAGTTTAAGTTACATCCACGTCATCAATGTTTTTCATGTTATAAAGATAACAAGCGATACGAATCTGTCATGTGTTGACTAACAGACACAGTATAGAAAGTGAACGGAAAAAGTAAAGCAAAAAACATGATTATATGTAAAGGATAATCAAAACCAAATCTCTCAATGAGCAGGCTTTTCAAGAAATCCTAATAAAAGATCATAAAACGACCCCCCAAAATGGGGTGGTCCACTGTATTTTCCTTGTTTTTTTATGTCTTTATGGTTTTTTTGCGCAACCTCGTAACATTGTTATATACAGACAGACAACTGTTGGTGAAAAAATGTGTTTCGTTTCCTGTGTGGCCCCCCTTTTTTTTTTGCGGGCGGTTTATTACCTAAGCCATGGCTGGAGTAGCACAGCGGGCATGCCAGGCCACAGATGACCTTTTCACAGGTCGCTGTGTGATGTCTATGCTGAGTGTCTCAACTACTCCCCAAGGAGATCGCAGTGCCCACTGTGGAGGAGGGCTATTAATACATGGGACACCACAGCCATCGCTAAAATATGAGGTAACACCAAATACACACCAATGGGTCAATAAGGTCTTCATTTTATGTTGAATCATCTGCCACCTGTCTGTCTATGAAATGATAAGGTAATATATATTTATATTTGCACTGTATCTCCGATTGGCATATAATTGTATTAATATTAAGCCAGAAACACTTAAATTCAACAAAGTTGTGTGCTCCGGGACCTAATCCTACGTAATTCGATTACAGGAGATGCTCCACAACAGCGGTATTTAGCTGAAATTTGTCGTTACATGCCCCTGGCATCCATAACAATCTGTTCCTCTATAAGAGGAGCCAGCGAAGAGTGTACGCGCAGGGCTGGGTGTACAGGGTAGCATCTGCCTCCGCGAGCCCCGCTCACAAGCTGCGCACAGGGCCCAGCCAGCCTCTGTTGGGGGATGCGACTGTGGACCTCAGCCATCTGAATCCTAATTAAGTGGCAACTTGCCACCTCAGCCCACGTCTTCTGGCAAGCCATATCTCTTAACACAAAACACGGTGATTAATAGAGGCCTTACAGGCCAGGCCAAACACTGCAGGTCACTCCGGTGGTAATAATTACTCTCCTAACCAAACCATGAGCAATTGGTAATGCATGTGGTTATAGCTCATCTAACCTTCTAGTTATAGTGCAGCTATAGGTTGTCTCCAGGAGGAAAAGGATGATGACATTAGAGCTTGGGTTGTGTTTGCCGTGACACGAGGAAAAGCTTTGTCGCCCGCTAGAAAGGGCAGCGGGGGGAACGTGGCCTTTTGCAGTATGTTAACAAATGGACTTCATTATGGAAGAGCATACCAGGTAGACCGCCTATGGCGTTTGATGTATAGCTCAGCAGGGAACTTAAAAGCATAGCACTGCTCCAACTTTGCAAAGCCACTGAGTTATGAACTGAATGGAAGAGACACTGTGTTCCACTTGACCATGCCCCAGTCAAACATTCCAGGGTTTTTGAAGAGGTTTGTGGTTGCAGGGTGCCAGAAGTCCAGCACATCATAGACATGAACTGAATTTGGACAAAAAAACGTCTCTGCAAAACACTGTACAGAATACTGTAATAATGAAAAGAAAATCCCATAACCATTGAAGGCCTTTTGCATTTATTTGAAATTGAAAATATATATTCATGACTGCTAGTGTGTATTTGTAAACAAAAATAATATATTCAACAGCTGCTAATTGGCTTTCCTTGAAATTATTCTTTGTCTGATTACCTTCGACCTAAATGTCAGTGTAACGTCACCGTGCTGGCTCAGAGGGCACTAAGGGGTCACACGATACGGCACGCCCACATCTCGAGGTCATCTGTAACCGCCAGGAGGGATAGCTCCTCCCGTTCATTATTCATCATGGCTTCTTCATGTTGAAGACATTAAAAAAACAACAAGCAATCTGACCACCACCAGGAACACCTTCTGCCAAGATTGAGGGCCATCTCCAGGCTATCCAACACATGGCACAACCGCAACGCACGCACGCACGCACGCACGCACGCAAACACGCACACACGCACACACACACACACACACACACACACACACACACACACACACACACACACACACACACACACACACACACACACACACACACAAGGTGCCACATATCTAAAAGCATGCCAGACGGAGAAGTGTTTTTAGCCACATCTCTCTACTTACTCATGACTTATGAGGATGCCAGGGGTGCAGCTACAGTGCCATGATTCATCGGCACGGCCGGTCGACCAGCACCGCTCCACATTTGTTAAGGCAATCCACTGAGGACCGCACGTGTCAGAACTTTGGTTCCGCAGAACCTTTGTGAACAAGGTAGTTAGGTCAGAGGGAGGCAGGGTCAGGACGTGGCCCACTTTAAGTCCTTCACAGGACCTTGGTGATCCGGCCCAGCTCAAGAGACAACAGGATGTAAGCTAGGCAGCCCAATTCATGAGCCCCATGCTGTTATCTTCAGAGCCTTTTATGGAGAGACAAAACACTGATCCGTGGGATGCACAGGATGCTTTTGCCGCCCTACTGCGAAAAGGCTTGTGATGTGAAAAGGTTAGATGGCAAGAAAATACAGCCCATCATGGAACATGCAAGAATGCCATTTGGGCAGATTCTTGTGGTAAAATGAGTTATCCTCAAAAAACAAGTAGACTGAAGAGTACATCAGTTTACAGTTTCCGGATTTGAATACTAATGTTTGACAATTTATATCAATAAAATCAAGGGCAAACGCTTAAGTATGAGCCAATTGACTCAACTATACGTGTTATTTTCTAAAGACACCAAAAGAATAAACACTGCAGTCTGTGCCTTAACTGTGCATATTTCCATGTGGGTGCCCAGGCTGAATTGAGAGGCTTAATGGTGTACAGAGGGGGCCTACGGCTTATTACTCCCCCACCCATGTCTGTCAGATCCTCAGAGACGCCCACTCTCTCTGTCTGTCTACCCCTGGGGGCATTCAGTCTGTGTCATCAACCCTCCCCACCCCCATTTCCACTACGCACACTCACACACACACACACACACGAATATGCCCCCCCCAAAAAATGATATACGCACACACACAGCGAGAGATTTAACATTGGAGTCCCCTTTAAGTGTAAAAGCTAAATATCCCTGCAGAACTAGGGGTAGGATGGACTGAATATGGATTGTGTACACAGTAAGGGACAATCTACAGCAGCCCACATACCTGAAAATGGTTTCAAAGTCATGGAAATAGTGAGAGAGAGTCCTTCGTATCTAAATGTTCAATGATCAAAGTTTTTCACTTGCCCCCCCGCTGATGTATTTATGAGGCCTCTCTGTAATCACTGACAAATCAGGTGAGAAATTACTCTGATCTTTCCTGGGAAGTTATAACTGGCAACACACATCATTACATGTCCTCCTACTCAATCACCACACCACTGACCCTAATTTAGACCGCCTGATGAAGATGCACAAGGAGAACTCAGGAAGACAAGAAGACTGAGCTTTTAGTACCTCTAATCTATCCTGCTATGTAGGTTTTGGTTGTACGTTTTAGGAGCAAGTTTTGCATACAACTATTATACAGTATGATGATGCCCTAGTAGAGTATCAGAGTTATTTTAGATCAGCCATCACAGCAACAACAATTGGATCATACTGGCAGTAGCTGGTGTGCAATCGCCTGTCTAAGGAATCCAATGATAAAAAAGAATATGTAACACAAATATATGTGAAACAAACAAAACACACACTACTATCTCCAGTAGGTTCTTCTACAAATGGCCAGCTTATCTTTAGAGAGCAGCATCATATCTTTCCCGACCCCTCGATGATCTTTTCTCAATCTCAAGATGTCTCCTTACAGATGTGCAGGGTGTGTGTGTGTGTGTGTGTGTGTGTGTGTGTGTGTGTGTGTGTGTGTGTGTGTGTGTGTGTGTGTGTGTGTGTGTGTGTGTGTGTGTGACAAAGAGAGAGAGAGAGAGAGAGAGAGAGAGAGACAGAGAGAGTGAGTGCATGTGCGTCTAAGAAGGTGTGTGGGATTGAAGAGGGAGGAGGAGGTTGTGTGTCACAGCGTCAACTGTCTTCACCCCTCTGGCTCTGGATAATTGATTTATGGACAGCCCGTTCAGTGGGGTGGCACCACGCACACACTCCAGTGTCACTTGGGTTAACAAAGCATGCCATCCGTCTCACACCCAAGCTGTTTCCATTGAGCCGCTGAGTGCCACTGGATCATTTGTCTTGTGCACGTTCTAAGTGTCACGTACACGGCGGTCCTACCCGACTGGTGGTGACACGGCACATTTCACTACTGTGGAGGGACGAGGAGAGCCTGCAGGAGTGCGAGGAGTAAATCTATCATACCATTACATTTCCCCATTCCAAAAGGGGCAATCCATGATGGCAAAATATGAAATATGGTGGGAAAAACATAGTTGCGTATGATAATCTAATCTAAATGTATGCCGTCATAAGAGGAATGCAATACACATGGATTGGTACTGTAAATGTAGCTCACTCTCTTTCTCTCAATTCAAACGCATGGTGAGAAGAACCTTTGGCAAACATTGGGCATGCACACACAGGAAGTCAATGACGGTGCAATGTCAATTCATTAGGCTATAAAATGTAAAAATAAAAGAGCCCCCAGTCAATTTAATTTCAACCCAAATCCGGCGGGTGGGCAGTGAACTCTACTTTCTGTCGGGCTAGATGAATGAAGTGTGTTATTGCCAGATGACATCCGTGCATTGTTTTAGGGCTTGGCAGAGATTGATGGCTGTCCTTGCAGAGTCTATGGGATGATAAGGGCGGAACAGCGGGCACAAGGCCATCCAGGCCTCCTCTATTAGCCAGATTTTACCTGAAGAAGAGACGTCCTGTCACATCCTTCGGTTCACTCTACCACCATCCATATCCTGTACGTAGCAGAGCTCTTTCCTGAATGGTTTCAATTGGAACTGTAAATCATGGGTGGGCTTATTCAGCTCACACGGTAAGAGCTGTCAAGTCATTGACCTACGTGGCAGCTGAGGCTTCAGTGTCACTGGAGACACCAAAGCAAAGCACCACAACAAAATAGAAAATAATAAAAGAAGTTGACTGCTACTTACGTACCCTTACAGATACCCATCAGTTTGTATACAATTATCTGCATGGCTTCATGTACACCTATACTGTATTTTTACCACTCCTTCAACATAATTGATTTGATTGACTTTGGTCTAATACTAGGCTACTTCATTCCTGCTACATTGGCCCCATCTGGGAGCATAACCTTTAGTTATCGTTTCATACCTGCGCAGAGTCTGATGAAACCACATACAAAGCGACATCTTGCTTATACGGCACATTTCATTTGGCGTTATCTCTTATCATGATGATGGCACTTTCAAGCAAACATCTCAATCAAGGGGACCTAAAGGGACAGGCTAGGAAAGAGCTGACTCTACTCCAACGTTAGGTCGACAATGTGCCCACCAAGCAGCTGTCTGTGGATTTTCTCCAGGCTGAAATGCTCTTTCGCAGCCTCCAACCTGCAGGCTGTCTTGGAACCACGTCGAGTGAAAACCCGATAGCTATTGTAGTTCTGCTTATTTTACTTAATTTGAGCGATGTTCACATGCAGTATACATATTTTACTCTTTGTTGCCATAGACAGAACATTGTTTGATATCAAGGTACAGTATTATTAACAGCTCCAGAAGGCGAATTGTTTGAGAGGTGCCTAGAAAATGCATTTGCCATCAAACGCGTAGATGTTTTTGATTTTGATTATGGATTAAAATGGTTTGTGTTGTCGTCCATTGTTTAAATTTTTTTTGTACCAACACAATTACCCTACACTAAGTATACCAATATTTTTTGATCTCCTCTGATGGGCTTATTCCCTTCTCAAACTTTGGAGATAGGCAGTGTGGTTTCACCTTAGGTTTAAGCTATTTACGGTTGTGTTACCTTCAGGTCCAACGTAACAGAAAACACTAGTCTCTCTGGTGAAATCAGATTGCCTCCAGCCAACCTCCGACATGCTCACACACGCTAACAGCTGCCACTTATTTTCAGACGGGTCTCCAACACAAACAACCAAATAGACACACCAGCTGATTTGAGGGTGTCAGAGGGTGTCATCTGTGCAACCTCAAAATCTAAACAAGAAAGACTCAGCACAAGGGGCAAGTGACATAGCATGAAAACTGTTGTCCCAGCATATGACACCACTATGGTTGCCAGTGACAATTCATCTCTAGAGAACTGTATAATTTGGTAGTAAACATTTGGACTGTTGTTTTATCAGAATATTTAAATTCACTAAAGCAAACAATGACTCAGTTAGTTTGGTAAGAGGATTGGAGGTAATAAGGTTGAGATTACCGTAAAACAAGGGGTGGGGGTAGTGGGGTGGACTCTGTTTGCGAAACAACTCAGCTGCACAACCATTACTGGAAAGCTTACAATACTGCACCTACATAGAGTAATGATGGAGAGAAGGTATGCTCATTAAATAAGCTAGACCAAACGGATGGTAGCTTTCTACGTTCTGAGCTCTGCTAAGGAGGGACCAGGTCTTTATGTATCCATCCTCCTCTTCAGAGGCTCAAGGTTGACTTTGAATTCCCCTCCAGAGACACCCGCATCCAGCCGTTTTATACAGTTGAGTGCTGGGGTATAAACAACATGAAGCAGGTATTTCCTGTATGGCAGCTTTGAACCCAGACCCATGGGTGTGCTGCTTTGATATGCCATATCTTAACTGAAGATAGGTGTCTGCAGGCCTGATTATCTCCTTATTAGCAGAGTGCACAGCCACTCATACTAACTTTGGTTCAGACCCAAGACTCATCCTTTTCCTATTTGATCTAGCTGGGCTGGAGAGCTTTGGAGCCGTATGTCCGCTGAGGTGATTAATGGAGGTGGAAAAGAGAGGATAGAGATGGAGGAAAAGGGGTTTCTAATACACAGAACAAAAGTTTTCAGGTGGTTGATAGAAGGAAGGAATTCACCCCAAGACTGATATCAAGGCAAACAAACAATACGATTTTGTGCTCCGTTCAAATGTTCAATAGCTTAGTACTCACCATACTGACATACATGCATGCAACATTCACATCAAACAGTTTTAGAGTAAACCATCTTACAGTATCGTGGCCATTTGCATTGCAAAGAATGGTCATAACTCACATGTATGTGTCTTCTTTGCTGACAATGCACCTGCAAAAGATGAAGACACAAATGAGTCAACTCAGTTTGTTAATCGTCAGTTTAGCTGTTGCTTAAAAGAAAAAAGAAACTAAAACATTACAATATGAAGCATAAATACAATTTTACAACCCTCTTTCTATACTAACTATCTAATCAATCAAAACAATGATGTCTGGTCAAATGGAAGCAATGCACTTTATGCAGTGCTCATGTGTGGTTTGTTCTGTCATCATCAGATGCACTTTGGCAATGTTTTTCGATAATATCGGTTTATTAGCTTTTCCAAAAACAATTGCATGGGTTGTCCATCTCATCTACAAAAAGTTGTAAATGTACGTAGTGCCGTTGTAGGGAGAATAAATAAGTTAACATGAGGCTGTTTGTCTGGCTACCAAACAGGCCTCCAGGACTCAGCAGATCCTCAGGCATAAATCTGGTGGGGCGCAATGACATGCTCCACTGGTGCCTTTCTCTTTAGTCTCCATGCCTGGGCAAGGTCATGGATCATAATGCTGCTGCTGCTGCAGCTGCTGGTGGAAGTGGTGCAGGGGGTTCCTGCACAGAGACCCATCTGTGGCTCTTTGCAGAGCCATGCGACAGCAGCGACATGGCAGGGGCCGCGACCTAAACAGGGCACACCTTAGGACAGTGACGTGGGTAACCATGTAGCCTTGCATTGCAAATCAGTGATACTGTTTACTGACTGCAGGTCTGCCTGACTTAATCTGCTATGATGCTGCAAAGACCTTGCATTTTTGACCTCAGAAAATGAACACACAACACAAATGCACACAGAAATTTGAACGGGGCTATGTCACCTAAACAGTATACATTTGAGTTAGAATTACTTTTGTTTATATAATTTTTGGGTAATATAACTCTTTACAAAGCTTGTTTTCTAGTTGCACTTTCTAACCTTGAACCATATGATCACTGTATGTTTATAAATTTGCAAAATATAGTACTATTTAATTCAGATCACCCTTTGCTTATCCTTGTTGCTCCTGAGCCCACAACCCATCGCTGCTGTGCCAGTGTGCAGTTCACCTCTCCTGTCGAGTCAAACCCATCAACCATCTGGTCTATCTACCCCCCGCCCCCCACTACCTACACACACACACACACACACACACACACACACACACACACACACACACACACTCTGTCAATGTCACGCAAAGATTGGAGAACTTGATCTTCAGCGCAACACATATAATCTTAGGCCTCCCTCTGATTACATGGCATGTTACTCTGAGTATGTACATACTTTAATAGAATAATTAGTGATTAGAAGAGAGGGTAAAAAAAAGACAGAAAGCGTTTTACAAATCCAAAATGATTTCCCCCGCGCCATTAAGCAAGCCATGATTGGACCATGGAGAAGGTGAGGGACAAACAAGCGCAGGGCAAAGGGAGAAGCCTCACATTAGAGCTGCCTGCCAAGTCTACTCATCCAGGGTAGGGAGGTAGAGGTCACCAGAGGTCAGCCCTGATGTGAGCCTCTCCTTGGGTAGGAGAAAAGTCACAGAGAGGACAAGGTCCTGGCACGGCAGGATGAAGTGGTCGTACGATCCCATTAAAGGGATGTGGGTTTCAGTCTGTGTTCCGCCCTTGTAAAAGCATTACTTTTCAAACCGAATTTATGTGTAGAATATTTATTTTATTGACATTTCACATCTGAAGCTGTATGGGACATTTAGCAGACTATAATGTTAATTATGCAACACTGTTATTCAGCTACATGGAAATATGACTGTGTACAGGAGGACATAACAATGCTCGCTACCACTGGAGGACAAACATGTAGTTAGTATGCCTTTCGTGTCACAACCTTATTTCCACGGGTGCCAATTCACTTGTTAGGAGACTGGGAGTGAAAATAGGAGAGAGGGGAAAAGGAGAGAGAAAACGGGATGGAGTGAAAGAAAGGAGAAAGGTAGACAGTGAAATGCTCTGTTAAACTGATAGAACCGAGATTCTGGGCCAACATGCGGCCGAGGCTGTTAGTCATAATTCCAGATTCCTTTACTCAGTATGACACTGCATGATTATCATAAATGGTGCTGTCATCTCTGTCAAAAGCTTCCGATGGCCTTGGTGCATAAGTGTGTGTTTGTGTGTGTGCATGTGTGAGCTTGTGTCTGTGCAAATCGTGTGCATGTGTCTATGCTTTGACATTCAAAGTTGCAGTATCTTCTTTAATGGAGCTGTCCCTTTAGCGGGATAATGATAGTGATTTGTTTTTTAGCCCTCGTACCAGAGAGACACTGTCAAAGGGACCTCCTAATGGCTGACAATTCCTGAGGGGTAATCAATTCCTCCAGATCCCACTGGCTGGACCTATCTCTTACAGATTCGTTGACTGCCACGGCTCACTTATCCTCGTTGCCTGCTCAGTGGGAACCGACCATAGGTAAACGGAGTATTGAGATTGGCTGGGCAGTTGAGTCGGACAGTGTGAGCTCACAGTCATAAGGAAGGTTAGTTCTGGAATTCAGACAGTGTGCGTGTCAACAGTCTCATATACTGTAGCGGTTTCAAGAGCCTGAAGGGTTAGGCTGCACCTAACCAGATGGTGTTTTTTCCTGCATATTATACCATCTAGAAACACTGCGTGGAGATAGGGCACAGTTGAAAGATTGCTTAGGATTTATTTTCTCTTGTTTTAATGGTTACACCAATTCAATGCTTAATTCCCTATACCTTTGAATCGTGAAATTATGTCATATTGCATTATTTTAAAAATGTGATCTTTTATGTTCTTTTGTAAAAATTAGTGAGTCATTTTACTAATGTGCATCGTAGATCTTTCAAATCAGGCAGCAAGCAGACTGTGTAATGTTTGTTTTTCATGGCGAATTAAGGAAGAGCACTAACTCTCATAGGACTATATTATTGATTTTTGAGAAAAAGATCAACTATGAATCTGATTAAAATGTAACTTTAGTGTTTTTTGTACATACAGGAATGTAATAGTCTGAATAACTCACTTGGCAAATATTAAATAGTTCTTTAATTGACATGTGAGACACACAGGCCCGGTCCATGGCATAGGCGAAATAGGCGGTTGCCAAGGGCGCCAAAAAGAAACAGGGGTGCTGCACAGCCGAAAGCTAAAAAACAAAAGGTCTTCTGCAGGTGCAACACTTGAAAACAACTGTGCACGTTACTTTCGCCCACAGAGCAATCACGTGCTCTTGATAGCTGCATCTGACATGGGTTGTGACCTGTCACTTGTCCCTTCAGAATCAGTCCATTGTCCTGCCCCCGTCTTTGTGAAGCACATGCATCAAGTGGACTAACAAAGTTACTGCAAAAAATTTAAGTGGTGACATAGTTAAACCCAGTACTTTAATATACTTTAAAATAATGTTGAAAATAATCATTCTAATTTCTTTAAGTAATCTATGGAGAGGACAACTCTCTTGGGTGCTTTAAGAGAGAAATGACTTCTTACTCCCATGCCACTTTTATTTCTGGTAATATATAATTGGTTTTTTATTGTATCACTAAAAAAGCTCAACAAGTCACTACGGGTGAGTTGTTAACACTGTGGACTTGATAAAAAAAATTGACAATTCCCATAAAATCAAGCTCTAAAGGACAAAAAGGACAGGCGCTATACACAATTGTAACACTATTTTGTTCCTAGGTCAAAAAAAATCTAGCTTTGTTATTAGTATTGCAAAGTCGGCAGAAGTCGCAGTTGTACAGCGACCTGGCAAAAGATTAGCACCATCATTCTTGTTTTGTTTGGTCAAAAAAGTCCTTGCAATCAGGTATTCAGTTGTTAGCTTCAGCGTAGCTGTTAAATCATAAGAAAAAACCCTCAAACAAGTTCAACAATCAGCAGAAGCATCAAGTTTAATTTGGAATGTGGTAAAACATAGTTAAGTCCTTTGATCAAGCAGACCTCAAGGTGCTTACACTCAAACGCTCTACAGTCACATAATGCTGACACCAATGTGCATTATGGAGGTCAGTATGTATTGTTTTGATCTTCTCAAACAGCACAGGTCAAAATCATCCTGGCAATGTAGAAATAATTTGTCCTGTGTTATAGGGCTCTAAATAAAGCATACGCCTTGTTGTCTATGATATACATGGTTTAAGTAGACATGAAGGAGGACATGAAAGATTGAGAATGTACCCAGAACATTGGTTTGCAGGGGTTTGTGGGTCCACATAAGAATTTCATAAACTTTAAAATTCCCGTAAAGAGGTTTTTCTGCATAACTGATTGTATTTCACTTTGGGCCTTAAAGCAAATTGATGCGCAAACTCAGTTCCACATGCTTCACGGTTAGAATTTCAAGCTTACTGTAATAGAAAAAAACTAAACGTAAAACATCTATAAATATGATCACCCAGTGTGTGTGTAATTACGGATAAAATACATAAAATCAGAAGAGAGATCATTTGTCAAAACCTCTGTGGTATGTGCATGCAGACGTCTAAGCAGAGGATGCCTGGGAACTAAGAATTTAGCAAAGTTATTTTCGATCCCCTGTGATATAAAGTGCATGTTTATAAAACCACAGACTTACACCTCGGCTTTATCTTCTTGATCAAAGCTGTCGTCCTGTTTTAAATCATGACTTGCTTCACGTAGGTAACAAGCCATGATGTTGAAAAAGTAACGATGGAAAATATTTGCTAACGTCAACAGTTCGACGACTATTGACTACATAAGCTGTTTAACAAGGTAATGACTGAGTTTAAGAAGACCAAGTTTTACAATGATGTCGAAGTTTCTCAGGGGATTTTCTTTTTTGCTGAAAACACATGTTTCTCTCAATTTGACTACCAATACCGAAAGCATGTACAAACATCCCTGTGCAATTTACATGGCATGAAGTTAATTTGTTTAGCAACTCACAAATGGGGTACATTCTCTGTTTACAACTATGTTGGATTTCTACTAAACCACTACAATAAAAAATAAAAGAACTAACCATAGACACTAAGACTGAATAACATGATTACATTTTTAAATAATCATCTCTAGTTTTATACAAACAATACAATTGATCAAAACTAATGAAAAGCTGAAAGATTTAGTCTGCTATTTGTGTGGCATTGGTATGTCATTTGATCCATGTCATTTAAGGTGACCGTATCAAATCCAAACCACTTCAAGATGAGTGATACGCTATTGTTTAGAGCCCTTTGACAGTGGGCATTAAACTCTTTTAGATGATAAGATTGATTAAATGTCCTGTGCTTACTTATTTAGCTGTCCTATTGATGCTTGGGTAACTATACTCCTCAGTACTTTGCATGTGAATGGGCTGCTCGTTCTAGTTTCCATCCATTAGTCACTTTACAAAGGCAATCATTTCTATATCTCCTTTTCTTTTAGATGTTAAATTGAATTCCACTCTTTATGTTTGATGGCTTAACCATGTATCAAGTATTGATGTGAATCAAATCACTGCTTCATACCAATTTCAATTACATTCTATGAACACAGTTTTAGTGTCAAGTAGCAAAAAGACCGGGTCAATGGGAATATCTGTAAAGTGCATGCTTGTGTGTCTCTGTGTGTGTGTGTGTGTGTGTGTGTGTGTGTGTGTGTGTGTGTGTGTGTGTGTGCGTGCGTGCGTGCGTGCGTGCGTGCGTGCGTGTGTGTGCGCGTGTGTATGTATGTGCTCTGTATGTGCTGTGTTAAGTAAGTAGCAGTATTTGTCTGTATGTCAAGAGTATGTCAAGGTTAGGATAAGAAGAGGCTGTCCTTAGGGTGTGATATAAATTGGGGCTATGGTGAGCACAGCCATTTAATAGCTATTTCGTGTCTACTTCTATGTTACAGAGACCGGGGCAAAGTTACACAATTCAATTAACATTTATAATGAAACACAACACCAAAGGCTAATGGTATTAACAGACACACACACACACACACGCACGCTCGTCTAATGTCTTTGGAGTGATAAGGTAAATCATTTATATCACCAAAGCTTTTTGTCATGAAATGGTGTCATATAATAAAGACCTAACCTTCAAATGTGCACATTGCTCGGTAAATGAGCAGCTTGCAATCTTACCAGCGATGTGAGCGTGTGTACATATGTGTGTGCATATGTGTGTGTGTGTGTGTGTGTGTGTGTGTGTGTGTGTCAGTGTATGTGTGTGTGTGTTTATGTGTGTTTGTGTGTTTAGGTGTGTGTGTGTGTGTTTATGAGTGTGTCTGTATGTTGGACATTTTAATAATGACGAAAATATACACAGCATATTTTTACTTAAAGATTTGCAGATGTTGGCCTTTTTAGCCAAGAAAGCTGACCTGTTTTTGAAAGCCTAAACATGCTTTTAGACTTGACAAGACTCCTACTTGTAGCTGTAGGGTCTCGCACATGCATATGAATGTTTTCAGTCTATAATTCTCAAAGAACAAAAGGTTGGGGGAAGATAACCAGCTCTCACCTCCACATCAAAGGGGAGAACATGCAAATAATACCCAGATACCTGGATGCAGGTTCACCATGGCAATTTTTGTAATTCAAATGAACACAAATTCAATTACTATACTTGCTGTCTTTAATACAAGTGCAAGAAATACGTTTAGGCTTGGAGGCTATAAGGTTAAACCAGGAGTATTTGTTTTATTTGAAAAAGCGGGGGACTGGTGGCAGGGTCCAAACAGTCTTGCCTCTGCCATTCCACAGCAATGGAAACAGATCGGGGCTCGTGCATTTTTAAACAGGTCTTTCATGTTCCTTGGGAGCCAGAGAGAAAGCCTTTGAACAGGCAGCCTTGTTGGGAAATGGATGCACCTAGATGCCTACTACCTTGAGGTTTCTCTCCTCTTTACCACACACCTTTGAATGCTGCTCTGAGGTTTGATCATGCTGATAAACTGCGCTTAGGCAGGCAACTGTTTAAGGTGTTTGGTGGTGTTTTTGGTTTATTTTGATGTATTTATCAGATGCCTTTTAATCGACCCTGCATCCTTAAATGGGTCTCGCTTGTAGGACTTTCTGTCTAGTATCTTTAATCATTTTTAATATGTATAACACTGCACTGTCATAATTATAAACAGTTATGGCAATATGAAGCACAAAGAGGCGATAGTATGTTAACACTAAGCACAGATGCAAAGTCACATAAGAGGTTGGACCAGCTCAGTGTAACTGTCTTAAAACTTCTGAATGTATTAAACTGTCGCATGGACACCACATCACCACCCACACTATCTATATATAGCATACTTTCTAAGAAGGATAAAGTAACTGTGTTTCCAACATGCAGATATATGTTATTTTTTCGCTATGTCTTCCTCCTATGCAGCAGGTTTAACATGTTCTGATGATTGTCTCCGTGTTGGCTGGGGGTGCGACATGGGAGAGACAGATGGCAGGGCGGCCGGCTTACTCAGACCCTGCAGCTCTGTTTTCTTGACGAGCAGAGACGAGCCCCGGACGACTCGCGGAGTCATGAGAAACCACAGTGGGATCTGACGGCCACTCTATTTTCTCCCTCTCTTTTTCTAAATTCTCTCCTCCCTTCTACCCTCCATTCCAGTGCGGGTGTCAGTCAAGCTCCTCCCGTTCCATCTTGGAGGAGAAGTGTTTCACCAGAGGCTGTCAGGACAGATAGCTTTCAGCATAGTGACACTATAACCCCAAAGAAAAAAAAGGAGAACTCTCAAATATGGAGTGAGTTCATGCATATCAACATATACAGTACTGTGCATAATTTTTAGGCAGGGATGCTGTTTTGAAGGCGAAGGGTGGTCACACCAAATGTTGATTTGATATAGATTTGCTTCTCCCTCACTTTGTATTTTATGAATTGATAAAAAAATAAACAATTGACATTTATATTTTTATGTTGTTTTTTCTTTCTAACTTTAAAGACTTCACACCTGCCTAAAACCTTTGCACAGTACTGTATATTTATAGATATATATATATATATAAGTTCAGTTATAAGTATATACTTGTGTATGTACAGTATATGTATATATAAGTCAAGTTATAATATTATTATATATATATTGGTGGCGGTAGTTAACATTGAGTTATAATTTAGGACTGATAAAATTAGATCATAAATGTGCACTAGGTTTATGTTAATCACTCAGAATGAATGGTATGCCAGCCTGCATAAAGGGACTGAATTTCATCATCCACCAAAGAGATCTCCCACATGAAAACACTGTGGTGGCCTTCAAGATGAATGAGAAGGAAATTAAGCTATTTGTTAGTGAAAGTCCCACCAGGGCAAAAGTTTGTTTGTTGTTTGTTTTTAGTTTGTGTCTATGTTGACCCTTAACCCGTTTCAAATTGATTGTAGTTTGAATCGGTTTCGGCAAGCATATTATTAGCACAAAAGAAACAAACAATCCACCATCACATCAAAGTGTAGTTTCATGGTAAGTGCAAGTCACTATTGCTTGTCATATGCATTTGCCTTACTGTGAAAGACTATCTTAAATGAGCTCAAAAAACAAAAACAGAAACAACTTAAAAACAAAATAAACTCAAAATCAGTGTGAAATACATACATTACCATTTCTAGCCAGGCCTCACTTGTTAGCCAGTTCTAAGGTTTACATATACATAGAGTAGATGTTGAAAGAGGAAGTGAGTAGATCAGAGATGAGAGAATAGCTAGCAGGCTGTTTCTGCTAGTGTCTATGCAGCGCAAGTTCCTAGTGTCTGACACCTACGTAATTTACCACTAGAAGCAAGGGGAAAGTGGAGCCATAAGTACACTGAAAATATGCTTCCCACAGGGTAATGGAAGCTACTTGGCTATAGTGCGAGTACATTAAAAAGACAATCGAGGGACTAACATGGCAGGTTTGATGACAACATGATAAGAGGGCTCTCCAGGGCATTTAAAGAAAGGGAAATGATAGCGAGGTACATCCATTCACAGTAGGAGAACCTAGAAGGTAGTCTATTAAATCTAATCAAAGGCTCACGGATATATAGAGGCAGAGAGCCTTTTTAAATGCATATATTGTGCCTGTCTGCTTATATACGTAGGTGGGGATTAAGCAAACAAACCCCTTCACCAACTGTGAATGAATTGTATTTCAATGCAACATGTTCATTCTGGTCTATATTTGGTCAAACAAATTAAACAGGCTCTACACAAATGTCCGGTAGTTACATAAATAAAATCCATATATATATTCATGAAATTAAACCCTGAATGTAACATTTAAAGTTCAAGCGGAAAGAACCTGTAAAAAACAAAGAATAGGTCAAAGAAAATAAATATCAAGACATGCTTGGAACCATTACAACTAGGCCACATCACAAATGTTTTATGACTAAATCAACATATTTTATGGAGAAATTTGTCAACATCTAGTCTGCTCAGTCTGTATCTTGTTCATTCTCCCCCTAATCTGATCGTTTGTTCACATTTGCTCTATGATCGGTAGAATGTTTGCTTTTTTTCGGTTAGGATGAATTCACTTTAATCACTCACTTTAGTCCATCTTCAAAAACTGTTATTTAGGAATTGATCATACATTATGTAATGAAATACAACTGTCAAGACATTGTATTCGGCTTTAACAAAAATAAAGAAATGTACAGCCTTAACGTCATAAACAAACGCAATAGGCTTACAGTAATACGAGTGGTACACCTTCCAATGTTCAAAATAGGCCCCCCAAAAAAGTTAACATCTTAGTTTAGAAGAGAACTTCCTGTTTGCCTTCATCTCCAAATAGGAGTAAATTTATTGCTTTCCCAAAGCAAATTTTTCAGCAGCTTGTTCCGTCTGGGCCATGGCAGGCCATGTGTATCTGCGTTTTTCTGCATAGCCTCAGGTGCTAATATGTGGAAACTGGCCTGAAGGATAGAGAGAGAGAGTGTGTGAGAGAGAAAAAGAGAGAGAACAAGAGAGAGACAGACCGAGGGGGAGAGAGAGTGAGAAAGAGTAGAGAAGCAAAGAGGATGAGTGGGGTTGAGTGTGCGGCATAGGATAAGGTCTTAATCGCTGAGAAAAGATTGAAAGCATAAAGGGGTACAGAAATCTATCACAGATGATGAGATGGAGTGAGGTAGGCCAGAGGAAGTACGAGAGAAAGAGAATCGACTTCTGAGAAAAGATCAGACCAAAGTAAAGGCAGCAGGAAAGCTGTTGGATGAGGGGAAAATGGCCAGTGAGTGAGAGTGAGAAAGAAAGAGAAATGAAATGAGTCTACCACTCTTTCCAGAGGCAACACAGGGATGCTAGAGAGTGAATGTGTTTACTGTTTGCGGTGTCAGCTGACTGAGAGACTGAGTGCTCTGGTGAAACACACAGACGTTACATAACTCTCGCGGCCAGAGTCTTGCAGAGGTGATTTGGGGACCCGTCCGGCTGTTACTACCGACCGACTGCCTCGCGGTCGGATTGACTGACCAACCGACTGACTCACTTGTTGCCGGCTGAAGTTATGCCATTCAAACAACAACGGTTACACAATTTCAATGAAAATGTACTATATTATAAGGCGTTTGTAAATAGACTGCAAGACGGCTGAGAATGAATGTGTTGTAGTTGGTTTATCATTATTAAAACTGCTCAAACTCTTTTAATATCTCTTTCTTAGTAGCTAAAGTATCCTATTTCCCTTAGCTGACAGCAGATTTACAGTATAGGTAAAAGCATTAGACTGCGGGGACTTACGTAATCCATGATACTGTTGCAGTATTTTTTAGGATCTATAGTTTACAGTATAAGTTGTGTCCTCAGTACCTACTACCTGCATTTGGGCTTTACAACATTGCAGCAAACACATAGAGGATTCTATAAACTAAGTTTGTACCACACATTCACCTACCTTGACAGACCATTCATTTCCAGAAATGTATTTGACCTCTGGGGTAAACTATTTAGAGCTAAGCCAATGAATAAATCATCAGCGCCACAAGGACATGTTCTGCCACTCGAAGTATTCTCTCGCAATCTCATCAACAGTATGATCAGACAGTGCAGATTTAAAGCAATATAAAACAGAAACGCGAAACATTTCAAAAGACATTTAGAACGCCAAAAAAGGATATGCCATTGTTGTTTGGCTGAAATGACTGAGGACTTAAAATGTCAATGACAGTAGACGTGACTGTGGATAAAATAACCATGCAAACTTAGTTTATAGAATCCTCTATGTGTTTGCTGCAATTTTGTTTGATCTTGTTTGGATAGAAATATACTGGCAGTGTGGTTTGGATTCTCATGCAGAGTTCTGTAACTGTGTGTACATTAAGCTTCTTATTCACAATAAGAAGGATTCAATTGACTACATTTACAGTTATTGGGAGGAGCATGGGAGAGGGATGTTCGTCTTCACACATCCATTTTGAAGATCTTGTCTTGATCTTTCTCTGGTACACAATGATGGCCCAATCATGTAAAACCAATCTATTGTGCCAATCCAAGAAAACACATTTTAATTTATTTCCTTGAGAAGGAATTAGCAAGGAAAGTAATGCTAATGCTAATTCCACAAATTCCCAATACACTTATGTAATGTAGCAATTTGAAGTCTGTTTGAGATTTTAAGTTTACTAACTAGAAAAAACATTGCAGTGCATGGACCTCTATAGTTATGAAGGCACACTAGATGGAAAAAGAAAGCTTCAGTACGACACATTTCCCGATTTGATCAAGACAACAGTGCAATATTATGTTTTTTTTCCCTGTCATTAATAAGTCCCACACGTTTACTGGTGTAAACAGTCTTTATCACACAAGCAGACATGAGGGGCTCCTTATTTTAGACCAGCCACAACACCCTCCCACAATGCTCGCTCAAGCTTGTCTAGATTCCTGTGGGTTAAATGATGGTAGCCTTGGTCCAGTATGTTATTAGATACTAGGTGGAGGGAGTCTATTCCTGTGCGGGAACGAAGCATGAGTATTGAAGAAGAAGGCAGCTTTGGCTTCGTCACTCAGAGCATGGCCTCATGAAGGGGTGTTTCTGTCATCCTATAGGTAAGACAACACCAGGCTGCAAGCCGGATAGTAAATCAGTGAATTGAGATTAACGCAATCTACTTTGACCTTGAATTACCTCTCAGTAGCACTCCAGAGAGGCAATGTTTACATGTTTGAGGGAAGTTGTTCATCTTGTCTTGTCTTGAGGCCAGTACATTTCCTCATCAAGACTTATTGGTATATAAAACTATATTCCAATATAATAATATTCTAGTACATTTTAATTCTAATAGAAGATCGGTTCTTGTGTCTCTCCCCATCCCTCTTGCCACTTATACTACTGTGTCCCCACCTCCTTCTCTCTATTTCTGTCTGCTCACAAAGCCTCTGATGTGATTAGTAGGGATGATGATTATGCTTACATAACAGCAGCATCAAATTAATTTGCAGCTGAGTGCCCAAGCAGAGGCATTAGTAGCAGTAGACCACACCGCCTATTCCATTGCCTCCCAACGTCCCTTTCTCCCCCCTTCCATCTTGACAACTACCATTCACATCCTCTCCTCTTCCATTCTTTCCTCCCCTCTTTCAGCCACTTTTATTAACACACCCTTCACCCTTCAGTAACAGTTCATTTAGGCAACACCTAGGGGCAGTGGGTCAGTAGAGTGATGGGGTAGAGCGAAGAAGACAAAAGTACACCTTAGATACTATTCACCTTAGATACCATTTACGTACCTTAAAAACAGTCAAATAAAAACAAACGCTATGATTTTGTGTTCTATCATTTTCACATTGAACAAGGCTGCACTTCTAGTCAGAGTTTGATTAAATATGCTTCGGACAGCCATGTAAACAATGCATTAATCAACCTTTGCATTGTAGTTCCATATCGAATCCACAGTTTTTCGAAGAGAGAAACTGAGGACATTGACAAAGTCCTCATGATTTTACGAGATAAACATAAAACGAGACGAATAGACAGAGGTAATTAAAAGCATGCCGACAACAACACATAAGCACACCCATATTCTTCAGCGCCTGATTGAGTACAAGAGATACTGTCCACACAGCCAGGTCTTGGCACTATCACACTAGCACATTGGGACACTGTGGCCCTCAGATGCCACACATTAACCATAGCCAGATAGGATTACCAATGTTTTATTTTTTCATTGTGACCCTCCATATAAACACAACAAAAACAAAGTTCGATGACTGTGACATTAGGCAGAGAAAGTGGGAGGAGAAAGGCCCAAGAGTTGAGCTCATGGTTCAAAATGCCCCAGCTAAGCCTATATCTCTTCCTGACAATGAATATGAAGCTGCCACCAAGGTTAATTGGAAAAGTATTTATGCAAAAAAAAAGCTAATGCCACAAGCTAAAAGGGTTGGTGGTTGCTCGTCAGATATGTAACCTATGTAACTCGGCGATGAACGTCTATCGTTTTGTGGAGAAAGATGGAGTATTTGTTCTGAATACAACTGGGGGTTGCAGCAGACCCTAGTGAGTTATATCCCATGCTAGTTTGTGGTCCCAGGTAGCAAGGCTTTTCTGTAGCTTATTTGGGTCATCCCACTGCCAGAGTACTCCTGCAGATGGGCACCTGAAACCTTCTACACAGCAGACCTTAACCAATTACTAAATAGGAAACTTTAAACAATTTTTTAATCAACTAGAATTTGCTACGGTATCAGTTTATCATACTTTGGCTAAATACTGATGGGTATATCTCTTACAACATCAGATAAAGAGAACCATACAAACCAGCTGGGATAATTTTGAAGATGGATATACAAAAAAATCTTACAAAATGGAAATAATAGTGGACCTATGTAGAAATAAGGGCATCAACTGCAACCTTTCGTGTTCTCTAAGTGTCTAATCCTCAGGTGGCTATGGCTCCAGAATCTTTAATTGTTCAGAGAAACCCACGCCTCATCACAATTATAGCGTTAGGACCGGCATCCAAATTAATTTCACTCTTGCTCATCAGGGATCTCAAATCCACTCAACATGAATAAGTCTTAGCTTTTGAAACTGGTAAAATTGTGAAAATAGCTTTCAAAGATAACTGTGATAAGATATTCAGATGATTGTGAGTGGAAATGTGCATGTAGTGTAAAAGTTTGGCAGAGTTCATAGGCCTAAGGTGTGGCTTACCTTTGTTGTTCTTTGTAAATATTGTTAAGCTCATTGGATCCGTTTTTACAAGCATTGTATTTAAGCAGGTCAACATTGGAATCATGTTTGCTCTTGTTCTGCTAAAACTTTTAGAATGAAACAACTGAGAAACAATATGCTATAATTCATGCATAGTGTAAAAAAAAGCCCTAATCTTTTGATGCTGCAATTGAGGGGTTTGCAGAAGAAAAAAAATCAATGCTCTTTACAAGCACAAAAAAATAAGAAAAGCTAGAATAGGTAGCAAGAAATTGATTTGTTTGATTTATACAGGAGGAAAGCTTTTCTGTTCCAAGAAAACCCACACTGAACAAACCGCAAGCTCATTCCCCAAAAATGGCTTGGAATTTTGTTTTCAATAAAAAGCGAACTATTGTGCATAGAGAGATGGGTCTTTCATTGTCTAAGGAAAATAGAAACCGTTTTGGCATAAAACCCCTTGAAGTGTTTGAGCAGGCCCAACCCCCCCTCTGTCTCTCACTTTCTCTGTCTCTCCCTTCTCGTTCTCTCTTGGTCTGTCTTGGTCTCTGATTGTAAGCTCGGGATTACAGGAAATTAATAGCCCTCCGTTGGGATGGCTGTACTTCACATTTCATCAAGCTAAATGATGTGGCCAGGGAAAAGCAGACCACTTGGCTCTATTCACAGGATACAGATTCTCTTTTAAAATGTCATCATTTGTTCCCTCGTCTTGCTCATTTACACACAATAGCCTTTGGTGTGTTGAGATGCACTTAAAAAGCTAATTAGATTGTGCATCTTTTGTGCTCTCACATGCACTGCTGCTGACTTAGTGATCATTCAAGAACATATTTTGTCTGTTTTAGTGACACTGATTTGTATAGCCCAGTAGGTGTTGTTTTTATATATATTCACCATTTTACATATGCAAATAAAATTTCAATAATCTACTGTTGGTAATAATGTCACTAAAATTAAAAAGGCAATATGCTCGTTAGACTGTAAAACCAAAAGCCTATATATCTAAGACATTTTTTTCCTGAATTGCATTTAATAACGTTACTTTCTTCTCTTTCATGCTACCCTAATTGCCTCTGTTATTGCATCTTCAATAAGATAAAATGCTAATTACACACTACATTAATTCCCACTCACTGAACAGTAACAAAAACAGCATGGCTTGACTATCTGCCGGAATGACAATAATACATTTGAATAAACAAGCAAGTCAAGACATTGAATCAAGCCTATAGTACATTGATTGAAAAACTGTTAGAATGAGTTGTCATGAGTATAAGGAAAATAAAAAGGGAAGATCGTCAATGGTACAGGCATAGGCTCCCATTAACGGACACCTTCCAGTTAATGATTAAGAAACTATCCTATTGAAACATCGTGCTTGAATATGTACGGGAGGGATCCAAAATTCAAAATGTTGCATCTCAGATATAATATCAAGATCAGCATCTTCCTAAAAATAATTTAATGGATTCATGTTTCATACCTTGTAAATTAGTTAATAGAATATATATGAGAGTAAACTTTTGTATTTCATCCCATTTCAATTGAAGGTAGTGCCACTGTGGCAGTGGAACCTTAAGATGGGACTGGAGAGATACAAGACATGGAAATTGGATGAAGGATGGCAATTATAACCTAGTCACACATTTTCACACAATTTCAAACTTGTTGGCCAAAAGGCTAATCCTTTTCTATAAAGCTCAGTTTTTTTGTCTTATACATAAAAAAGCAAAGTTTCTTTTTCAATTATAGAGGTAGTGGGAATTCCAATATACCACAACTTTCAATTGATATCCTAGGAATGTTAATGTGAGACAAATGCACTGTTCTGCATAATCTAACTGTGATCATGCACCCTATGTACAGTACTTATGACTTATGTATGCCCGAACAGCTTTGAACATTCTTCCCATAAGGTCCATATGGTCCCCTTGAGGGAGAGAAGGAGGCTCTTTGGAGCACATAAGGCAGTGCAGTATGTCATCCCCTAACAGACTACTGCCTATAGCACGTGCTCCAAATGGAACTGCAAAACAAAATAAGCAAAATACATATACTGTATTTATTTTACAGTAGTAAGCATGCCAGGCCTTATTAGTGACAGAACTGATGAGTTGGATTGCCTTTGAAGAGGAAGGCGAGGCAAGTTGACAGAATCACATTGCTGTTCTTAGTCATCTGCAGAAAAGATGGTTCTGGTCCTGCCCCAGAAGAGGGAGACAGACATGTGTGGGTATGACATAAGAAGATGGTTGGAAGGAGTGCTTTTGAGGTTTCCCTTGGCCCCGGCACATGTTTGAAAAGCAGCAGCAGCGGCAGCAGCAGCAGACGGAGTGACATGCTGTCTGCCTCTCTTCCTCTAATTAAAACATTACTGTGGGGTGTGGGGGCTTTGCTCAGCCCATTGCATAACCGAATATGTTGCAGCATACGCAGCCAAACAGAGTGAGAGATTGAACAGAGAGAGCGAGAGAGAGAGTCTCTAAGAAAGCTAAAATGTAATGAGGAAGGATTAAAGGAAGAGACGGTGCAAGAGCGAGGCGGTACCAAGAAGTTGGGGCTGAAAGAGAAGTGGGGTGGAAAAGAGAGACATAGACACACAAGACACAACTGGTTTGATAAATAAGAGAGACGGGGTTAGGGAGAAAGACTACAGAATAAAGGGCAAATAAAGTCGAGAAGGGGAGGGGAGGGGAGAGAAAATGAAAATGGGAAATCACAGGCACCATTGAGAGCAAACTCAGAGAGAGTGCTTCTTAACGGAGCATCTTTTCTCCAGGAAGACGCAATCTGCATTTCAATAACTTAGCTGACATCCATTTCCCCTCGTGCTTCGATCTGATTACTTTCATCCGTGTACCTTTTAATTTTATTTTCATTTTCACATGTTGTGTCTTACTGCCGAATAGAAAATATGAAAGCCCTACAATATCTGTTCTACTTTTGTGTTGCAGTGCACGTTGAGTTGCTGTGAACGTATAAGTGACATAATTACTGGCCATATCTGTCTGCTCATCTGTTTAATGATTAATCAAGTTCAGAGAGCCTTTGTAGTACAGTATACCATGAAATGTACTTGCTTTTATGTTCATGGCACAATAATATCAGGAGATGGCCTTTCGAGGCAACATGCTTGTCAATTGGATGATAAAGCCACACCACCACTGTCATTTTCAGTGGTATAGCTTGGGGCCTAGCTGCTAGCTTCTGCTGACAGGAGCCATTCCTCTCTTCAGCCATGCCCAACACCAGATGCCATCCTTGCCAGCTGTTGTGTTGCTTGCTGCTGCTGGATGCCCTGGCACACTCAGCACAGCTCTGTTCTCCAAACAGACACAGTGGTATGTCGACTGGCGCACAGCTGTTCCCTGGCCCCCACTGTCTCCCGCCAACAGTAATAAATCAATCTAGGCACTTTGTGGCAGCAGGAAATTGTCCGATTAACACGACTCAAGACACTTGTGAGTGGGGAAGATGATTTCACAAATTGCAGACATTGTACTACACAACACAACCGAGGACACCGCACCCCCAAACCTCATACACTCACACACACACACACACACACTCACACACGCGTACACACCTCGTAGGCCGCAAGTGTTACAACAATAAAAAAGAAATATTCTGCAAAACATGCAGTATCAACCGGAGCGAAGATTTGACAACACACAAAACGTTTCCTTTCCTTTTGGCTTCCAATCAATCTTTTGCTATAGAGTGCTCGTGGGTATTTATCAATTCTTGAATGGTATGTAAACATGAAATTGTCAACACAGGTTTAACAGCAAGCTTAATTTTAGGGGATCATACAAAAGGTTTTCATGCAATTTGTCAATGCGGCTGGTCTTATTGACCAAATCAAACTCGCTCAATATTGTGTAACTAACTCCTCTGTCTACTGAATGTAACCCTGACATTTAAAACCAACACCTACAGTCGTAACGACTTTTCTAAACCACAACAAAACTGAATACATTTTGTCCGTTAATGAGTTTGGTTTGCTCTGAGAAGGTGGTTTCCTTTAACATTATTGTTTACAGACTAGCAGAAAAGGTTATTGTGGTATGAGCAATACACCATGTAATTGTGTGTGTTAGTGTATTTATGTATGTGTGTGTGTGTGTGTGTGTGTGTGTGTGTGTGTGTGTGTGTGTGTGTGTGTGTGTGTGTGTGAGTGCTAGTTTGAGTGGGAGGGAGACAGAGCAGTCAGAGACCTACAAATTCAAACAGAGAAACCACAAACTCTCCCTACATGACTACGTTTTGTGTTTTTGCTGTGGGTACAAATGACTTGCATCTATGCACACCATATACTTTGACTTTGTTCTTGGTGTGCTCTCACTTCTTTAACTTCTTCTTCTCAAAATTCCCTTTAGAGACAATGATGATTTATTTGAGCTTAATTATGCGTGGCCATGACGGGTAGAAGGGAAGTCACTTCGGCCTTTTAGGTAATGTTATATGGAGGTCCTCAAGGCAATATCAGAGTGAGATTCCAGCCCTGGCTGATTAATGTATTCACCATGTTTCAAAAACCAAAGTCATCATTAGATAATGTTATGAATCCTCATCAAACTGTTTCAGAATAATCAAATAAAGTGCTTGGTTCAGGGGGAAACCCTATCTTATAATCTTTCAAATACAAACTTGTCAACCACTGAATCACTTATGACCATTTCTGTGTTAGTCTTGCCAGTCTGTAATAGGATCAAAGAAATACTCGTTGTAGATAATGAACTCACTTTTCATTTTCACAGATCAGATTTATGGCATGAATACATTTTCAGAACCTTTTTTAAATTATACTTTGAGGGGGGAAAATGCTATCCATGGCAATATTCCAGGTCCGCAGGTGTTGCTGCTCAGCTCAGCAATCCACCATTCTTCCTCGGTTCATGTACTGCCTTTGCCAAGTCAGGCTTCTCCAGTAATCCGCCTCCCTTCATCCGCCTTAATGCAAGAGAATAACATCCTCTTGATCATGAGGGCATTGGAAAAGCCTCTGGCTTCCCACAGTTCACAGAGGTGAGCCCAGTGCAATGTTTGACAGTTACAGCATTGTTTCTCATTGCCGGCAAGGGTGGTGGTTGTGTAGTGTGTAGCAATGTGCTAGTCTGTGTGTGCATGTGACATAGAGCGAGAGGGGATAGAACGCAGTGACATGGCCGTAGACTTAAGTCTGGGGTAAGAAATTCTATAGATTCTAAATCACTTTCAGTACACACAGATGGTTATGATCATTTATAATGATGAGAAGAAAGGGCTCTTTATCTTTTTCAAAATGATCTGAATCGGGCTTGCTGCTCCTCTAGACAGCATGTCAATCATGTAGACGTTGACGGCAGATCAAACCTTTCTATAACGCCTCAGTCTGGGACTTCATGCTAGGGCCAGGCGAGGGATGAGGAAGGGAGCATAAAGGCAGCGGTACCACCACCCATATCCAGGGCCATATACAGCGACTGAAAAACTACTCACAAAGGTATTTCATGCAGATAAAAGTAGATTATAGATCTATAGCAGAATACTATTATTTTTGTCCAGTTGTTTTTGAGGCATTTAGATGGTATCAATATGTGTACTGTTGTTTGGACCAATAAACTAACAATGCTGCTAATGATGCAATGTAATGTCCTTCACATAGTCAACTGCATCTTGCACCCTTGAAACAAAACATCGGCTTTTGTTATATATTGGTTTGACATTGTTTCCAATATTTGAAATCCAGTATCTAAACTGTATAATTTATAACTTATAACAATGGGGTATAAGTTGATTAAATCATCTTTATAGTGCAGCATGTCACCAATGGTACAAAAGCACATTTGTAATAGCACTTCAGACACTTAACTTGTCTCAATTAAGGAACTGTAAAGTGTAAAATAATATGTGCTAGTGATGCTAACCCAGCCATACAGTAGCACCATCACCACCCTACCCCACAGTTAGCCCAACCACGGCCAAAACCACCGAAGCACACTGGAATACAAACTAACCTTTCCAAGAGCAGGTGATACCGACATTGCATACGATTATATTAGCCTATTAATCAGTATATTCTGCTATTATATTAGACTGGTGATTATTCAGTGCACTGCTTCAACTTTTAAAGAAGTTAGCAAAGGCCAGGGGTCTTACAGACACACAAACACACGCACACACAGCCAGCCACCACCTTTAAATGACCTTACATAATATCCCTCGTCTCTCCTGTTAACATATTTTGTTATAGAACCCTTTAAACCTGGTTGGCCCTTGGACAGGGGGAAATATCAATTCCACGATCCACGCTGGCCCTGTGCCAGGGAGCCTTTTGAGTCTCCCCACACAGACCTGCACCCCTATTGTGGCCCTGCCAGATCTGGCACCACCCAATTCATCACAGTGGACAGAGCAGTACAACAGAATTAAAAGGAAGCATCAGGGCCCGCTCTATTAGGCACCACAGAGGCCCATCCATAACAGTCAGCCTTAATATCCGACCCGTGCCTTTAATTTTTCATCAACAATGAGGCCAATAAGGAGGAGACGGAACGGTCCTTCGGGACGGTGCCAATTCTTTATGGAAGGGGCTACTAGAGGGGAAAACAGTTATTTATTCCATGCTGCCAGACAGAAATTAATGTAGCTGGGCAGTGTAATTATGGTGGTTAATCTGTGTTACTGCATTTATTGCTTTGTATTGACAGGGCATATGGTGCATATCATAACTGTGTACTCCCCCTGGAGTTAGATACATTGGTGTGCTGTACACGGTGGGGACATTACGTTTTCTAGAATGTTTTTTATATCTAAACAGGTGTGATGTGGAGGATGTGCATGTTAGAGTGTGGATGCGAGGTTGTAACAGAAGCTGTTGGACACCTGCTGGGTGTAGAGTGACTGCGACTACTGTTGGTGTTCTTAGGGAGTGCCTCTCTAACATGCAAACATTTGAAGAGGGGCATGTATTTTGTGCATCCTTCATTTTTGCATTTTTGTATTACTAGTTACTACTACTAGTACATTTTAGTTTTTCTATCCTTAGTCTCCTGGTAAGCCAACACGTGAATTAACTATACAGAAAAAATCTGGATTCTTTGTTTTCTTTTTTGAATTTATAGAAATTTCTGGTTATGCTCCAAAGCCTAAAATGTAAAAAAGGTGATAAGCTTATAATGGGTACAGCTATTTCATGCTATGTTCCTACCTATTGGATAAGATATAAGCAAATCACACTGCATAAAAATATCAATATTGGGTAACATAAACAAACAGACAAACTAATTATGTTCACAAAATGGAGCATTTGGAACATTTAATTTTTATTTTATTAAGAGGGGGGGACTGTTTGACAAGGATAAAATGCTCTAATTGGTAAATAATAAATGTAATCCATATATCCAAGTCGTTGCCGCAAGGCAACTGCATTGATTTTGTTTCTTCTGCCAGCCATTCTATAAGCCTAAGACATGAAAAATCGTCAGTGTGAATCATAAGAAGGGTTTCATCGGTACTTATTAAATAGTAACTGTATGTTCCTGTTCTGGCCTGTCTCATTCTTTTTAATTAAGACAATGTTGGATCATAACCTTTCACTTCACACAGTTCAGTCGCATGTTATGCCTGGACACTACAACGTTCCAAGAAAAAACCTTTAATTTCAACCCGTAATGAAAAAGGGAAACGGAGATCAGACATTGTGTTTGTCTATTAACAATGACAGTAAGATTAGCTCCATTCTCACCTGATTCGCTACATTGTTGCAAACAGTGGGTGAATAAATAACAGACAGTGAACTCTCCAGACAGGGCCTACAACAGGAGGAGATCACCAGGGATAGATACAGCTACGGCTCATATTCCTGCCAATCAGCCCCAGAAGGCTTTACGCATCAGACATTACTCAAAGAACAACACCAAAAAACGTCCCACCCAGACCGTTTTGAAAAAATCAGTCACCCACACTTGTCTCTCAATATGGTGATTATCAAAGAGAACCAAGGTGTCTGTGCTGCGGTCTAGCTCCACACGCTCCCTCTGCATACGTTGGTGGTGCTATGTTCAATGTGAAATTATATTTAGAGTATACATTTTAAACATTTTAAGCATTATTAATGGAGGTATAGTAACACCTTGAGCAGAACAACACATTCTTTTCAGTTGAGGAGTCTCCCCTAAATCCACCTTTTTTGGTAGTATAATGGAATGTAACACCACAATACCTGATTGATTGGATTGGCCTAAAAACAGCGTAGTTAGCCAGTGACGGATTGAACACTGGGGGTGTGGTCATCAATTTGGGCAGCCTCCTCCCAGCATGCCCTGGATGCCTTACAACAACGTGGACTAAGTATCTCCCAGGCTCTTGGAGACACTTCATCTTTACCACTGTGGAGCAGCACACTCTCAGGCTCCAGGTGAGAATCCATCATGGCTATTATTACCTGAGGCTCCACACCACATCTATCACACCTAAGGTTACCACAACCTCAATATTAACTGTGAAAAAGTATTCTAATAAACACATGCAGAGAGCAAGAATGTTCCCAGCCAAGGAAGATTCAATATTTCTTTTCCATTTTAATAAGCTACTTCTAAGTTATATAGATGAGCATAAGCTATAGAAGTCGGATGCCAAAACAGCTTTAGACTAGCTAGTTGAAATGTAGTTGAGAGTTTGCAGATAATTTTATATAATTATTTTACATGGATCACTTTACTGTATTACCAAGAATCAAACATTTAAAATATAATTAGGTATAGCTGTGAGAAATCTAAGCCGTGAAGTAATATATCAATTACACTTACGATGCCAAAGAACAAGCCTATCTGATAGCACCAGAGTGGAGTTTATAGCAGGTTGAGATTATAACCCTGATTTCATAATAAACTCACTTGAATAATCCAGTGTAACAAAATCAAAACCCAGTAAAACTAAACAGTAGAATTAAAGGTTATCAGGTCGAAAAGGGCAAAGCTGCTTTGTGGATTAATGGAATCCGGTAGGACTTGGAGCAGTACATCAGGTCAAAGGTATAGAATGGGTCATGTGTCAAGTTCAAGAGCATTTCTCCAAAATGAGTTGCAGCAATGTCAACAATCTAAACAAATTCCATTGAGGATTCGTAACTACCGGGAGCATTTCCTGGATTCTGTCGCAGGCAACGCCTTAACGAAAAAAAAAGTTGACATCATACAAATACAAAAAAAATAACTGTATTGACTCAATAATACAATTTTACAAAAGACAATTGAGTGACACTCTGCTTTGATAGAAAAATCTTGACAGAATGAAGCCTGTAGTGTGACTGCAGTTAAAAGCAGAAGCTTTGCTTTGGATATATCTGCCTTTAATACATCTTGTTGTTTTTTTTTTTTTTAATCCAGCAAGTCACTGGTGTTTCAGCAGTATCTTCGTAACCGTCCAAAGGGGAGATAGGAACATGAACTGTTTCAGTGATGAGATTAAGTCTACTGGGCCTCAGCAGATATGCCAGTCTTTAGGGAAATACAACAGTTACGTATAGAGGAGATGTTGTGTCTATTCAATCCATAAACCATCTTTTCAGATAAAGTATTTTTAGAATCGTGTGTATTACCTAAAATAGACTTTTGTTTCGCTCAGAGCAGGAAGAATAAGCAATGAAGTTGTCTCAGGAATGTTCCAGTTCATTGTGTTTTCTTGTAGTCTTGGTTGGTAGTATACAAAATAACAAAAACTACTGGGTGTTGTATTTGGACATTGCTATTTTGCTAGCATACAATAACAGCAGAGGTAAGTATTAGTATACTAATGTAATTACTGAGTTGATAAAACTATCAGAAATTAAAATCTCTATTACAGATACAAGTATTTTCCTTCCCAAACCAAACCTAAACCCATTTACATTTGTCACAGACTGGTCAGGAGCATTGGTCAATTAACCTTTCGCAACAGTTTGCACAAGAGCCCTATATTCCAGGGAGTGGCCTAGGACAAGTGCTGCCCTCCTCTGGATAATTAAAATGTTCTATACGTTATCCAGTGTCACTCTGTCCTACGCATCAAACTAGCTCCTAAATTGGCACAATTAACTGGGTTGCGAGTTTGCAAGTGCATGAGAGTTTGGAGGAGAAAGCCATGCACCTCGCAGGTGATAGGTCTGAGGAATTTGACAAAATGACTTCCACTTCAAAAGTGTGACAATGTGAACATTAACTTTTTATACATTAACAGCAGCATAAATAGGTTAAAAAATTAAGATGAGCTTTTCAGATTTCAGATTCAGTTGAGCGTGGTTTAAACAGGTCTATAAACTCAATGGTGTACTTTTAAAGTTACCTAGTGCGATAAGTAGTTCTTTCTTTCTACAGTTAGTGTCAGTTAAAATATAGGATCTAGACATTTTTAGAGTAAGAAAATATCCCGATTTCATTCAGAGAACCTGGAGAAAGTGAAGCTAAAAACCCTTCATCCTTTATTCCACCTTTTTAAACCTGTAAATAGGTCCATTATCCACTTACCACTGGTCAGTCTTAAATAACACATAATAGCAATACTAATCCACTACACTTCACTCAATTAGGTGTTGTGTAATTCTAATCAAGGCTGATTCTACTGTATTGCATAATAAGATATTTTACAATGTCAAATCATGCCAAGCCTGGTGTTATTTGAGGACAGCCCTTTAATCTCAAGTAAGGCGTACACCAGAGAGATCTTATGCTGACATGAGATAACAGCAAGAGCACTCAAACCATCATTGGTTTCTGGTTTCATGGCATTCTCCAACAGAAAATAATGTATACCCTGCTTCTCCTATAGATACAATGTGTGTTAGAACAAGTACGAGCCAAAATATACTAAACCGTTACGTCACAGCACAAGGTCATAAGTGCAGAGCTATCTGGCTTCATCAAAAAGGTTCAATCTGGGTCATTAGAATCCTTGACAGGTTTGAAAAGTGTCACTTCTTATTAAATCGTATATCTGCCACCAGAAGACCTGGACATCCGATCTCCCAATGTACTGCATGGCGCAACAAGTAATTTGTCAACGAGCCGACCGTACTGCAACATAAATACACCTGAAAGGTTCAGTAAGTGGAAAACGGCAGAAGGGAACATTTGCAGCTATCAAACGTTGTGTACATGACTGAATGTAAATTATTAAATGTATTATTTCAAATATTGTACTTCTGGTGATGACTTTGTGCTCACTGTGTCTGCAGTCTAAATGATTTGTTGTGAGTACAATGTTAAGGCCTGGACACACTGGTCCGACGAATGGCCAGATTAGGTAGCCTCCCGTCATCACCTTGGTGTAATCCACAAATCAACCTCATTGGTGGGAGACAGAGAGTAGTAAACAATTTGCCAGACGGTAAATAAAGATTTAGTTCCTTTAAACTTTATTATCCCTCCCCTTAGTTGTGCCCTTTCTGGAGGACCCTCTTGCCGTAAATTTATATGGGGTGCAATCATCGTAAATGTGTAATCTGTTTAGGGTTGGACTTCCCATAAAATACATATTTTTGAGAGGTCATTGTTAGGTCAGAGGGTTTACAGGAATCTTACACCAATCAGAAAGCCTAATTATTCATCAGAACACTCTAGGTAAATGATAAGGACACTGTAAATACATATCTTACATTTATTTTTCCATTACATGTGCTTGCCTCTAAAAAGGTATATAATAGTCAGTATGTATATTTGCAGAGCAGCCCCACTGTTATCCTATTACGTTCACTCTACCAACTCCACCTGTTAAAATTAATTGTTAAAAGTTTGGGTCTACAGTATCAATCAATATAATAACCTTCAGGGGCAGAATCCCATTGTTTCTATTTAAATGTCAGATGTCTCCTTTATTTAACTCAGATGCCATTGGTCGACATGAGCCTGAGGAGGGCATGTGACATTCATCAGTTTGTTGGCAGTTAAAAAACAATAGTAAGTTGAGAGTACTAAGTTGGAGATGGTAATATTATAAATACTGTATGTGGTGTATGTATGACACCAATTGTTATAAAAAGCTGTAATTAATGTGCTGTTGTATTAAGGATACAGTGAAAGAACAAGATGGCAGGGAGACTGATAGTTCAGCGGTGGAGGTGAGTTAGAAAGAAGGCTGCACTTCATGGTGTCTGCCATCATGCCAGTTTGGTGGGCATATAGTACTACATCCACTGAAATTATACACAACAACCATAGCCCACTGTGCCTAGCTAACATACTCATGCCTTAATAAAGTGTTGCACGCGCGTGCCCCTCTATTAAATTGTATAGGAACCCCCTCCCCCCATTGTCCTTTTATAATTCGCACTCTGGGTGAGATTTCTATGTAAGGCCACTCTTACAAGGCATGGTGAAAGGGGTCCATGCCCCTCACCTCTCAGTCCCCTCAGCGTGTGACAGACAGGGACTTCTTGAGAGTGATTTAAGCCTCTCAGCTCATTCCCTTGTGCCCAGCACCCTGACAGAAAAGGGTTGACAGGTGAGCTGTGATCTGAAGGAAACCATTCTCTTCTCACCTTGTCTTATCCTCCAACAACCTCTCTGTTTGTCTATCTATCACTGCGACATCATTCATCCCTTTTCACGCAGACTGAAATATCAAGATGTTCGTAAAAAAAGAACAATCATAAAGTATTGACATTTCTAATCAACTTTGGTCAATCACAGTGCTATTGATGTGTTTGATTGATTAGTAATACACAAAGGATATATACGTAACTAGTTTTGAGGTTTTTTATAAAATATCTAGCCAAAATAATACAATATCAACATTGATGCATGAATTACATTCATAACTATTTGATAATAAGTATTTTCATAGTAGTAATACTTGCATGTTAAACTTGCTGAATACTAAATCAGCAGGCTGAAAATAAGCTCTTGTGGGATAACTGGCTCCGTATATTTATCACATATGAATGATATTTTCTCCCAGTCATTAAAAGTGGGCACGCTCACCAACACACACGAGCGCGCGCACACACACGCACACACACACACACACACACACACACACACACACACACACACACACACACACACACACACACACACACACACACACACACACACACACACACACACACACACACATTTTCATATCTTCCAAACCAAACATCTGTATAAATATTGTGTATGTTAATTTAATATTGGTCATTGCACAACTTACATCCATTACTTCTCCATTATGGTCCATCAGAATATTACCTCTCGGTGAGACCATTCAATAAAGAGCTTGCATAACTTCATTATTACATAATTTAATTGAAAATCAATCTTCTTCGGGCACTATTGAAATTGACTCAAATTAGTAATAAATTATCACAGACTCACCTAGGACGTAACTTAATAAAGAAAATTCCGTGTGGCAGACCAATTTTCAAAGCTTTTTCTAAGGCATAATTTTAATTGTTGCAAGGGCTTTTTCCGCAAGGGGTTAGTTGCATCAAGATTTCATCAACTAAAGAAATCTAAACCAGCATCCACAATTTATTTTCAACTATGAAACACACCAGAAATCAAAATCAATCTCCTATAATCCACCAAAAGGCCACCATTACCTTTTGAAGGAAAGTCCTAATAGGACAATCCAAAATCACCTGTCCAGCAAGATACACGGTCAAACCAAAAAGTCTGACCCAGTTTGTTTAACTGGGTTTAAAATATATGGTTACTATGTGGTAGGATATAAAATAACATAGACAAGAGAAGGAAGACAGAAATTGAAAAAAAGTCAAAACAAGAGATGCTGCTGGATGATAGAAAGAAGGGATAATAAAGAAAAATGATGAATGTGAAACTTTCTTTTGTCCCGCACTGCCCTCGCTCCTTTTCCTCGCTGTACCCACTGCTGGACCAATGCAGCTGGCTGGCTGACAAATGAAGGGAAAAAACAGAGGGGACAAAAAAAAAAGAGGTCCAATTTGAGCTGGTCATTAGCGATGGCGGCACAGCGGCTCAGATGAATGAGTGTCTGCCTCAGGTATGGCAGTGGATCCACCTCAAGGGTCCCTGGGAGAGTCGCGGCATTACAACAAAGCCCTTTTCTTGGCCCCTTCTCCCATCCACAGGACCAGCTGCCACTTAAGCAGCAGGGTGACCTTGCCGTACTTCTTCCCTCTGTTTCTTAGCTATGTTTTAACTGTTTTAACACTTCTCTCTTCCTCCAGTTCCTTCAGTTTGACACTCTTGTTGTTAGATGACACACACACACACTTCGTCCTCCTACGCCGGTCCCCACAGATTGCCTGGGTGAGAGGTGAGGGCTCTGTCAGGGGGGCTAGTAAAAAGGTTGACACGCCAAACCAACATAACTGCACGTCTTCATTCACACTTTCTTCAGTACGGGCATTGATTGATCTTGTTTATGTGTCGGCTTGTGTATGTGTTCACATCCGTGTGTTTATTGGTTGAGTGTACTTTACCATGAACAAAATATATTGTATTTCGTGACAAGAGATTAATATAGATTTTGAAATCATGTCAGTCATACAATACCTAACTAACAATACTTCTACAATTATTTTATTTACACATGGGTTGAATGACTGAGTACTGAGAGTAATGAACAACAAAAACATAAAAACCAAATGAAGGGGAAAAAATATTTAAAACAAACTAATAATGACATGTGTCACAATCCAATACACACTAGCTATGTACAGTTTGCTCCATACAAAATCCCACAAAGGTCAGTCCTCCACAGTGGGTCTCAGCGGTTAAACAAACACACTGAGGTTCTACAAAAAAAAAGTCTCTTACAGTCTTTCGGTCATACAATATGTTGTTGTTACTGCTCGGAAGCTGACAAAAACCTCTCATTCCTGTTTCCTGTTGAAATATTACAGCCATGCCCCCAGAACAGCAATGGTTAAGGTAAGGCTGATTGTGAGACCTTTTGAAAGCCCTATGGCTGTGTTTGCTTTGCATTGGCAATAATGCATTGGCAAGTTGACATCCCACTCCAGCAGACAGAAACCTGAATAGGAGGAAGTCTGTCTAGAACTGACGCCGGAACTACCCAAACAGAAACTTGTACAGGGAGGAACAACCATAGCTTTCAAAAGTATTCAAGTCAATGTAACTAGTTTATTTATCAACACAATGCATCGAGCAAACAAAACAAACAAACCAAACTATCACAGTTGAAGGATTAGATCAAATAATGTCTGGTGTTGTTTGCGTCTCAAAAATAACATTAACTTCTTAGGATAACGTTATTTCCTAGTTAATCGGCATAAAAATAGCCTGTTTTGATTAATAAGATTAATAAGTGCAATATATTTTTTCTTTCATGAACCGAATATTGCAGCTTATGTGTGGTGGTTCAGAGCCTTCACAAAGTAATAGCTCAGATTTTGGCTGATTCTCTCACCTCCCCTCTCTGACTAATACAGTCCTCCACAGCCAAGATTTGAGCCCTGCCTGTGTGCATGCCCTGTGTTATCTCCCAGACCCACACTCTCAGCTCTGGATGAGTAGGATGCTGGCAATTGCAGACCCATTTAAATGCCAATATTTGGCATTATAGCTTATCATAGAAAATGGTGGTCTTGAATATATCCATCGTTTAAAATACGTGTAATTAAAGAATAACTTGTTTGGTGCACAAATGTAATCTTAGCCTTGTCATAAGACAGTATGATGTGATGTGATGCATAGGATCAAATGAATGTGAAAAGAGTAAGATATTACATCTGTCATACTATAGCTTGTAGACAGGTCTTCACCGTATCATTTTCAATATATTGTTGATACACGGCACCTCTCGTGTCTGTACTGTCTGGTCTTTTTTTTATAGTTCCACTTATTAGTATTATAAACGTTCTCCTCATAAGGATAATATGATTGTCACAGTTCAGCCAATATAATACAACTTTAAACCAATCAGAACGAGGCTGATTGAACTCTTTCATGCTCTTCCATGCTGTCTTATTCTACATACAGTATAATGTCTTCTAGTCTGCGAGCATTTGACATTTGCTTTGTCTTTATTTCCATGGTTATAATAAGATGCATAAACAATTGTTTGAAAAAAAGAAACAAGAAACCTTTAAAGATGGTCTGACAAAAAAAAAAGAATAGAAACAAAAAGTTTAAGTAGTTTGCAGACCAAGATGGGGCTCTTGCTGTAAAGGATGGAAGAAGCTCCACTATCAATCTAAAGAAAGTCGAACACTGGCCTACTTTCATACTTGACAACCTCTTCTTAAGGTCACTTCCACACTTGGGCAAAGTCACCCTTCATAGTGTTCCGAGAATAGTCTTTGGGACAGTGGGATAAGGGGTGACATGACAACTATTGAGTTGTAATCTACACTTCATTTGCCAATGGTAGGAACAGGAATTTGGTCAAACTTTGATGATGATTGATACAAAAAGTCCAATTATATTTACTCTAAAACAAACCGATATGTGGATTCTGTATTTGATACAACTCCTCTTGTGGCTATGCATGTCGTCAAACAAAGTCAAGTTTATTTTCTTTAAAACAACAAATGTTATTGAACTGGATATAATTGGTATCATGTTAAGGATGTTTTTTTTTAAATAAACTATATAACTGGAAAATGTGGACTCAACTATGAAAGGCTAAGATGCTGCAGCAATGAAACAATATTTTAAATTCAATAAAAAAAAAAAACTGATATCCAACTGTTGATCACTTAGAGAGCTTTTTTGGTTACTTATGCTATCCCATTTTTTAATAACATGAACAAATCAATTGAATAGAAATGTAGGTGTGTTTCTTGCTTCCTTTATTTCGTTCTTTCTCTTTCTTTCTTTCTTTCTTTCTTTCTTTCTTTCTTTCTTTCTTTCTTCTTTCTTTCATTCTTTCTTCCCCCAACCCCTCTCTCTCTCTTTTCCGCTAGTACTACCGCATAGGAAGGCTGTATTTTTGCATACAGCCTGTGACATGAGTGTGATTGGACAAGACACTGCAAAACCAGATCAAAGCAATCTCTTGTGTTTTGCCCTGGAGCAACGAGTGCAGATGAGGCCCACACGGGCTGTGCTCAGTGCAACACTAAGCAATTGGCGTCTATGTGTGCGCATATTCAAAGGACAGAGAGCACTAGCTAATTCCCAGCATAAGAGGATATGTTTAAAAAAGAGCTAAATAATTTGACTTCTATCTGACCCCCCTGTCCTGCGTAGAGTTATGAAATATCTTTGTATATTATTCCATCTAACAGGAAACTGGTCAGGGAAAGCAACATTGCTGAAAATATTTTTTATGTCATGAGTAAAAGAAAAATTAACCCCTCAACCACCTCAGCTGAAGCGCTCAATTTTGTTCTGCTACTACAAATAATAATAATATATGTAATGAATTGATTTTATATTTAACAGACTATTTTAGACATAGATTTAAAGTATTTTAGTATATTGAGGTTTAAACATATTTTATGTATTTTGTTTTCTTGTGCTGCACAAAGAAAGGTCATCTTTCCTTGTTTTGTGAACAATACTAACTGTTACAAAGAAATTACGGTATCGATACTAATGCATCAATTCAAGAAGCAATGTAGAAGCAATACGAGTTATTTTATATCCACTCCACTCTATCCATAGTTATTTATATGCAAAGTTGACACATTTTTATTATTATATATATACTTTACTTATAGTGTAAAATAAAATAAAAATATAGAAATATGAATACTTGTTGAGATTGTCTGTATAGTTATACATATTAGAATTATGCATTAGTACCACTACTGACAAGAAGAAGCATAATTCCATTCTAGAAATTCCTGAGAATTGCCTGAAAAAGTTAAAAATCTTAGACCATATCAGGCTGGTAGAGAGAGAGGCGTGTATAGAAGCAGAGCTAGCTGCTAGTTATGAAGTGGAGGTAGATCTGCTGCCTGCCTGGCTTGTGTCACTCCCAGACAGGGAAGCTGTGTCTGGCAGCATGGTGCAAGCCAGGGTACACTAGACAACAGACCATGACAATAATTCTACTGGAGCAGTTCTGAGATGAGATCGAGAAGCTAAATCCATGGTATGCTTGCAGAGGAAGTGTAGTGATAGACTGACTATTTTCGAAATCGTTTCCGAGATACACAGTTGTTGCATATACAGTAGAGAGATAAATATGTATTAGGTATTTGGGGGCGTAAGGTTCTGCCTTCCCTTTTGATAGTCATGCTCTCACTCTTTCTACCTCTTTCTCTCTCTTTATTTCTAAAATATATACAGTTGCAAGCACCTAAGTTTTCTGTTTCAACCCTGGTAGGCTTTTGTTTTAGCTCTTAGTGGAAATTTGCCTAACAAGCAAAGACTGGGTCCACCGGGCCCTCCTCAGATAACCAGCATGGACCAACTGGGTCATCAGGGCACAAGTGAGAAAGCCCCAAAGAGGCTCAAGCATGTTACAAACAGTATTGCAATGACTTTAACAATGAGCATGCAAGCACAGGGACTTTCACAGAAAGTTGTATTTACAGTTTGGAGGTGATCGAAAAAATCTGATAAAAACACACATGCATGGACCATAGAATAATTTTGCATCTCCCATTATTTGACTGCAGCTATTGTTACATGAAGCTTAGGCGGGATTCAATGTATTGTATTGTAGAATCGCCTGTATGACAATAGTTTAGATTAGATCTTCCTATAGAATTGCTTCCTGTAGGTATTCGACCACAATTGAAGTCATGATGACAAATAGAGTGCAAGCATATGTACACTACCCTTAGATGTTGTGTGCAAATGCACCTGCCCGGTGCTGTTGTTTGGAACGATAACATCTTCCTGGCTTTAGCCATATAGTATCTCCCTCGTGCCTACAATTCTGCAAAGAACCTCTGTGTTGCTGTTGCCTCGTTTGAATTGCTTGAATTACAATTTCATTTTATAGAATAAAAGATGCATTGCCTCAGAGATACATATTTGAAAGAGTACTTCTTAGCAATATATATTTCAGAGACCTGCAAAAAATATGTCAACATGGTTATAGTGTTTGTAGAAAACAGCCTTCAATAGCTCACTTTAGTCCTTTATCACAACCGTGCTGCCACCTAATGGAACATAATGATGTGATTTGAGCCGTGGCCCGTAACTGCCCTCGGGGAATTGTTTGGAAACTAGTGGGGAAAAATAGCAAGAAGCATGCTTTTTGATGTACCGTGTCTAGTGTAACAATGTGTAATACATTACTCTGGGGATACCACAAAAGGCTTTCAGGTTTGGAAAGGATATCTGACCCCTGACTTAAACACACACACACACACACACACAAGCACACTTCCTCTTCTACAGACCTTGCCCTAAAAAAAAACATGGACCTCTATTTCTGAGGTAGGGGAGATCTTGCCATTAACAGCTCTCCTTCCAACGGTTCATGCTGCAAAATAAATCATAACGACAGCCATCTCTGTTGAGATAACAAGATGGTCACAAAAGTCTTGAAGCAGACGCATGGATTTACTCACCCTAATTTTGCCCCTGTCTCACCTCACCCTCATTCTCTCTGGTGAAGTCAGTTTTAACCCTTGATGGTGTCTTCATCTGAATTTCAAAGTGGCTAGGCCGACAGGCCACAACAGCAGACTAGGAGGGAGGTGCAGAGGTCCCTGTGGACTGTAGACATCCAGTTACAGCTCCCATTGTTAAAAGTGACAAATGAGAACTGCAGATCCACATTATTTAAGGAAGGAATCTTATACAAACAAGTGGCAACAGTCACTACAAATAAAGTCATTATTATTATTTGAAGATGCTGAGTTGATGGCTTCTACTTTATAGGCACGTTGTTTCTGTTCCTGGAATGTTTAAATAACATATTGCTACCGTAAGGTTTAACCTTTGAAATGATGGCAGAATTGTTCCAGTGATACATTGAGGGACTCTCTAGTTTTGGATGCAATGGTGCAAATTCATCAAGTGCAAAGCATTCTTGTTGCCAATGAGTACGCTAGATATGTAAACAATTTTTGCATATTCAAGCGTCCCTTACAAATTCAAACATATAAAAAATCAAATAAAGCTAAGCTTACAGTATTCTGTACTCCCTGGATTTGTTTTACTGTACTTCCCCTGTTTTGCAGAGAGACATTACCAACAAATGGAGGCTGTGCTTGGGTTGATGGTGGAATCTTCCAAATCCGTCCAGAACCAATTAACCTTTTGCTCTCACAAGAATCTCAGGTTTTCTGCCAGGAGATGAGCGTCTGTGATGCAGCCTGTGACATTCGTGTGGGTGAGGACTTCAAAGGGAGCCCTACAGTATGCTGAGGCGATGGATGTTTTTTCTATCTTCAAATATACACAGATAGAGAAATAGACATGCAGACTCAGAAAGAGGGCAGAAAGACACAGCTAGAGCACCTGTGAGTGCGCCATCAGTATTGAGGCCAGGGCCAGTCTGATCAGAGGGCTATAATCAACATCAACAGCCAGGGCCTGAGCGTGGGACCTCTGTAGTACTCCCTTCTTTAGTGCCTACTCACTTTCAAAGACCAGTCTTACAAACAAAACTCTGTTGTTTGCCTGCCTACCTAGCACTGCAATGTTTCAACGATGTGGTAGGTAAAACCTGAGGACGATGAAAAAATGGAAAGGAACATCCAGCTGTGGTAATGAGCCAGGGTAATAGACTTCTCTCTTAACTCTCACCTTATCCTCTCTTCTATATTTCCATTTATACGGGTACAAAGGGGTGTTAAGAGCAAGGTTTTATAGTCTTGCAGTCAGCACCAATTGCCACATATAAGGAACAAAGTAAAAAGGCTCTTAATCCAAATAGAAGTTGTATCCAATAGAAAGAAAACAAGAAGATTTCAAGATAAATAATTCTGACAATACTGATTTTATAATTTATATTATATTCGACTGGAATATAAGACATTTTACAATAGAAGTGCAATGTGAAAGTCATCACAGGGTACCTAACCCAAGTTTCAAAAGTAATTTTTAGACTACAAATTTATAATTTAGCCTTCTGTTATGCATAATCTAAGCAACTGCGGTGCTGAACAAAATACAATTATTCTTTACTCCAACTAAAGAACGAGGGAAAATACAAGAATAGAATCAAGAATAGCATCAAGCCAACCATTCCAGTAAAGAAAGACTAACTTCAAAGGAAGAGGGAGCTGACCAAATTCCAATTTGCAAGAGGGTTGATTGGGATTCACAGCAACTAAACATTGGACAGCATTAATCCTATCTGTCTACCCTCTTCAATCCAGAAAGACCTCGGAGAACAAATCATGTGGGAAATGGAGGTTGTTGGGAAGACTGAAATGTTTAAAAAAGAAAGTGAAATAAGACTGGAGCTAAACCAATTTTCTTAAACAGTCACAGAAAGTAGACTTCTAAAACATAGTCCAATTAACTTGAAAAGGCCCATCAATAAACTGAATATGTTCCAAATTAGCTTTTTTATCATTTGACACATTTGTTAGTTCGGCTGAGTCAGAGGTCTGGATTAATTAGGTTATCTTGTATACTTCCATCATATCCATCTATAGTCATCATGTGACTTAGTCAAACCCAGGGATCTAAAGCAGCCCATATCAATGATGCTCTCAGCCCACCACAGTATAGGGGGGAGTGTGTAGTGGGCTGGGGTGTGTATGTGTGTGCGGGGGGCGGGGGGGGGGGTGCTTGGAGAGCCAGGGAGGCTTTCACGAGGTGCTCTATGGACAAATACCAGCGTTGCTGTACTGAAACATGCATGAGGACTACTGCCAACACAGTCGTGTATGTGTATGGGGGGGGGGGGGGGTTCTCTGTAATCTGTTTGGCAAGTGGCTCAGCTTGAAAGCTGCCTCTTGCCTGAACACAAAAGGCAAACGTTAGATTAGCTGGGTTAACTGTGAGCAGAGAGCCTGGAGAGGCACATGCTAGCTGTTTAGGTCCTAGTATGGAAGGGCTAAAAATTGTTGTGGTGGTGGAACAGTTAGCGGTGGTGGCTGTTTCATGAGCATTTGTCAAGTTGAGAAGAGCCAGCTGAAGTGCACAGCAGCACTAAAATTACAGCTAAGCAGCACTGACAGGGACTGAGCAGTGTGTTGGGATGGGCTGTTATCAGTGAATATTAACTGTACAGTCCAGATCAGCTAGTACTAGTAATAGAAGGCGGGTTACTGTAACATCAACATCAAATTATACCAACGCAAGTACAATGAACCACTGAGAATCAGTGCCTGGCAGGAAGCGGTGTGTAGGAGTGTGTGGAGCAGCTGGTATCATAGGAGTTGGCTGTGTGTGACATGTGGCCCGGGCTCCTAGGTGACAGGGTGGGTGCCGTAGGGGACTTGCAGATATAGAAGGTGACAGGTCTGGGAATGTGCATCATGCTAATGCACAGCGCATGGTTAATGCAGAGGACCTGACAAGAGCAGCAACATAGAGCCCACTCTCTGAAAAGTCTCAAATTGACAATGCGGTTACGCGTTTCATGGCTGTTTCTAAAACATACTTTTACTATGAAGTTTCTATGCTCGTGTTATACAGGAGGTTTCGAAGAGTTATGCATTGTAGCAGCGTTCACAAAATAATGCATAATATACTGCTAAGAGACAGTGCTACTGCTTATAGCCAGACAACATTATGTCTCAGAACATGTTATGGAGCAGGAGACTAGATGTTTCAAGACTTTTATAACTAATTAAGATTAAACTAATATAATATATAAACTATGTAGTTTCAATTACATCACAACCTAGCCAACTCATTTAAATTCCAATTAGTTTCTTTGAATTAATGTGAACATTTTTGTTACCTTATTCTGTGATTCTATTCGTTTCTACTATACCACCTAAATCAGAAGGGAAATAGTATAACGCACATGCCCAACCACCACACACAACCCCTAACATATTAAGACAAATGAGAGAACACAGACTTGTATATTGTATGTTTTATTTTGTCTAAATTTAATTCCTCTTTCAACCAAACAGTGTTTGTTCCATTTATATAGATGCCTTGAACCACAATAGAATGAGATCCCTGATATACAGTATATCGATGAAGGGACTTTTGTATATTAATAACCCTACTAGGTGAATCACCTTAAGATTTGCCTCCAGCTCTCACTGCCGCTACAGCACCTCAGTGCCATAACAAAGAAATCCAACTCACATGTGCACTATGACCTTTGAGGGCAACGACACTTATATTATAGAGTAGAAAATATTCTGTATATGGCCTTTAGATCATTAACTGGTGGAAACAATCAATGCTTTAAAATAATGGCTAATGACACTTAACATGAACTGATAGGAAGGCAATTGTACTGAAGCTTAGTGAATATATGTTGGAAGTTGGTCTTGTCAGTCTCATCTACAGTGTGGCACTAGGGGACCTAGCTATCAAAGACATCAAAATCTCGTTAGAAACTCTGGAGTCATCATCATCAATTATGCAACACTATAAACCCCAAACTCAATTTGGGTTTAATGCCTTTTGGGGACACCTTATCTTGTGCTATTTAAACATTTGGTAAGGTAGTCGATAATGAGGATACATTTGACTGCTCTTAAAAACAACCCAGTTTCAGTCAGTAAAAAGATTGTCCTGTTTTTTTGGGGCAGTCCAAACTTATTTTGTTGCTTTCCAAAGTCAAAGCTGTGAGTTCTCCAACTAGTATTATTAGCAAAACTGAATTAGGCTAATACTGTAAGCATGCTCCACATTCCAGAAGTATGATTTTTTTTTTTGTAATCTAATTAAAAGAATGACCTTGTGACAGTATCGTAGGATGTCAAGTTCTATCAAATAAACCTAACGAAATGTGAGATTAATAGCCTCATCATTTGATCATTAAGGTGTGGCCAAGACTGAAGATATATCCACATAAAATGCAGATCCTGGTTCATACCAATTGCAGAACAATCTTCTATATTGAATTATGATGGTGTGCTCGTATGAAGGTCCACATAAAATCAAACAACTTTTTTACAACAAATATGCTGTTTTTTGGTAGCTGTATTAGGGAAATATTTTGAATCTTGATAACAAAGAGTTATATGCGTAAACAAAAGTTAGTTGCTTAATTTTCAAGGCATAGCTACAGGAGAAACATACTGAAACATGGTTGTGGGAAACATTGGTACTTTGATTTACAGTATTTATTTATTTAGGTCCATCATACAAAAACAAATAACAATAATTGTAATAACTTAGTTTCTCTGTATTCACATACTTATGTACCAGTGGAAACCATATTTTTACCAGGTAATAGTGGAGCTTTTTGTAGTATTTCAGCTAGGGTATTTCAGCTGGTTTCTCTGTATTTACCTACTCATTTACCAGTGGTAGTTACAGAATAATATACTATATCTTACCATATATTTACCAAGGGTTACGCACTATATATACATGTGTGTGTATATATGTGTGTATGTGTAAATGTGTACACATATATATACATATTTACATATACATACAAAAAGTTATTTAATATATATTACAGAAAAATTATAATACTTGATTATAACGACCAGGCTAAAAAGGATAAGCATATAGCAGTACTATTGTCGAAAGACAAAATTTGCATTTAAGATAAAATAAAACTTGCAATTAGGTCAAACATACAGTGTGCAAGAGGTCAACACTGGGTTGGTTTGTGAAATTCCCAGGATAACAATCTGGCATAGGTTAAATCATACCAGACATACATCACAATTAATGTTTGCTTAGTTGTTGAGGGGTTAGAGCAGTGTAACTGAGTATTCAATTTCAGTTAATTGGCAAACGCTTATAATAAGTCTTAAAATAATTTGTGGCCATTAACAAACTCATAGGCAATCAAATACTGATAAGCCGTAGCACTTAACAGTTTGACTCACTGCCACATTACATTTGCAAACACACCTAATGCTCAAATGCCATGCTTTGTTAATCCATGTAGGGATATACGTTTTAACTGCAGTATTTTCAGCTGAATCGTGTTGTTCACACCACTTATTTTTATGTACGTGGAGATGAAAATGCAGTGGAACCATTTATCTTTCTAATATACCTAAACATTGCGACATTTGGCAACCTATTCCTCTGTACAGCTGGAACTATTGCCAACGTTTTTTTCTCTTTAATGCAAATTTTCTCTCTCAACAACTGTACTGTACACTGTGAATAATGTCCCCTGCCACTTTCTTCAGTTAAAAGAGACTAACTATAAAACACACATTGTTTGTGAACATTATTATGATCCCCTGGGGGAGGCAACAATAACCTGCAGTGGTTTTGTTGAAATTTTAGTGAGCAGCGATTAATAAATCGTAATCCCCCTTTGCCACGACAGCTGTGACACCTCTGTCACCCTCATTGTTTAATCTCGATCCTCCCTTTCCCCAGGGAAGGGGGTATTTAAAGGTTCTATTCTAGAGAGCTGATGTGAACACAGCCAGGTGTGATGCAAGACTCCTGGATGAAAAATACTTGATACATTGGTGTGTAAAGAACAAAGAGATTATAGTCAACTTGAAGCAAATAAAAAAAAAGAGCAGATGGGCTATGGAATTAATAACTATCAGTACAATATTAGCACTGTAGTCATTCACTATAGCTATGAACATCCCCAGTCTTCTTCAATAACACAGTCTTCGTCTTTCTCACTAATACATATTTTTAAGTATAGTGCAAATTTATTTTAGAGGACTCCTCTGAAAAATATGCATCCAACTTGGACCAGTTCCACTAAAAATAAATGTTAATAAATAAACCAAGAATACAAAAATAAATCTAGACAATTCCAGATGCTCTTACTGTAAATTCAAGTTGTTTTTTAAAATATTTTATTTATGCTTATGATTTTAAAAAAAGTTACATTTTACTATTACTTTTAGATGCCCCACACGTTGTTGAGAATTACTTTTCTGTCATGATTAATTGGTTTGGCATTGTACTTTGCAAAAGAATTACACAACAACTAAGCAAGAACTACAGTAACACGCCAATGACACATGTTGAACTTGCAGAGTACTATAATTTCAAAACAACTGAAGCAAACAAACAGTGAAATTAAAACATTGCTTTAAGGAAAGAATCCTACTGTGGCAATTTGATATGTCTCACAACTTGTCATAAGCACTAAGGGAAATGCCTCTTGCCATTTACAATTTTAAATGAGCAATTATCTCTTCTCCAGAATCAGTATATAAGATGGATTCACACTCAAGTTGTACACATTACGGACCAAAAGCGCTTCATTGCTTCCGTTGCTACTCAATATACAAAACCTTCCTCCAGCCTCACTGTATACCTCAAATACACAAAACTAGTGTATTTAAATAAAGTTTTAATCCACTCTTCTCCCTCAGTCTAAGACAGGTGGACCAACCATCCAGGAATCAAGCGGAGACACGGTTAACAAAAGAAAACTCTTTGTTGAACAACAACCCAACCACTGGGATACAGTAAGTAATAAAATGGTTTATTTGAAGATGCAGCACGCAATGTTTGTTAATGTTTTCTGTCGTTTATATTTATAGTTCAAATGGCCATACATCTGTGCTTTGTTGCTGGTCTAAGATGAATGCAGCCGAAAATTCTAACAATTCAGTTTGCCAAATTAACACAATGTGTCATCTACCCCTATACATCTGTCTTTATCAGATTATTTACATATAAGAAGCCTTCTTACACTGAACATGTATAGCCAATATGTTAACTATAGAAATGTGTATTATTACTTATTGCATATAGAGATAAAAGGCTATGAAATACGTGATAATACAATAACTCAAGAGAATGGATTAGAACTGTTTGAACAGATGTGTGAGTCCTTGAGGATTCACAGTGGGCAAGACCACTGAGGCGAGACACAGCTTGATAGCCTGCCAAGCTCAACTGGAGAGAGGAACAAGACTTGTCCTCACAGCATGAAACAATACGGAGATTCAAAGGGGGAGTTTTAAACAAGCCATTCTCAGTGAATGGTCTCAGTTCCAATGTTTTCCAAAGGGCATACTCAAAGGCCTATCCAGAATGGGGCTGTGAATGCCCATATGGGCTGTTCGGATGGGAATCTTGGATCCTCTCAGACACTCACTGCATGGCAGAATCAACTTCCAGCCCAGCTGTCAGCCCATCAGTCACACAGGGCCCCAGTCATTCAGTAGAGTGGGTGCAGAGTGAGGCAGTAACATGAGTTCGAAACTGACCATTATTAGGACCGTTAAACACGTTGTAAAAATGCTGCTTACATGGCCATTTTCAGGATGATGGCTGACATTGAATTAAACTCCTTATTGTACATTTTGAAATTGAGTAACCATCCAAGTCTTTCGACACACAATTTGATGCTGTGGATGAAAAACTTTGAGTTTGGAAATATTAGATAAATATAATAGATAAATATATTAGAAATATATTTAAATTTAAATAATTATATAAGGATTTTCTAATCCTTTCTGGAATGCATATCCATGTACCCAATCACTGTAACTAATGTGCTGAATCCTGACAAAGATCCTGAGAGACATGTATTAAAGTCCAATGAACTCGCATTTAAGCTAATAAATGATGCAAAACATTTACAAAGTGAACTAGTGTTTATACACAGTATTTCACTAAATGTACCTGGATGGTGGTGTAAGAAGAAAGAGGTAATATGCTGACAGAAAAAAATTAAGGACTTTTGAAAAACTACAATTATGATGCTATAAACAGGATAAACCACACAACTGTCTCCTCCTAAACGCAACCAATGACAGCCAAGAAAAATACAACGTAGAATCAGAAGACAGCAACCACCAATAAAAAAACAACTGCTATAATGAACAATATTAAACTACACTATAACTGTTGATCATGACTACGGTAGAGTAACAAGAAACACTCTTTTTCACAAAAATCTTGGGCAATGGCGTATAACAATTAAGTGTTTTTTATTCAGTGTATTTCACAAGAAAACGTGTGTGTCTGTTTGTGTTTGTGTGTGCCAATGTGTGAGATTATGTGCGAGTCTGTGCGTGAGAACTCTAACCAAGGGGAATAGGGCACCACAACAAACTTTTTAAGATGCAGGCTGTCAAAAACCATATATCATCTAAAAAATTACCTATAGAGAATAGGAAAATATAGATGGACTTTGATGTGAATTCATTTCAAGTCACATGGAAGACAAAGCTTCAGCGATCCAAAGCTCTACCCACACAAGCTTTTGACAGACCCCAAAAAAACGCAATGATTCTCATAGCACAAACTCAAAGTAAAGCTCAATCCTTCTTTTATGTGAATGGCAATGGCTCGCTATGTTTCCTATAAAAAAAGGTAGATATCAATTAGAGTGGACAAAAATGTGAACCAAACAGGGACAGCGGGCGGTAATTCCTTTCCTGCAGATAATGCCACTGCACTTCTTATTTGCCTTTGCATTCTTTAATTAATGGTTTAGGCAACTTTTGTTTTGCCTGTGTCATGGATATTTTCAATCTATAACAGAAACTAACCAATTTAACAGAGGGAAGAAACAAGCAATGATCAAGAGCAATTTTATTGATGACTACTGAGTCAGAGTTAGAGTCTGTACACAGAGAAATTACCACTGTCAGTAAGTCTAACGACATAATAAGTTCCAATTAGTTGACATGGTGGACACAATTATATTGGTTTTAAACTAAAACAAATCATCCCATTGGTCAAGAGGGAACACATGTGTTAACTCCAGTATCGAAAAGGACACATGCACATATTTGTATGTTATGGACACACTCAGTGTCTCCAAAAAGCACATGCTATCTCGTTGGTGACCTGGCCTTCCCTCTAACCCTTCCCTCATGTCTGAACAACAGCTTAGGCCAGAACATCCGCTAGGATACCAAATTTTGCCACCACACCTGTCAAGTATTCATGTGAATCAAGTTGCTGAATGATGTATAACAATCATTACAAAACAAATCACTAAGTTTTAAGCAAGACCATACATATAGGGAACACTGAGAATATATTTATTTAACTTTATTGGAGATAATAACATCAGAGAAAATTAATAATACAATAAAATGTAAATAAATAAATAATCGACGGTCAGAAAGTCTAATCAAGAGGAACAGAGCTTTCTTTTCCTCTTCTCAGGTTACTTGTTGCCTGTGCTCTTGTTACACTAGCGAACATAATGCTTGGTACATGAGAAGACCACAGTAACTCACTAAGCAATGCTACACTATAGGGTAAAGGTATCAAATGGTTTCAGACAACTTCTTCACTTGTAGAGTCTTACCACCACATAGCCGATAACGTTATACAGCTTATGTAGTAGTTTCATCACTTATACATTTTTCTAAAAAGTACTGGTTTGAAGAATGTTCAGAAGTTATGAAAATAATAGTACAATAAGTTTTAGGCATATAGGTGTGAGAGCTATTGGTGAACACATCCATGCATGTGCATATTGAGCAGAGGCTAGAGCCAACAAAAGGACTGGAGCCAAACAAATTTGGACCTACACTCCCAAGATTCAGGCAGCTCCTACCAAACCAGACTTCTCGACCAATTACCTCTATCTCTCTGTATCATGGTTAGAAATGCTTATATTAGTATAAAGAAGCATTCATATATAATAATATAATATAATAATAGATGCATCATCATCACTTTTGACGCAGAAACTGGTAAAGATAAATAGGAAGCTGGTAATCATATGAATGTATGGATTTCGACGCTGTCCTGTTCTGTAACATTCATATTTTTTTACATTTACATGAGTGGAAGTAATTTATTTTTGTAAGACGTTCTGAAGCCAAGTAAACCTTAGACCAGCCTATATAATACGTCCAGCTATTTGTCAGGTCCTTTGACTGTGGTACTACCGAAAAGTGCAGTGACAGTGCTTCATTGTATCAGCTTCATGTCAGAAACGGAGCTACTGAATAAAGTTCTCTTTCAATTGTTTTATTTGCAAACCATGTGGTCAGTTCACTTCCCCATCGTTTTGTATTATTATTCGGCGTATATAAAATAACCTCTTTAGTACATAAACTTGCCTGAACGATTTTGGATAACTGTCATCATTTGTGTTTATGCAAACATTTTGATGCGCATTATTGAAGAACATATACTGATGTTGTCATTGTTTTTCGGTTATGTTTCGGTATAAGCCTGCAGAATGGTATTGAGGCAAACAAACACACAAACAAACAGCCAACGGAATTGCAAAACAGTAATGTTAGTCGTTCTATTGTAGGCGAGTAGTTTGTCTGGATAAGATGCGCACGCTTTATAGAATACGCTATTCCAATTAGCCTACCTCTATTGGAGCTGGAGCAACTCTGCCGTCTACCGGGTTTTTCGTTTCCTTCTTTACTCAGGGTCTCCAGGTTCACCGGTGTGTCCATGACTGAAGTAGCGGGCTGACAGACGCTCAAGCCCGAGTCGCAGGCATGATCCACTGGGGACTCCATAATAACAAGTCCTAGACTAATTCGAATTCCTACGAATAGTGTCGGGTTTATGTCCTAAATTTAAAGTAAATATGTGGTTCACCAAATGTTCAAGAAAGCAGTGTTCAGGCTTGTTTACGGCTTGCTTAAAACCGGTCTGGGACTGTAGTCTAATAAATGCGCGCATATTCTCGTTGAAGTGGACTGAATGTTGATTTGATAGACGGCAAGCAGTGCTGTAGAGTTCATAAAAGGCTAGGCATACTAATCGAACTCAGGGCAGGTTATTGCTTGGTTATATAACCTATCGATTAATAACATGGTATGTTATTGGCATTTTCCAACAATCGTATAGGTTGTTGTATTTAATCTTCCACTGGATAGCATACAGGAAACATCAGCATATGCATGCGTGTGCGCGCATGTGACATGACAAGGGGTAGCCTATATTTCATATCTTTCAGAACAGACTGGATTGAGCCCATTGTCTGTTACTTTGGAATTAGATCGCTATCAATAATCACAACTAAATGCAGAACAAGTCATTAACGTATTTCTGGATTAATATATAAATGGCGTGGTTCACGAATAAATGTATAAGGATTCACAAATAGTTTTTTGTGATTTATATATAAGTGATGTTGTTCACAAATACATGCATATCAATTCACAAATGTTTTTAGAGATTTATATCTAAATTACGTAGTTTACACAAATATGTTAAGGTTTAAACAAACGTAAAAAAAAATCGCAAAGCAGTAACATTTATTTGAAACCTGTCGAATCTGCATTTTTGAAGTGCCTAACATTTGTGGATCACATCGTATTCGGGTGTGGATTTTTGAGAGCTTCTTGCCACAGCGCGACTCAGGAACAATTTTTTTTTTTCAAATGAGGAAGCTCTGTAGCCAATCAGATATGACTTTCCCTTTCAGCCAATCACGTACGTTAATACTTACCTCATGCTTCTACCGGTAGGCTGAGCTATGTGTCTATATGGCTCTTCCTCCCGGTAGAAACGTGAAGAAGGCTATGTATAAACGTACAGAATTATGGAATTAGTATAAAAATCTATTCTGTTCCAAAATATGAAGTCAACATGCTTAAACGTTTATCACACATCAAAATAGTACATACCAACATGAAGAAAATAAGTAGTTCTCTGAAATTGCATAAATATCTATGATTATGTGATTTGAATCAGCCTTTATCAAGAGGCTTTCACACTAATACTTACAAAAATATTCTTTGGCCACCATATTTTACCTCACTCACACCAGAATTTTTAATCACTTTCATATTGATGGAGGAAAACTTGACATTTTCCCTACCACTTCTCCACCATCATGATCAGTTGTGTAAACAGAATGAAACTAAATCTACTTAAAAAAGACACTAAAATGTACAATTGTGTGTTCAATTAAACCATTTTATTTAAATATGGACAATAACAGATACCATGCAACATCAGAATTGCATGACAATATTGAACAAGTGTATATGCATTATATAAAATATTATACACTTATAATATTTGTTAAAAGGTGGACTAGCGGTACTGTAGATAAATCATTAACATTGGACCACCATGTATTATGTTGCTGATGTTCATAGCAGGCGATCAGAGTCCATGTCCTCCTCTACTGCAGAACTTTCACAGCCAGGAGATCCTATCTTCCCTTATAGCCCTTATAGTCCATGTCCTTCTCTGCTATGACCCTGAGCTTGTCAGTTGTCCGCAGCCTTTTCTTCCTTGGTGCCAGGGGTACTTTGGTATCTTGCTCCATGAATCCCCACAATAGAGAAATATTCCACAATTAGTAGTGTGTTAATTCACAAATCTTTACAGTTAAGCCTGTAGACAAACTAGAATGGCCTAATGCAGATTCCCGGTATCACATTTTATCAAATACAACTGAAAATTTAAAACAAATACAAATGAAAAATGTTGCCTCCCCTCCAAATGGGCTACCTCAATTGAATAGTATGAGGTAGCCCATTCTGAAAGGGAGAAATTACTGCTAAGAATGCTCTACCCTGTGATTTTGAAATAAATGCATATTCTTTGAACGCATTAAGGCCCTGCAGCCCATTTTTACAGGGATTAATGACTGCTCAGAATGCGCTATCCTGTGTTTTGAAGTAAATTCATACTTTTTAACACAGTAAAGCCCTGGTAGCCCATTTTGACAGGAGAAATTACCACTCAGAATGCGCTACTGAGTAAATACGCATGCGCAGTTTGCAAAGGTAGCCCATCCTGAGGGGGGAGGCTCAGAATTTCAGAACACAGGCAGTACTCTGACTGTCCTAATGAAAGGCAGGAAGTCAAATATATTCTAACATATTAGGCATACAACTTTTTTTTATAATTGTTGTAACATTAGATGTGACGTGACGAAATGTAAAAATGTCAAAATATTTATTGTATTGAAATGCAGTTCAAATCAAGTATATATTCTTTCTAGCTAACGTATTTTGGTCTAGTTTTACAGAAACGGACTCAAAATTCAGTCAGGAGCTCAGCTCTTTAGCTAGAGAGAGCAGCTGATCTCCATTAACGTTAGCTGTTTAGTTAGCGCAAGTTTTCAAAAATATCTACTACTACAAAAAAAACACTTTGTGACAAAATTGTTTCGTCAGTGAACTGGTATAAAATGTTTTATCATGAATATAACTTCTCTTACCTTGAAAAATTGCCTCAGATTTCCAACCGAAGGCCGCAGTCGTAAATCATATGTAGACAACATTTCTCCACGGAAACCTCCCAGGAGAAACATGAAGTATGTATAAACGTACGTGATTGGCTGAAAGGAAAAGTCATATCTGATTGGCTACAGAACTTCCCCATTTAAAAATTTTTTATTCGTGAGTCGCGCTGTGGCAAGAAACTCAAAAATCCACACACGAATACGATGTGATGCACAAATTTTAGGCACTTCACAAATGCAGATTCGGCAGGTTTCAAATAAATGTAACCGCTTTGAGATTTTTTTTATATTTGTTTAAAACTAAACATATTTGTGTGAACTACGTAATTTATATATAAATGTCTAAAAACATTTGTGAATTGAAATGCATTTATTTGTGAACAGCGTCACTTATATATAAATCACAAAAAAACTATTTTTTAATCCTTATACATTTATTCGTGAACCACGCCATTTATATGTTAAGCATGAAATACATTTATGAATTGATCTGCATTTATTTGTGATTATTGATAGCGATCTAATTCCATATGTTGCTGGCGTGTTATTTGGGTTCCGTAACGGACCTCTTCATGTCTAAGAATGGTAGAAGAGGAAGGGATATACAAATCTTCAAAAATGTCATAAAAATCGTTCGACAAAAGTTACTTTGGAGCTATCGCCCTACTGCAATGCAAATCAACCACCAGGTGTTGTCCTTTTTGAGGGGGCACAGTTTCACAATGCCATTTACTATAGAATGTAGCTTTTGAGAACATCGGGACCAGAAATGTGATTTTCTTTTGTGATGACAGACGTTTGCTACTAGCCTTCAATGCCTTTTAACCAATAAATCTGAGATCACCAAATACATTGTTCTTCAATGGAGCAGTTTGTAAATTTAGATTTTGATTGGCCAGCTGATAAAAAGTGAAATTGACAAGCACTGCACTTAGGCAAAAGTTAAACTATTTTCAAAAGGATGCGGGGCGCACCATTTTGAAAAAGGAGAGTGCCAGTTGCGTCTTTACATTATGATGCTAGCCCAGTTGATTTTTTTAAAATCTCAATGTGTCACTCCTGGTTAAATTAAGGTTTATTAAAAATAACCGTTTATGTACCGCCAGGCAGATACAGTAACAGGGGCTATGCTTCGTCTACAAACGTTATTTTAGCACCAGTAAATCTCATAAATTTTGATAAGGTATATTTGCGCTGGGGTTTGCATCTGGTGTCTGCACTTTGCTCTGCTCCCTACCTCGTGGCAAACAGCGCAAATTTCCTATAACGTGAAAGCAGCTTCTGCACTGAAAAAAGTGGTAGGCTAAGATTTTGCTATACCATTGCCCGCTAATTTCAAACCCCGGCAAATATACATATGGATTTGATTTTCAAATAATTGAGGGGGCACACCCATGTGAATGGGCATGACGCCTTTGATACGGACCTACCAATAACTATACAATACATCAACTATCAATGCATTGCATTACTGTAACATTGGGTTTTCATCATCTATTTCCTTGCCAAGATCAGACATTGTTTGAACATTGTTCATGGATTGCTTTGGATTTCATCATTTTAATTGGTTCATTTGAAATAAAAAGCAGAAGATTTAAGATTTATTTTATAATTAGATTTATGCGTTTAACACTTTACAGAATACCCTCAGGCAGGGCCGGCCACAATATGGGCTGGGCGGTAGCACTGTTTAGTGCCACTGTTTAAGGATAGTTTACTTATAACACACCAAATTAAAGGGGTAGCAAAACGATTAACACACAAAATAGCACACAGGCTAATTAAAAGCATTAACTGCAGGTGACAAAGGACCACAGTTTCGTTGTAATATTGTGTCAATAGAAAATGTACTGTGTCCATTTGGTGCCACAGATGTCAATCCATAATCAATATCATTCTGTATGTTCTTGGGTGGATAATTCTGTGTGCTTCACCTCACTGACTACTTGTCTACTGTAACACTTTGAGTGCATTACATCAAATAAACTTGCAATGCTGTCCAATGCCAATCTCTAAACTGTATGATGTCACTTTTTGTGTACCACTCACTCTTCTTGTGTTAATCTTTTTGCGACATTGCTCTCTCTCTCCATGGACACACATATTTATTTTAGAGGTACAAACTACCAGGGGTGCTGTCAAAGATTGTGGGTTTCATGGAAATGGATTGTTCCCACGACTATTGATGAGAAACCCCATCAATCACCTTATGAGCCAGAATATAAAATAAAAGAAAGTAGAAGATAAGAGTATTGGTGGGAATGGTTTTTCATCTCAGGGGAAATACTGTACTGGCTCAGCCCCTGTCTTTTGACCCAAAGGAATTTAGCATCACCCAGGTATCAAGAGAGGGTAACACAACAAAATGAGCTGGCCTCAATTTATTTCCAGCTTATAAGATCGTGTTTTCAAAATCTACTTTTTTTTCCAAGCACAGAAAATGTTTATGCATATTGTGATGAATTTAAAAAGTATCACTACAAGCCGTTCACTAAACATAAAAAAAGGTTATTTATGTCTACTTGACTCTTGATTGTATTTTAAGAGGGCAGGCATGTCTAAAAAAATGTGTAATGTTAGGGCAGAATGTTCAATTTAATTAATTTATTGTTGCAGAGAAGTGTTTAATAATTGAACCCTGGCTATAAGTGCAATTTTGATTGATTCCCCACACTGTTGTTCTGAGATCGTGGATTATTTGATGCCCATATATCATAATTCAGATCGTGCAGATGAGAGTGATATTTTGCAAGGGAGTTGTATTTGTTATACAATGACATTCAGCATTTCATAAAATGTACTTTATTTGAAATATACTACATTAAAACAGAAGGCACTAATTTAAGAACAGTAAGTATAAACACAAATCTCCAACCATTCTTGTCCTGCACATACCAATAGTTTTGGTATAAGGGTTTGATTTGTTATCTTGTTATGATGATCTCTGTCAGATAAATGGGAAAAGGAATCACAATATTCCACAATACATCTCACATAAAAGGTCAGGAAATTAGGGTTTGGACTTTGGTGGCAGCTGTATCTCATTTTACTAGTAGGTATGTTTCTCTGTTGGCATCTGCTTAATTTGCAGAAAGCCCCTTGCTGTGTTTAAAGGTAGAGGTAAGCGAGATGAAGCAACATGGCTTAATTTGGGATTTTGCTGCATACTGTGGTGTGTTGGTTGCTCCCATAGGAATTCAATGTATTCAAAGGCTTCTTGATTTTTCCTTCCTTGGGATTTATGAGATGGGTTAATAACAGCTCGCAAGTTGTTCAGATCTGCAGTGACATACTGTACAATATACCGTTCACTCAATAAATCAAATTGATATTACAAACAAGACCCTATCGTACCATAAATTTTGAGTTGGAAAATATGGATGATGGTTGACCTTTCCATCTTTTGCTTACACTACTTTGTAACAGTATGTTGTCCTCTATACTGGGGGTCCTACAAGGACCACCATTAATGCATTAATTAGGACTGTTTCTGATATTAATTTGCAAAATAATTTAACTAGGTTTCCCTTATCAACCCTAAAAATAAGTACAGTAATCTCAGAATTGATAATTAATAAGACACAATTTCAAGACGCATAGCAGATGGGTGTAATGTGGGTTATATTAAAGTTACTAGAGGTAGTCTATCAGTAGTAGAACATGTTGGTGACCCCTACCTTTGGCTTAGTGTAATTATTTTCCCTAACCATCGCGAAGGAGACCTGCAGAATGCTCGTGATCACTGCATATTTGCGAGAACAATCAACGACTACACTCCAAGTAAGAGCATCTCTTCCTGATTTAGTGACACTTCCTTGTGCCATAAAGCAATTGCGGGAGATCGTACTCCGTGGCAGACAAAGTTTGAATGAAATATTGAGACTTCAAGAGGACTGATCTGAACCATGATTTTTTTCATTCTATAGACAATACAATGTGCTATCAGAAGAAATGTATTGATAATCCGTTAACATAAAAAAGTTACCTGTAGTTGCTTTAAATATTATCGCTTACTAATACATAAATATTTGTTAGATACAACTCCAATCATCTGTAGATTTCTTGTTGTTGCATCAATTAGAGAAGAAAGTAATGGACCTAAACTCAACATGAATGAATGTTGTAGATTTCTGAATGCAACACAAATATGTATCATAGAGTAACACACTGAGTGCCGTAGAACTAAATCCAGCTAATTTATTTGTCAGTTTAGTAGAAAATCATTTTAGTTACATAACATTTTATTGTAAGGCAGCATTGAGTAAACTATATCCACCTAAAAATGCCACTTTATTTTAACAATAGAAGACAATGAAAGAAATTATGTGCAAACCAGTGATCAAACACAATCGTATCATACGTTCAAAAGTAAGAATGGCAGCAACATAGTTTAAGGAATGCCACAAAATATGTCAATACATTGATAGTTCAAACATATGCTGACATACAATATAAATGGTATATCTTAGTGCATGTACTTGCATAGTAGAGCCCTACTCCTAATTTCTCCATTAAGTGGTTTCATATGTAGGTTTAACAGACTGTTAAAACTATTAAGTGCATTTCTCAAGAGCAAAAAGCAACAGATAAATTATATAAATGCTATAACCCTATCAAATAAATCATGTCTTGTTATTTGAACTGCAAAAACCTCTTCATTAAATCATTCACCTTTAACAATTACTATGCTCACATACAATTATCTTCTTAATTTGGAGAAAATTGATAACACACCAAAAAACAAATTTACTTAAACTTTAACTTCAATACAATTCCTATCGTCATCACATAATTTATTCACAACTTTGTTTGACATACTATTATTGTGTCATATTGAGTCTATCCGAATGTAGATACATTGAAGTGCTTGAAGTTTTAAAGCTGAGAAATTGTGCAGTCATTATTTGTTTCCCAGTTTCAGGAAGCGTTGGGATTTCTGCTTCACCATTTTGTATTGCCGCCGAGCTACCTGTGCCTCGTTTAGGGCCTTCCACAGTTTCTGAGGTAAGAAAAGTACATATTAGGACACATTCACGCACTATGCTCATATATGTCCCTTTGTTCGTATTCAAACAAGCACACTTGTAAAGGACTGTACCTGGGCCACAGTTGGGTATTTAAGGTGCAACACTCGAAAATGCTCCTGTCCGTCTTTCTTTGGGGTCATCAGTTTGTTTTGCTCCTGTACAATATACAAACAGTAGATTAGATTAACACTTGTCAGGATGTAAGGCTAATACTATCCAGTTACCACAAGAGTCTTAAGAGAAATATTTTTTGAAACATTTTACTGAATGAACTACATAAAAATGTATTACTTAATTACCTTGTAGTAGATTTTCAGGTCTGCTCCCTCCACATTTGGAGACTTGTAGAAATGTTCAAACAAGCACTCCCATTCTTTGTTAAAGTGTCCCACAAAATCAATCTCCTTCATGCACATCACTCTCCTGTTAAAATGGAAAATGGTATGTTAATGAAGTAGTACCCAGGGATACTGAAATACTGAAAAACCTGAACAAGGAAATTGTATGTAACACGTTATATTATGAATAGAAAGTCAAGCAACAAAAATATTTCCAGAACCGTGTTCTTTCTCTGGAATTCTCAAATGTTCTAATGAGCCAAAAGCAATGCTGCAAAAAGCAACATGCAGAAAGATGTTGTTTAGAACCAGTACCTGTTAGTGACAATTATGTTGGTCTTCCTGTGTCCAGGGTACTCACAGTGTTCCCTGAACACTTCTCCATCCAACTGCTTTATCTGAGACCTCTGGAAACAAAACAATACGATGTTAACAATAAACAAAAAAACAAACCTAAAGAGAACAACAACCTTGTTTGTGAGAATGCATGCTGTATATTAATATACTGTTAATCGATTTAAAGTAAAACCATGATTGCTTCTTAACATTTGTGTAATAACCAGTATCTCACAAAGTTACTTCAGGAAAGGTGTGTATACATTTATTTAACAGACTTACATATATACATTTCATCACTGCTACGCTAACATCATTCTACTTAAGGGAATCAAAAGGTGAACCTAAGAAAACCAATACAACGTCTATTTGATGCTGTGGTAGATATACTGGAAAATTATAAAGTTATATCAAAGTACCGAGTACATTTTTGGTCATGCTTTGAAAAGCAACAGAACATTATTTACATAAGTAACTTATTTGCATACGATTATGATTGATTTTCAAAAAAAAAAGCTAGAATATATTATACATAGTTACATACAGGATTGTGAGTGCTTACTGTATACAGATTGAAAGGAGTTTTAGGAAATGTGAGGCTAAAAAAAGTGCTAACTTGTACATTGTACAAGAACATTACATTACTTGTTTTGATAACATATTATTTCTAAACTGCCTGTAATTAATGAACGATGCTTCATAAACTGCCTGTTGATGGACAATGTCCATTTATTTGCAATAGATAATGTCATGTATATTAATATAGACAGCACAAGCTATTATATAACATACATTTTTTAAGTTCAAAAAGCATAATTGTCTAATTTGGGAAAATGTCTAGAGCAAGTCAAGAGCAAAGACAGTTGAACTCAGAGAAATCCAAAATACAAAGATCTTCTTGTGTAAGTATATGGCCAGTGTAAATATATAAAAAATGCAACACCAACATAACCTCAAAGCAGAACTTTAGACAACTGCTTTTAGAACCACTTAAATATACAATAAGTAACAACCCAACCCCATCTCTATTCCTCATCATGCTGCATGAAAGAAAGCAAAGAAGTGAAGAAAGAGATTAGAAGACAAACAAAAGGTAACAGACAGCAGGAGAGCTAGAAGATCCTTTATGACAGTAGTTTGAGACCATTTTAAAATTACAACACTATTACTTCGCATGAAAAAAAAGCATTTTAAAAGAACAAATATACAAGTTGATTTATGAGTAAAAAAATTATGGTTATTTAACCTGGAACAGGTCGTAGCCCTGAGACTCTCCACGGTCATAGGGCCTTATGATGCCATCCTCTTTGATTAGCCTCACAGGCCTCAACTTTGTCACTTCCTCAGTTGACTCAGCCACCCTGATGAACACAACAAAACGTTAGGCTCTAAAATCTCCATGTACAACTCTGACTTCATGACAGATAACATTTTACTTTGTTTTGATTCTTTCAAGGTTTACAGGTCAATAACTAACTTTCAGCGTTAAGTTAGTTGCAAATGCGTGTTAGGAGTTGCTGGATAGACACATATGGTATCAGTCAGCAAACAAAAAATATCAAAAAGCCTTGTACCCATAACAAAAATGAATAACCAAATTATCCAATGAGGAGGCCAAGATTGCATCTTACAACAGCTTTAGTATCTCACCTTTCATTACCTCTATAGTGAAAGCATGGAACAATAATGTTAACAGGTTATCCAGAATTAACTGGTTATGTGGTAGTTCAAAGAGATGAATATTAAATGAAGGATGGAAGCCAATACTGATGTAGGATTGATTTTGCTTAATGTTAAATACACTGGCGAAAGAGAGTGGTTTGGGCCAACAGTAAAAAAAAAGCATGTTGGTGAAGTAAGGGATATATGAAAAAGCATAAAATGTCTGCTTGGCTGTAACCAGATCTACTTTTGGCCACTTCATTGTGAACTGGCCCTTCTAAATAAACTTGATACTAAAATATCTACATATCACAGCAACCTTTTTTGTAGCCTTATGTGTCATCTACCAGTCTTTATTTTGACAATGAACCTAACTCCTGTAAAACATTAAAATATATAAGTTGTGCACAATGCCAAACTGTTCATGGCAGTGCAGTTTGCTCGTGCAATTGGCATATCCCATAGGAGAGAACAGCTGTGAGAGTCAGAGTATGCAAAACAGGTTCAGTATGTGTTGCCAGCTTAAGGCAAATAATTTAGGTTTTGGTTTATTTTAATCACATTATTATACAGTTGGTAGAGTAGAATAATGTGAAATTTAAAAGGTGTACATGTCTTGTGAAAAACATAATGTATCTGTTCTGTCCTTTGGGTAAGACTGCTCTCACAATGCTGTAGCAGGGAGGAGGGGTAGTCAGTTGCAGTGTAAAACACGATGGATGAGTTATTGTGGGAAATGAATCAGTTCAGTCAAGTTGCTCCCCAATTTGCACAGTTCATCGTGTCAATACATGAATGGTAGCATCCTTCACTTCCACAATGCAGTAACTTACCGACTCTCAGCTATTTACCTGTATTACAAAAAACTCCATGCTAGCAAAGAATTCTAATAAAACTACACAGATAAGAACTTAAAGCAGCGCTCCCAGTGTAATAGGGTAATATTTGGTTATTCAATTTAAACTACATTGTGTACATCAATAGAATTACAGGCCAAATACATTATAGTTCTACTCCTTAATCAAAACCAACAATAGCCAAATTTTTAGGACCATAAGGAACGCTGACAGTCAAAATACCAAACAAGACCAGTCACAGTTCTTTGGTTCTTGCTATAACCTCAGGCCTTTAGCCATAGTGCACATATCCAAATAAACATAGCATAGCATGTTTTTGTTGCACAAATTGCTACTTCAACCCGAGATATTGCCTGTTTAATACTGTATGTTTCCCATTTGTTTATTTTTTTTTTTAACTTTACAATATCTTTATCTCAAGTTAAACATGTTCCGTATTTCAGGTAATAACCAACTCAGTGAACAAACTGTCTCCTTGTGAATAGAAGACTTAAGGAGTGCTGCTTTATCGTGCCACAAGATTAGGATCCCCTTAATTCAACCAAAAATAAACCCTCTGACGTCAATACTCACACAATTACAAAAGAAAAAACAAAAACAAAACAGTTCCATGGTATTAACTTATGAGACAAAAGTGAACAAAGAAACGGTTAAATTGGTCAGCTCACAAGAATCACAACATAAAACATGATTATGATACAGACAACAGACAGACTAAACAAACAAAAAGATGTTAATCACAAATAAAAACTTGCTGACTAATGAGAATATAACAATACCAAAAATACCACTATGTAACAGTTTGTTAAACTGGAGTAAAAACTAAACACAGGAAACATTGATACAAATCCGTAAATAGACAATTGAAAAAAAATATAACATGTTGTCTTGTTATGCCTGAGTGCTTCCTACCTCTGGATCCCTTGGAAGGTACTGCTGGCCATGTCTACAATGCCTCCAGTAGGTCTGGCCACAACACCAACCAGACCTTTCCCAATGCCCTTGAAGAATCCAGCTGCCCCCTCCTTCTTAGCCCCTGGAAAAAGACAGGGATGATCTCTGTTTTAGTCACTGTTGCCCAAAGAAGAGTAGAGCTCCCTGCATAGACATAAATGCTATCATCCGGCTACAAAACTTTGTGTTCCAATGAAAGGTCAGTCACACACTGTTCTAATGAAATTTACACACTGAGAAATTTAATTTACACACTGAGAAATGTTTTCATAAACATTCAGAAACAGAAGTTGAATTTCTGACATCCAAGTGTTCTATCAAGTCCTCAGTTATAACATATTTAAAATGTCAAAAAGAGAGCGCAACAATTATTTGTGATGAAATATACCTTCTACTGGTTTGGTGACAATGCCTGTTACTCCACCAACAAATCCCTAAAGAAGGCAAAAAGAACACTCAATAACAATAAAATAACCAATGTAGCTATTTACAGTCATAACTATAACGAGTTTTCTTTTGTGATACCTTGAGAAAGCCCTTTCCTCCCTTGGCCAGACTCTCTCCAAAGTCTCTAGGTGGTCGGTTCATCTCCTCTCTACGTTTCTGCTGGTACTCCTTGTCCATAGTGATGGCTGCCAGCCCCTTCCCCACCGAGCCAGTGATCCTGGACACCATGCCTGCAGCTCCCCCTGGTGGACAAAAAATATTAAGTACCACAAATAGAAGGCAATTGAAGAGATACACAATACCGGTTATTTCCGAGTTGGCCCGGTGTGAAAGGGGGTATAAGTAACAATCTGACTGTAATACAGAATAATTGACAGTCTCAGCATGCATATATAGAGCCTTACCAACAGTATGACCAAGCAGACTGCGCACTCCGATAACAAAGCCCTCTGCAAACTCTTCAGGCCCTTGGACTGCCCCCTATAATACAAATGTACAAAACAATAAGTCATGAACAAGAGTCGGATATTGCAGGAACAAACAGACGTCTAGACTAGAGAACAGTGCAGTGGGAACTCTGTGTGTGTGTGTGTGTGTGTGTGTGTGTGTGTGTATGTGTGTGTGCGTGTGCGTGTGCGTGTGGGGGGGTTCCGGTGAGCAACCTGGAAGGGCTCATAGAAGAAGGCCTCCACTCCCTCGGACAGGCCTCTGATGAGTCCAAACGGGTTCCCCAAAACATCCAGGCCCAGCACCAGAACATACAGCTGCTTTAGAAACTAAGGCATAAGGATGAAAAAGTGGACAAGCGATGAGAAGCGTTGCTCTTGAATAACATGTGTCAAGTGTGGGTTTCTTGTTTCTCTGTGAAACCTTCTGAGCCATTACCTGTTCACTGTAATGTCGAATCACGGCCCACATTAACTTGTCTCTGCGGTAGAACTGGTACTTGACCTCAAAGAAGGCAAGTCTGCAGGGGGAGAAGAACACAGGTAAAAGAGAGGTAATCTAGTATAACATGGCCAAACTACCAGTATGTTTTAACTAGTAATCCGCAAGTTGCTGGCCACAGTGAGCGGCATTACTTAAAGATGAGGTCGTCCACGTCTGTGAGAGTGGCTCCGATGCTCTTGAGTAATAGGTTGACTGACTGGATGGCCACCATTTCCTGTTGGTCCGACTCATCCCCGCCGGAGCCTAGAGACAGACTCAGGTGCAGCTAGAGAGAACACATCACACATTACCACCTTTATTGCACTACGTTTTGAATTTCTCTATGATCAACTGAACTCGTGCCCTATGAAACTGAATGTACATTTAAATTATTGTTAAAAAAATAAAAACTAATCTTTTAGCAATACAGCTGTATAAAATGGATTGTAGCAGAACACTGATATATGTTATAACTGGATATTGTGCTGAACATTATACATGTCTCTAATGAATGGAAGTTATCAAGTGTAATATTTTAAACCATTATCTGAAGAATCTGAGAAATATTTGACATTTTTCAAATGAGGCCAATGGCCAGGGAAACAACAATTGGCTATTCTGCACCATTTCTTCCTCTCAGAGAAGAGAGAAGAAAGCACTTACTTTGATGGGGGAAATGTGGAAATGCTCAAAGAAGCTGAGGCCTGAGGTGTCAGTCATTGATGCCTCCATCAGCTCAGCCTGCAACATCACCAGGTCTTTCTCAATCATCTTGTTCTGGAGACAGAGATATTAATTAGAGGTGTGGTTCTAAATAACTCAGATGTTACAGCATGGTGTCTGTGTGTGTGTGTGTGTGTGTGTGTATGTGCATGAATGTATTTATGCATTTAATTAGAACAAGATATGAACACATTTTAAGTTCACACAGCTTTACATGATGGCTACAATCAAAGAGGGAATGAGGCTGTCATCTCCTATGTGTGGCTAGCTAAAAATCCTCCAGAGCACAGGTAGTGTCTTCTTGTACCTTCTGTTTGTCAGCCTGCTGATCGATGGCCGGGGTAAACAGACCTACGATGGCCCCTAGGAAGCCCTGGTCCATTTTTAACGCCATCTCCTGGACCAGTGCCATGAAGTACCTAAAAAACGCCAACACATGTACATACAAAGGGCAAACACAGTTTGACTGTCAGACCGAAGAAGAAAAAAACAGGCGATGTCAAAGTACAGGACCAAGGCAGAGGATGGCACTATTTCTGTGGTTTTGACAAAAAAAGGAGGTAAACACGCACTTGAACTGCATCACCTGACTGTGTTCATTGAACCTGGTGATGATACTGACGTCAATGAAAGGCTTTGGTTCTGTCAACCAAGGAGAGTGATATAAACGGTTATCTATTATGTTCCTGTCAACACAAACCATAATCCCAAAATACTAACAGCGAAAGGTGCGCATTACCAGAGTCCAGGGCAATTGACTTTGGTGGAGGTACTGGGTGGAATACAATAGGGAACATCGCGCCAGTAAGTTGGTTATCCACCTTGAAGGGGACAAAAAAAAAAGCACCAATCAAATTACCAATCCCAAGCACATCAAAGGAATATAGGAAATCTGCTCTTCAAACACCATGTAAAGGTTAACATGGAGCTCTGACATGGTTTTTACCTGTAGCCAGTGGAGCTGTGCACGGAGACTTCTCTGGTGAGGAGACTGTTTGAACTCGACCTGGATACCTGCCAAGAAGTTCCTCCGAATCATACAGGCGAATGGCTGACGCATCACCATAGGAAGCTTACCAAAGTTCACCTACATATATAAAGAAAGTCATAATTATTTCTGCCATACATGTGTTTTTGGTAAAAAATAAAATCCTTATTCCAGGCATTTTGCCCTCTAACACAGTGAGTAGTTTACGTATCAGTTCTGACCTCAATATTTGTCTCCAATTTGACCCAACCCGGTTCACCAGGCTGAGCCTGATGTTTTTGATAGGCCTTTTCCAGCAGATTAATGTTCTTCTGGTTAAAAGACTTCCATCGATTCTTTGGCCTCATCTCCCACACCACCCCAGAGCTGTAAACAACCATAATCCTTATCACTATTGCCCCATAGACAAAGCTTATTCCACATTTAAGAATCCAGAGCAGAGCAGGAGTCATCTAATAAAAGCGATTGTATCAAAAATAGACAATGTTGTACCTGGTGATGCCAACATATGCTATTTCCTGTCGGTTAGTGTTGTTGATGAGTGACAGCCCCAGGTTCTGCAGCGAGACGTTGACCTCCTGTTGGAACTGCTCCAGCTCCTCAGCCTGCCGTGCTTTGCTCACCACGGCTACATCCTCTGTGAAAAGCAGCACACGCTGGCGACCGTCCAGGAAGGACACCCAGTGTACCTGGGACAGGCCATCATAGGCAAACTGGCCACACTCATCCTGGGGGGGACAGAGGAGGGAGACGAGAAAGGTTGTAATAACCAAGCATATTTGTTAACACAGACTGATAGACACACTCACAAAGGTCTGATTGGCCAAAAAGAAAGTCTCAGAAAGATTCTTGGTCAAAGCTCATATGTATACAATTAAAAGCTAGTCTAAAGCTGGTCTACCCACCTTGACAAGATCCAACTGTCCACTGTGTTCCAAGCAGTTCCAGCAAAGTTTGCGCACTCCTGCAGGGTTGTCCCAGGCAAAACGCTGGGCGTTGCCTGGCTTTAGCTCTCTGCTCTCTGATGAGCCACTGATGACGAGGATGGACAGACAGAAAGAAGAAGTCTGTTCAGACTAAGAACACTTAACCTGTATACTGTAAGAATTATTTTGTCCTTTCAATCTCTTCATTGCTAATATAATAAGTCACATTTCAGAATTGTTTAAAATCAATGAAGACTTAAAGAAGTACAGTCATGAATGTAACCTCTGTCTGTAGTTGACGTTGACCCAGGGAGTATGGTTTACTATGAGAGCAGGGGCAGCTCCTTCATAGTAGTCAGTGAAGCTGATGACAGTAGAATGGTCAGAGATGTTCACGTCCACTATGATACCGCCATACTGCACGAGACGGAAGCAAAGGGAAAATAAAACAATTACCACAACACTCAATCATAACTGCATAGTGTATATAATCCATCTCATTCCAGAAGGATAATGAGGTGTCACAACTCCCAATAACAATCACATTCAAGAATTTATCTAGCAAAGTGATGAATGTGAAGAGAACTACTTCTAATATAACCTATAACAATAATAATATAGAATCTAGCCTGTGAAAAAAAAAGAAAAAAGAAAAGAGAACTCACCACATCCATGCCCAGCAAGGTACCATTGTCCTGTTTGTTAAAGAAGAAGGACTTGGAGTTTGCATCGGAGCCCACCACTCTGACGCACAGTTTTCCAGTGTTGGCCTCTGGCCAAAGTGGGAGACACTGTAAAACAGGAAATATAATAAGACCGGATAAAGGACTAATAAACGTGCATGCACACACGCACTAACAACCCCACACAGATGATTTAGATGCATGCGGTTTAATAGCAACAGCCAACTGTAGTAAGGTACCTCGGTAGAAGAGATGTAGTGCCACTTTCCGTTGACCGAGCCCTCGTCATCCTGGACCTCCCCTACTTCCAGCTCATAGGATGACTTGTTGACCAGCATGTAGAACGGACTAATGGTCACTATCCTGGTCAGGTTGAAGCTGCTCATCTGAATACTCACTCCAACCTGTAGAGACATGGAATTCTGCAAGGTTAACTCTAAAACAACTAGTTTTTTTCGACCGCCATACAACAAATACTTTTCTTTTGTATTATAAAAAAAAATATATACTAATAAATAATGTGTGAAAAAATGTGTCTCACCAGGAAGTCTATGGTGTTAGCAGGACATCTGACACATCCATAGCTGCCCACCGTGTCCAATGAGAAACCATCCGACCAGGAGCTGGTGGACACACACAGCTGGAGCTGCGGAAGAACACACCACAATCCACGTTCATTGCTACACACAATGGCAATCCTGCTCAAAGCCCCTCTATTCACCCTGCTGATCAACGTAATACACCTCATATAAATATATAACTAATTACATGAATAAGTAGTAGCTACCTTGTTCTTGCTGAAGAGGTTCTTCTTCTTGAAGGAGAAGAGGACGACATCCCTGAAGTCCGAGGCGTGTTTGACGGCGACTTCCTCGGCGCGGTACTGCAGCACGCGAGACGTCTTGTTGATGATCCAGTAAGGGCTGAAAACGGACAGCAGCAGCCGGCCGCTCACCTCTGCCACGTGCATGCTGACGTCCACGGTGAGCTTAGGGTCAGCGTCGCAGGTGAAGCACACGGGGAAGAACTCGCTCATGTCCTGGCAGATGTGCATGTGGCCGCTCCAGTTGCGTCCCTGATACTTGATCAGCACGAGCTCCACCACCTCCCCGCTGATGCGAGCGTTGAGGACGTCCGCTGTGCTGCCCTCTGAAAGCTCATGGAATTCAGCTGAACCCTGTAGAAGGAAGGACAATTATACGTAGTTATGATATTTGAAAGACAAAAAGATTACTTTTTAAGATACTTAAATAGTGTAATCGGAGGGAAGGACAATTAAAGAGAATACATTTTTTATCTCCAGCTGACCCATCTAATATCACTCTATTTAATCGAGGACCGATAATTGAGCTGTACCTCCAGCAGGTAGCGAATGGTGTAGGGCAGGAAGTTTCGCATGGTGACGGATGGGTGCAGGTGGAGGACGTAGGCTGGGTCCCAGTCCTCCTCCCCGTGGCTGGTGATGAAGCGCAGGTCGTCAGGCACCGCCACCGTGCTCACCATTAGGGGCAGGAAGCTGCTGTCCATCGACGGGCACTGGAGCAGCGAGCGCACCTCGGAGCTGAGGTGCACCTGCTCCTTCCAGGTGATGCAGGTGGTGGATGGGCCATACTGGCCTTCCAGACGGCCTGCCGGCTGCAGGAACAGCTGGCACCTAAAAATGAGCCAGGAGAGCAAGCAAAGGGCCATATAGTTATAACACTAGACTTTAAAGGCTGACGCAACTTTATATTAAAACTAAACTCTAGCAGGGTTTATTTGAGAATCGGACACTTAACAAACAGTCAGTGTAGTTAGTACCTGTAGGACTCCAACGCTACGTGATACTCTTTCTCAGGCTCAGCCACTCCTAACATCACCATGCATCTGGACGTGGGGCAGTACTTCAAAACGGTAAGAGGAACTGAGAAGTGGTTTTGGATCTGGTCACAAGAGGGGTTCAAATTAAAACATTAGCTCAAGTGACATGCATAAATTAATACATACTTTGCTTTACGTAAAGAAAACAATATTCAAGCAATTCAATATTTGTATTGTATCAATAGTAAGTGTAGAGCTAACCTGAAGTGGAGAACGAACGGTGATGACCTTGTTGCCTTCTGATGCGTCTATTTGCAACAGCACAGACACAGCATCCTGTTGCATGGGCCGCCTAATATTATAGAGCCGACGCCCCGGTTTGTCCACAGCAATGTTAGAGATCTCGGTGTAACCACTTGGCACTGCCGGCAAATAGTTACATCAAAATATGAGACTCCTCTTCTCAGTGCTAGTACATAGCATAAATAAATAGATTATCTAAATTAATAGATATACATTATAGTAATTTTTGAACTTATAGTCACTGGGGCATTATTGTTCCAAATACTGCCTAGCAGCCAATAATCAACAGTCCAGAGTACACCACTGACCAATGCTGACATTGAAGAGACAACTCTCCTGGCGCTGCAGGGCAGACAGTTTTCCCCTTGATGAACGTTCAAACACAGAAAACGCCAGGTTCACACTCTGGTCTACCCCTACGTCGTGAACTCTGCCCATCTTAGGCGACTCCACCGACCGCAGGTTGGCGCTGTGCTGCACAATAAGGGGGATGCCAAGTGCATTCCTGATGGTGTACGGGGCTTTTTCCTTCAGGGAATAGTCGAAGGTGGAGGCGGTGCCCTCGGAGAACGCCTGATAAAGGACAATGTATTTTTAAATATATGTCATGGTTTTCACTTCACAACCAAATGAAATCAGCTTCACTGTAAGGCTGCGCTCACAAACAACAACATATTCAGTACTGGCCTTGACTTTCCAACTGCAAAATACATTGTGATGGGTGTGTTTACGTGGCCAATTAGATTGTCCTAGTATCAACAATTTTCCAGAAAATATAATATCTAGGCTTAGTCTAATCTCATGTTCATGTTCCGACAAAGAGAAAACACACTGCTTATCACACCAATCAGAGGGAAATTGACTCTGCACCTTGTTGACTTGCAAATCCAATTAAACTTGAAAGAAGACACAGCACCTGTGTTATCACTTTCTTAGCGATTGTCTGTACCTTTGCCAAGTTGTTGAACACGTTGAGGGAGCACTGTGATATGGTAATGTTCAGTGTGTCGTTGGAGCAGATGTTTATAGCTGTACGAGGGTCAGGAAGTACTATAAAGTCATCGCCGGGCACCGGGCTTTTGTCCTGGAGTGGGTTGTTCTTCATCTACAAGGTCAATAAGGACACCAAGATAAAACCATACCGGCTGCACATAAAGTTATAATGTGTTTTACAATCGAGGCCAATAACTTATTATTGTTATTACTTTAGGACAACAAGCAAATCATGTTTTGCCTATTTGGAAAAATCATCATAATGTTTCCTCCTGGGAGTCATTTGTGTACCTCTAGTTTTAGGTTCCATCTGCGCTTTCCATCATCAATTCTCTCGATGAGAGGCTCCCATACTGCATGGGTCTCATTGAAGTAGTTCACCTTTTGAAAAATATCAAGGCCAAAAAACATTATAAATGAAAGAAATGGTGTACAAGTAAGAATTTCAATAAAAATAATTGAAATGCAATCATGGATCAAATTCTAATTCTGCAACAATTTAAAATAAAATCAAAATGCATTAATGCTACTATAGCACACAATTAGAAATGCTCACCTCTAGATTCATGTCGGCACTGACATTGAGCAGAGAGGACCAGTTCTTGGCCATGCCGGTGAAGGAGGATTCGGCCAGCAGCAGCGGTACCGTCCTGTGGCCCAGGCCAGACTCCATGGTCACCTGGACCACCTTGACCTCAACGCCAAAGCTCTCCCCTGCTTTGCGGCCGTCCTGGTCGCTGAAGCTCTCAGTGACCTCCTCGGCAGCCTCCACCCCCAGAAACCAGAAGTTGCAGTCGTAGATGTTCATGACGGACCAAAGGTTGCTGACGTCTGTCGTGATCTCCTGGCTCTGCTCATCTCGTGGTCTGGTGGTCATGGCTGCCGTGATGGTCATCACCGTGTTAAGAATGACAGGAGAGATCTAGGAAGGAGAGAAGATATCGTTTAACTGGTGTAGTTGAACAAGATTGTGGTTATACAATAGTTTAGAAAACTTTAGATTTCCATGAGAACGACCAGGCAATTCCTCAATTTATGTATTTTTGTTTCTGTGTGTACAAAGCTTTTAAATTGACACCTACTAGGAATATTATGCATGAAGCATACCTTTAGAATGATTTCCTCCACAGTGACTGAGCCATGTAGGGGTTGGTTGGGGTTTGTTTGAGTTTCCAGGGCAACTGAGCACGGCCTGAGCACCTATGGTAAGAGGTCAAAGTGAGACCAGAGAGATAGAGCCATAAAACACAACTGTACGACACAGGACAAATAGCTTATGGCGATCTTACGGTGGTGACCGCCTGGTTGTCCTTGTTCCGGATGAAAGGGCAGGCCAGCACTTTGAGCTCTCTTAGGTTGGCCCTCACGCTCTGGGCCCCCTGGTCCTCCACTTGCAGGCTGAAGTCACACTGGAAGGAAGCAACCAGGGCTGGGGCGTCCGCCTTCATCAGGTTGGCCACAAACACCACCTCTGGGTCCACCACTACTACACGCAGCTTTGTCATTGGCATGGAGGCTGTAAAAAAAAACAGCAACACGTTTTGATGTTTTATCCTTATCTACCTATAACGTCTTTCTGCAATGTCTGTCAACAATCAACTGACACACCAACTTAAAACGAATACATCTCGTTCAACTCCACACAGCTGACAATACATTTGTATGCCTACACATTTTGCTGTTAGCACTTGTGCGGGGCTCTGTCTGTTTGAATGGTAGCTGGCCGGCCGGTGTGTTGCTGCTGGAGGTGGAGGACGGGCTCTGGGGCATAGCCTGGATGAAGAAGTCAGCCACGGCCATCAGGAACTCCACGCTGGCACACAGGTAGAGCTTCTGGAACACGGCCACCACCTCCCGCTCCCTAGCACTCTGCCTGTAGGTCACATCGATCATGGCCTCACGGCTCTCCTCGTCTCGATGGCCAATCATTCTGTAGGCACAAGGTGAGAGTTCAACTGAGTTGACGAATTACGTTGTGGAAAGGGTCTGAAATGTCAAACGTCTTAACATGCAGACGACAGGTTGCCCTACCGTGACGTGACCCTCCGGACGCCGCTCCTCATGTCATCCAGGGTGCAGGCGGTGAGGATGGTGGACACCTCCATGCTGCTGTTGGTCATCATCTTCCCAGAGGCCTTCAGCCGATGCAACACAAACTGCCCCAGACACAAGCTCTCCTGGCGCTGGCTCATTACCAACATCTTTAACAAGAGAAGAAGCGGTCATGAATACTGAATGGTTCAGAAACATACAAGCTTAAACATCTCTGCTACTGTGGGATTGTTTTTTTAAGAAAACCCAAGCTATATATTTACATGAAAAACTGCCCAGGAAAGGAAATACAGTGACAAGGACACGACAGGAGGCACTCACTAATCACTAGTAATTAACATGGACCATAATGGTAGCCAAATTGAAACCCCTTGCCTTCATTAAGATTACATATGATATGTAATTATAGTGCTCCCCTTGGGTGATTATGATGAACAACAGAGTCTGTTGTATCACAGTTGGGACAGTGATACATGTGAAAAACCGAGAGTGATTATTTTCTTTCCTGTACCTGATTAGGATCATTACTGTAAAGGATCAACCCTAGTGATTCAATGTTGAAGGTGAACTTCATTGTCTCCAGTGGTTCTTCCTCCTCTTGCATTGCGTTCTCCATTGGTCTCTCCACACCATCTGAAGAGGAGAGATGACACATGGCTTTGTTATTAACTGGCTAATTTATGGGTTAGGTATCCTATGTACAAACTTGTGAAAACATGTTACCAAAAAATTAAACAAAAACTGTATCATGATCAGCAGTATCAATAGTTATTTTCATAGTCTTCATCAGGAAAGGACCAGCCTTCTGTCTGGCTTGCTAACCTTTGGGAGGAGTGCTAAAGTTAGTCGTTTTCAGCTGCAGGGTAATTTCCTGACTGAGGGCTGGATCTGGTCTGCTCTGGAGGTCTTGCAGCACACTAGTAGCTTCTCCAATGTTCTCCATCATGATCTTCAACAGCATCCTCAAGTCATCCTGGCCAAGGGCCGCTTTCATTGGCTTCAGGTCTGCGTCGATCTCGATGCCGGCCATCTTCTGGTACCAAGCAGCAGCCAGGTTTCTTTTGACAGTCAGGACCAGGTTCACAGGCTCCAGCAGTTCAATGGTGGACTCAGCTGACTCTTTAGTAATGTAAATCCTAAGAAAATGTTAAACGTAATTGTCGTTTATATTTCACTAGCTTTAAATATCTGCAGTAAATATAGGTGTCAAATAGAAAGCACCAACCTGGACAGTTTAAGCTTGGTTAGCTGAACAAGCATGTTGTCAATGACTGCAGGAAGAGGCCAGCCTTCCACGGGGAGCAGACTGAAACTGTTCTCCACGGTGATCAGACCCAGGTCAACCTCCAAGGCATCGTGGGAAGTGGATGACTGAGGGATGATGATGATGGGGGCCTTAAGCCTAATGTCCATGGACAGACGGAAGCACTTCTGGGCAAAGTCCCTGACACTGGAGGCTGCCTTCTCCGCTGCCTGAGCGGTGGCCGCACTCAGGGCCTCCTTGGCTGTATGGAAGTGGTTGGTGAAATTCTGTAAAACATAAACAAGGTCTTGATTCAATAACAAAAACATTTTTTAAGTTATCCGAGAAGCAATGATTTTGCAGTGAAGAACAGTAGCGCAAAAACCTACCAGGAGGGACATGACAAACTTATGGAGGTAGACCACTTGGATACAGCCCACATTGAGCTTGACTTTGCCATCTACTTTGGAAGTGTCGGCGTACCCAGCACCTTCTGTGGCCTTGGGAGTGAGACTCATCGTGAAGCTAAACACCTCGTCCCCGACAATAGAGATGGCCTGACATGGACAAATAGCTGTTAGCAGGGACAGCAACTAGTACTGTTTTTCGGTTATATTTTTTGGATTACACAGCAATAATACAATACTGTACATATCAGTAAAGAAATCCCGCTTTGGCGGGGCAACTTGCCTGCTTGTGGATACTTTTGGGATCAACGTTAATGACCACAAAATCTCGAAGGCGTGCTGACATGTGGGTTTGGGCTCCTTGCATCAGAAGGGAACCATTGATACCTGTTTACATAGGAGGGGAAGAAACATGTGTTCTGTATTTTACTGTGTTCCTTGTAAAATATTGTTTTGTTACCTGTCTACTTGGCATCATTGGCAAATGTAATTATAATTTTTTAGTGTGCAATAACAAACACAAATGTAACAGTCTAACACGGAAAGAGGATTTACTCCACCACTGTCTGAGTACCTTGGATCTTGATGTCGGCCATGTTGCAGCTCTGGTCACACACTAGCACATTGAAGGACCCCAGTTGCATCAGGATTTTCAGATCGATCACATCACTGTCCGTGGGTGAACCAATGGCCGCTTTTGTAAAAGAGAGAAATTGTGTTAATTGTAGATGTAATTTCTATATGAACAAAAATGTCCTACTAAAGCCTATGTCCTTACTTGACCTAGTAGAGACAGGCCTGCTCCCGTCAGACTTTGGTTTGTGTTCAATTTCGGGAGAGTGGAGGCTACTGGAAGACAGGGACAGAGTTAAGAAGTTCACGGTGGACAGAAGAGCCTCAGTGTGCAGCAGTAGGTCCAGCGATGAGAAGGTTACCTGGGAAGGTAAAAGGGGTAGAAAAAGAAATGACAAGTGCAAAGAAAGGACAAAACAATGAATACACAATGCATCTAATAAGTTATTTATTATTTCAAACGTTTCATATAAAACCCATAGGGAAACGTGCATGTCATCTGATCTTCTGGGAAGCTAGAAATGATTTACTCCAGCAATTTAACTATGAAACAGCACAAATAGCAAAGGTATTATTAATGCCTACTTACATTGATCATTTGCTCAGTATTCTTGTAAAGAGACGCAAACTTTGGTCCATTTCTGTCAGCCTGGCAAACACAAAAATCTGAATAGTTATGTACTGTAGTATCTGTTTTTTTAATTTGTTATAATAAACAAAAGGCAAGTGACGCAGAAAATTATTAATTAAAGTAAAAAACAAATTGTACAAGGCTTATTTAAAAATATTACATAAATGTAACATTGACACAAATCACGAATGCCTATTACGTGAAGTAGAGCGAGTTTAATGATCCATGAGTGAAAGAAAATAATGAAAAGGTTCATACACACGTTACAAAGTAATCATGGCCTCAATTCATACTTACTTTTTCTCTATATCAAGCCAATAAATAAGTTGTGAGGCAAACATTTAATTTGAGGTATTCTATGGTGTGTGAAAACATGCAGTCACCTTGATATATTGCACTTTAAGAAGATCAGAACCAGACTCAACAGAAGAACTGATCAAACACAGTGGTTCCCCATTGGAATCTAAACAGAAAAATTGTAGTATGGTTTTTCAGAGAAATAAAATAAATTGTTAAACAGCATCATTAATGATTAGGTTAAGTGTGATTTTTTTTTAAACTTCAATAGGACAGTAAAAGAAGATGTGTCAATTCACCTGTAAATTCCAGGCACTTCATGGCGATAGTCTTTATGTATGTGGTGGCACACATATCATATTTTCTGACTTTTGTGTCGATTCCCAGGTTAGCTGCATGGAGGACGAGGAATGGACACTCCTTCTGATCCTTAGGTTTTGTCAGTTTTAAAACGACCTGGACAAAGAAGCAACCACATGTAGTTTCCAGTCCAGAAAATGAATACAAAAGTGGGAACAATAAAACACTGTCTTAACAGAGTCCAAAATTTGGCCTTCAACTACTGAGAATTATTGATAGAAAATGATGGGCAGAAAACAGAACAGCAAGATTGTTGAAGATCAGGGTGACTACAACATGTCTAGTGTGAATACTGATTACCTCGTTGATCTCGAAGTTGAGGACTACATTGACAGTGTTTTCACTGAGGCCTCCGTTGGTCATTGCAGGCTGACCGCCAGGCACCTCTGGTAGAGTAAGTACCTCCATCTGTTGCTCACCCAATTCTGCTTTCTCTGAAAATGCAATGTCCATTATTAAGTCAGCTTTAAACGCTCAGTCCCATCTATTAATGTAAAACAGATGTTACCTCGCGCAGCCTGTCTCTTGATATCCAAGCTGTGCTGTTTACTCCCCTCCCCAATGTTCTCTACCAGGATCTTCATTAGGACACCAAAGTCCTCCTGACCCAGAGACATCTTAAGAAAACAGACCACATAGTTGTCAAACCAATAACTGTCAAATTAACTATAAGGAAACAAGCTAAATTAATCGTCACAAGAATACATCTGTGTACACTGATCCATCGACCTACATTCATAGACTTGAGGACTCCATTGACTTGCAGTCCGGGGATCTTGGTGAACCAGGAAGCAGCCAGGTTACGTTTGACGAGGAGCTCTAAGTTTAGAGGCGTAAGAATCTCTATGTCAAGCTGAGGAGAACCATGTTTCAAAGTTGTTCTGTGGATTTTAAGAGGTTACATTGTTAAATGTAAATTGAAACAGAAACACATTTTTCTCTCACACAGATTCATGCCAATAGGTAAATCATTGTTATACAATACCTGGACAGTTTGAGCTGGGTGAGCTTCACATCCATTTTTTCAACTACTACAGGTAGGGGGTACCCTTCACCTGGCATCAAACTGAACCTGTTCTCTACAGTGATCAGACCCAGGTCTACTACGAAGGCATTGTTGGATGTGGATGACTGAGGGATGATGATGAGAGGGGCCTTAAGCTTAATGTCCATGGACAGACGGATGCTCTTCTGGGCAAAGTCCCTGACACTGGAGGCTGCCTTCTCCGCTGCCTGGGCTGTGGCTGCACTCAGGGCCTCCTTGGCTGACTGGAAGTTGTCCACAAAAGTCTGTGGAGTATATTAGTACACAATGAGAACGTCAGCAATAACACGCAATAACTCTGCTAGTGAATCATTCAGAATGCCAACCATGAAGGAATCAAGAGAGGACAGTTGGGTGGAAACTTTTGTGTGACTCATTGCCTTTAAGTGACAGGTGAACTGGCAACCATGCAAAAACATTTAAGAGAAAAGGCTTATGCAAATTTCAAATAAAGCTTTAAGATTTATTTCACCAGGAAGTGAATCCACAAACATGTGAGAACAGAGAGGGGAGAGGTAAGAGGTAAGGTCATAGCAAAGTAGGCAGTTTTAAGATGGCAGTTGAGAGTGACATTTGCGTAGCATTTATGGAGAGTGGAGTTTGGTAACTGTTACAGTTGTTGCACATGAAAAGCATTCCTTCATTCGTGGCAAGACCATTCAAGATTTCCATAATGTATCCAAAGGGCTAAAGACTTTAACATGCATTCAAGGTCCATAATATTTTACTCATAACCTGTAAACATCATCTAGAATATAAACCAGATTAATTTAGTAAAGCAGTTTCATCAAACTGCCAAAACATCTGACTCATGCATATCAAGCTATTTCATTCAAATACGTAGGCCCCTTCTACCATGACTCCATGGGAAAAACAGTGATACAAAAAAGATTAGGACACTCCTATAGGAGGGCACTTCAAAATACTATCTAATAGGCAGTTAACAATCACCTATAGTGTAACCAGGATTGATTTTCATGTGTTTACACAACCAGCACAGGGGTTTAAAACACATGACAGAAGGTGTGTGAGGCCAGTGAAAATAATTATAGCGTCTCAAGGTGAAGCTTGTAAGTAATCTTTTGAACAGACCTACGACACATAAACAAAAACAGCATCTAAATGCTTGGAGTGTTTCTATTGATTTTTAATGGGATTTTTTTTTAATGGGAAATTACTAAGTGTCCTGCCCCTAACCTGGTCAAATGGGTTAAGAACTTAAGTGCAGGTTGCAGTGGTGCCTGTGAATGAATCTGCAAAGCAAGGGTTTAATGCTGTTCAGTGCTGCATGCTATAACCTGTACCTCATCCGGAGATGGATACTGATAGCTAAAAGAGGCCTGAAAAGAACAAGACAGGTTAAGAGAAGATAGACAAATAAATCTGAATAAAACAAAAAAGGCATATGCTTTGATAGGAAAAGATGCCTCAATGTTTTTATGCACAGGTGTAAATAAAATAACTAAAAAAAGAGCATAATACAACAAAAGCATCCCTCATGTACTTCTTGTATTTTAACTACATAACAGAGTTCTCAATATCTGAAGCTAATTTAGATGTAATTTTAATGATCAAATGTCACTTTGTTACCACTTTTAAAGGGGAATCTCACCAGCAGTGACATGAGAAACTTGTGCAGGTAAACGATCTGGATGCAGCCCAGTCTCAATGTGACTTTCCCATCCACTTTGGAGGTGTCGGAGTAGCCCTCGCCCTCGGTGGCGCTGGGGTACAGGGACATCTTAAAACTGAACACCTCCTCCCCCATAATGGACACAGCCTAAAGGAAGAAGTGCAAGAGCCAGAATCTTTTTAATCATCTCGTAAGACTGATACTATGCTTTTGCTTCTTAAGCTCAGCAGGACCACAAAGTCAAAATATTTGTTTAAAAAAAAACAAACTGTTAAGCAAATATATTGTAGTGTTTATATAGTCACACATCAAACAAACCTTTCTGTGAATCGTTTTTGGGTCCACATCCATCACCACAATGTCCCTAAGTCTTGCAAATACTTCCGTCTCCATGGTCTGAATCATTACTGATGCATCAATACCTGAGAACAAGAAACATTTTATGCAATCTTACAAATATGTAATTGATTGACGTATAAAAGTGAGGTGAATGGTTTTTACCATTAACTCTGATATCAGCAATGCTACGCCTGTCATCACACACTTCCACACGGAAAGAACCCAACATGGCAAAAAGTTTGAATTGAAATACGCTGGCATCTTTTGATCCTTTCGACACTGCAGAAAATTAAAAGCAAATCACAACATCAGTACATCATACAACAAGTTTATGTTTTGCTCAAGAATTAAAGAATGCATTCATACCTTTCTTGCCTTGTCGGCCCTTCTCAACTTGTTTCTTGACATCTTTCTCTTTTGCTGCAGTAACCTCCTGTGGCACGGCAGCGTTGAGATAGTTAATGGTTGAGAGCAGGGCCTTAGTATGAAGGAGGAAGTTAAGCGAGGAGAACTCCACCTGTAACATCAGACATATTATCAATAAAACAAAATTTTTCTGTCAAAGTGACTTCTACGTTGAGACAGTGATGTGCTGTGTCATTAGGAAGCATATATTTGTGGCAAAAAATCTGGCTGTGCAAATAGTATCAGAGGTACATTAAGTTAGAAATATTGATTAAAATCTAGATAGAACGGTCTTTGAAAAGATTTTCAAAAAGCTTATGAGTTTCGATAGATTTTCGACAGAACAATCAAATAAGGTAAAGGGTTTCAATGAACACAATTTGAAGCTCTTAAACATCCTTTAAGGGGAAGCATAAAAGAAGCTTCATGAATCACAGTAAAGTCCATTAAAGCAATGATTACAACAATGAATGATAAAAGCACAGAGCATGTCATACGTTGCCGTGGTAACTCCTGAAAAGCATTTGTGCACCACTCACCTTGAGTGTTTGCTCAGTATTGTCAAACATTGTTTGGAAGTGCGGGCCACTGGAATCAGCCTGTAAAAGAGATCATTCTGTTGATGAAAACTCTCACTAACACTTTGCAAAGAAAAAAATAGTACATCTTTTCACTCAATATACCTTTTAGGGTTTTTAAAATGGGCCATTACCGTATGACTGATTTACATGAGTTAAAAGCAATGAGTCGGACAACAGACAATTCAGAAAGGAGTACAGAGTGAGGTAGTCTACCTACTTTGGTATACTCCACCTTCAGAAGGTCTGAGCCCTCCTTGTCAGAGGAGCTGATCAGATGGAGAGGTTGGTTTTGAGCATCTGGGACAAACACATGATATAAGCATGCCAGTCAAGGCCTATATGTGCGTTTTGCATAGTTAAACTGAACATTTCGAATTAACCGGATACAAGCTTTGTTATGTGTTGGCTTGTGTGTACACGTGTTTCTTTCCGAGTGTGTGTCAAGCTACCTCGTATCTCATGGTAGTCTAGGCCTATTCTGCGCAGGTAGGAGGTGATGCTAAGGTTGAAAGTCCTCATTTTGCCCTCAGCACCCAGTTGGGATACACTGAAGGCCAGCACAGTGTTTTCCTGGTTGGCCTGCCGAGTCAGCTCCAACAGCACCTAGTCACACACACACACACACACACACACACACACACACAACAATACAGCAAATAGATAAAGCAAGTCCTTGACCACTGGGCAGCAAAAAAAATATTTGGAGAAACCAATTTACTTGGACATTTTCAAGTACTTGTGCTTTTAATATGGTTTGAGCTAGCTTAGAATAAGAAATAATGGGTAATGTACTGTACCGATTTGACTTCAAACTTGAATTGAACGTCAGTGAGATCTTCCACGGCGGATCGCTGGTCTTCATCGGTATCTTCATCTGAATCTACTAGCGGACAAGATGAGATCAAAAGAGCATTTAAATAGGAATAGTTTATGAGTCAGTTTATGTACATATTCTTGCAGACAAAAGTCACAAGTAACGCATGTCTTGTGTATGCTACAACTATAATGTGTATTTCAGGTTGAAAAAGACTTAATACCAAGAGAAGCAAAACTAGGTAGATTAAGCAGGTACGCTGAAAAAGCTTAAAAAGACATACATATTGTATGTATAGTACGTGGGTAGTACTAAGTGGGTTATTCAATTGAGCACATAAAGCCATCTGAGCCACAATGACAAAGTTATGAGCTAGTGTTATAATTACATGGAACACATCACAATGTGCAATATCCTAAGTGTCCAAAAGAGGGAGCCTTCAACTAAGGAGTGTCAGAAGACACACCCAATTTGTCAGCAATTTTTAAGTGAAGTCTGCTGACCTGTTTCTACAGCATTTAGGAGGGATACTGGGTGAAGAACTACAGCTCGTGGCCTAGCTTCAGCCAAAGACAGCACCTAGAAAAGGGCAAAATGTCACTGAAAATCAATTAAATCCAGTCAATGTAGACTTAAGAAACAAGCAAGCATTGAGTGATAGGACATCAACTTTTTATTTCACAGATATGATCAGTTACAAGACAAGAATACCTTCTTTTTAGGGCTGGAGGGGGAGGAGGGAGTGGAGCCCGTCGTTGGCAGGGGGATGCTGTTGACAAGCTCAAAAACTCCCTGGAGCTTCTGGTCTGAAATCTTCACATGGAGCAACGGCAGCTCACCTGATACTTTGAGCCTGCGGGACAAATACCAGTAAAACAAGTACCAGTAAAAATGAAAAATAAAATATGGAACAAACATGCAGTGTTGCATTTTTTTCCACGTTTGTACTGTAGAAATCAAATTACTTAGCATAATCCATAGATATCTGTGTACTACAATCATTACGCATCAGGTCTGCTATTTTCCCTTTGACATACTGTAATACAAGATGAGCACCTGGCCATCCGAGCATCCTTTTCCACCATGCATTTGGCCAGCTGGACAGTGAAGTCCATAGGCTGGAGAATGTGCTGTATGGAGGAGCCTTGTAGTCGAGCAGTCTTCCATGCCTCACCTAATCGACACACAAATACACCACTCAGGCCTATTTTATATGTTTGTGAATTGTGTTTATTATGTGTGTATGTGCAAAGTGTGTGTTTCTTTTACCCGACTTGCTGTACAGCACCTGGACGCTGCGTAGCTCCAGTGAGTATCTCTCATAGGCCCGGTCCATGATCTCTTCCAGAGAGGAGAAGCTGGCTGAAACCTGCTGATGGGCACTCTGTTCCACACTGTTCAACTGCATTGAAGAAATGCACACATAAGATGTACTGTATCGGTACAAGCACAAATGTATGCAGAGTCACATGGGGAAAATTGCAGTCAAGAGAATTACTTATCAAGCTACTGGAACTTACCTGCAAACTTCCAAAGTCTATGATTATGAGGTCCGAATTGGCATTGTTGTAGAAGCCAGACTTTGGCACCAGCAGGTATGATGGCTTCAGATCTATCCTTAGGTCCAGGATCTTACGTGTTTCGATGATATGAGACAGACCTACAGTTAATGATAGAAAAACAAGACTACTCAATAGATAAAAGTCAACTATACAACTATATACCAAAATAGAGCAATGCCTATTAGAGTATATGTGAAACAAAATGAAACAGAAGCATAGTGCACCCACCAGTTGCAGTCTTCTCCTTGATCTCCTCCAGCTTCATGAGAGTAGCTGAGGTCAGCACCTCCAAGTCCACACCCTTCCCCGTCTTGAAGAACTCAGCCATACTGTTCACTGTCAACTGAAAGGAGGTCAAGACATTTTACTATACACCTATTAGGACAAGAGAGCATTGTACAAATACAAATAAAAATGAGAATTTGACCAAACGCAAAGGCATTACAAACTCACACAACATTTATCATTGCTTAATAAATACAAATGGCTAAGTCAAAGAAAGATGCAGTACACAGAATCATCACAGCAGATAATCAGAATGATTGGTAAATTGATTTAAACAATCATGACAAATTGTACTACTGCTGTTTGACATGGTCTGTTACAGCTAAGTACATTTTAAATTAATTGCATTGATTGTGTGAATCTAGACTAAGCTAGGGATGAAGTGACAGAGAAATGGATAAAGAGAAAGAGAAAGTGAAGTGATCCATAATGTGATGTGTAAGAGATGGGCCACTGACCTCTAAAAACAACAGATAAGATAAGAAGATGGTGTTTATAGAAATCAGATAGATTGATGACAGGGTGTTGGTGTGTGTGTGTGTGTGTGTGTGTGTGTGTGTGTGTGTCACAGTGAGAATGTATAAATGTGTGACAGTTAGCTGCTGTGTATGTACCGCATCATAAATAATCTCCACAGGTTGGGAGTGCACATGCAGTAGCTGGTTAGCGGTGCTGTCCTCGGGGTTGAGCTCAAACAGGATACTGAGCAGCGAGGACGTGGAGTCTCCCACCGAGGCGATGAGGGAAGGAACCGCCCCCTGCTGTTCTAGCCCAGTCACATACCAGTGCTCCAGTGCTGCCTCCACCCTGGGGTGGGCAGGGAAAAAGTTAGTAGATATTAGAGTCTGAGCCATTTTACCACGACACCCCTAACACTGGCCAAATTAACCAGTCACAAAAACAGGACACAAACTGAGACAAGACACACTTCGTCAGATGGCTCAAACAGAGTACGTATATGAAACCTGACAAAGTACTTTGTCTATAATACACTTGTAATCTATTTTAAATACGCCCTGCATAAGAGCAACTGCATTGGCCAAAATTACCCGAACGTACCCTTCCTCTCACAGAAATAAAAAAATATTTTTGTAATTCTCCCTACACAGACTTAGGGTCCATCCTAGCGAAAAACAACACACTAAATGTAGGTGTTTCCAAACATCTGTTGTTTTGCTAAAATATAAATTTATTAAAGGTTATACATCCTTAAATAATTGTTGTCTTGGATTGTATATCTTTTCTTATTCTCTCTAAAACACCTATAACTAAGCCTGTTTAAAATAGAAAGGAATGCCTACTTAAAGGCCTGTGCCCCAGGTCTCTGGGAGATGGTGGTACTCAGGTCAATCATCTGGACCTTCAGGATCTCAGGAATGTTGGGCTGCTCTCGTACTGTGATCGACGTCCTAAACAGCTTAAACGTGATGATAACTGCAACATACTAGAAGCAACACAAACAGGAAAGTGTTAACGGTAATGACTGTGTGTGTGCGTATACCTGCTTGTTTGTATGTGTGTTTGTGTGTAAGACATACATGGTTTGGTACGGCCAGATTGTAAGAGCTTCCACTGTATCCAATAGCAGTATAGAGTTTAGCCTTCTCTTCTGACGTTATTAACTCATCCAGGCCAGTGCCTTTGAAAAGAATCGGAAATACAAAGTAAAACAATTAGAACATTGAATTTCTACATATTACGGAAATGCTGAAGTAGATCAATGTGAGTGGCTCACTCTCCATCTCCTTGGTATCTTCTTGCTCCTTCTTCTTCCCATCTTTCCTGCCAAATAAGCTGCTGAAGAAGCCACCACCACCCCCTTGCTTCTGTGGCCCTGTTGCTTTCTTACTCACCACCTTCTGACCCGAGCGGATCACCTGAAGCATCCAAGGACAAACAAAGAAGCAAAAAAGAGAGTATCAGATTAGATAACTTACTGGTAAAAGAGTTCTACATTGTACAACCAACCAAAATTCTCAACACCAAAAATAGGGTGGTAAAATAAGTAATGGCTTAAGCCTGTTTGAACAGCAAAGATACACAAACAATTGTTATTCTAACAACATTTACAATAAATGTGAATGCAAACCCATAATATATGAATACAATTTAAGTTTTCAAGGAGAATGTGAAATAAGAGAACATACATTTATGTATATGAAATTATCTACAGTACAACAGAGTCCATACCTCCATCTGTGCTTGTTGCCGAGCTAAGGTGATGTTGAACACATCAAGAAGTTTCTCAAGGTCCTGTAATCGATGGAAAGACGATTTAGTAAACTCTACTTCATAAAATAGCTTCAGGATTCCCTCATAAAAGTATATCCAAATGTCTACTTGAAACCAAATTACCTGTGTCTGCTTTTCTGTGTCTTCCCGCATTTTGCCCTGAGTCAGCAGCTTGGCCTTATAGGCAGCCTTATAATCTTTCAACGTCTGTCTGTGTTTCCTGATGCTGGACCAAGACCACATCTGGTTGAAGCGTCTGATGTGAACCTCCAGAACACTGTTCATGCCGTACTTCCACCTGTAAAAAATTATTGGATAACCATTAGAAAATAGACAATACATTCCTGTCTTAAAGCAACCCGGATGTTATGGAAAGTATGCTGCATAAAAGTGGTTTGAGAATTATAATTATTAATGTCAACATGTTGAATAATATCAAAAAATATATATTTTTAGGGGTGTTAATGGCACTAATGACTGAGTAATGAAGTATGCATAGAATAGTGGCCATAATGCCACATGACTAAATGTTTTTTTTATTTCACATACTACGAAGACGGATTTTTTTTACAAATTAAGGTTAATCATGCTTATTAACATCTTATTTACAAAGGTGAACTGTTTGACAAGAGTTATTTAGAATACATCACTTGATTATGGAATACCCACCATTGTTTACTGTTTTTGTGTACTGGTACATCTGGTCGGAATTTCCTGTAAGGCCCATTTTTTACCATGCAATCAATGGATTCAAGGAGATCTACCATGGTAAGATACTAAAACATAAGGCATAACAGCTTAATTATGACACAAAAATCACAGCCGATAAAATAATTTAAAGGCAATATGCAGTAGGCAACTGTGTGTGCACTAGTCTGTTACCTGGGGTTTGGTTATCTCAAGTGCTATGTTCTGCACCTCCAGATACAGGTTTGCTTTGGGGGACTTCAGCTCAACCTCCGCATTTGGGTTAATGCACATCTTAGCTGAGGCAAATATGGGTTTGAAAACTGCCCAAAAATAAAGAATCATATCATTACCCTACCTCAATATACAGAATGTATACACAATAACTTTCTATTAGCATATAGTTATTTTTGGTTTATTATTCTGATTACTGATTCATATATCAGTAATATCGCGAACAAAATTGTCATAATAATAAAGTATACTTTATATTTCTATGAAGTAAAATTTCACTTATATACATTTCTACTGTGTTCGTACAATCCCAATTTGTGCAATAACTATGCAAAACAGACATGAACAAAATTGGAAAAAACTGGCCCTTTAATAGTTTAACCTGTCACATCTCCTCCCCTTCAATGTTAAGGTATTATTTTTAAAGTGAAGATAAACATGTATTTCATTATGTGCTATCTGAGACAACAGTGGAATTATACATCCCCCTATATAACATGCCCCTAAAAGTTAAATAAAAACGCCAGAATAAAATACAGAACATACATGATTTGATGTAGTGTCATTGAAATGAAGAACTTAATTAAATATAGTTAGTTTATAGAAAGCCATTTTATATTTTCTTGTGTTAATTCTTCTGACTATGTTATTATTATGTATGTATATTATGTTATGCTAATTCTTCTGACATACTGTATTGATAGTCTTTGAGCTCCTGGTCCTTGGTGCTGATGTCTGCTTTAAGCTTGTCCTGCAGAAAAGAAAACAATAAAGTTTGATATGTAAATGCTTTATTCAAATGTGCTGGCTGTAACTGTGGAACAAGAACATGTGTCCCTCTGTTTGTAAGATACTGATGAAAAGAAACACGATATTATCTATCTTATCATCCCACTCCTTTTGAACACTGTATGCCTTCAGGACTGTAGGAAATTAAACGACCCCCGCCCCAACCAAAATTCCACATCATGTTTCCAAGGTGCGTCAGACAGCCATGCTCCATGTAGGCCAATGTTTGCTCAGAGCTTGGACGCCATTAAGAACAATTGCAAAACACCGTGTCAGACAATTATCCAAACACATGACTCAGCCTCACACACAGTAAATCACCTCACGGAACCTGATCATGTAATCAGCTCCCCCTAAAAGGACAGCTGGGCAGCTGGAGATTAGCAGCAAGCTGCACTATAAACCAGGAACTACAGGAACTGTTACTATTGGCCAGCATTTATAATAACAATAACAGTACTACTAATTCTAACTTTTTCTGTATAGCACTTATTTCAAATGTTACATAGTAGTTTTACATGAATAAAGACCTATATAACTAACAACTAAAATAAATACAAACAATGTGCAAACACATAGACTAAAATAACATATAAAGCAATGTGAAAACAAAGTAAAGGTCTAAGCTGAAGAACATTTCAAGAGCCATGCTGCTGCATTTAGCTGAAACCCATTAACAGGGTATTTCTACTTAGACCTTAATAGAGAGTTAAACCACTGACACATTAGGTTAGTGTCAATTACTATTAGCAGCAGTAAAGAAGGTTATTTGTGAGACACGAGCCATGAAAAAGAAATTGACTAGTATTACAGCAAGTTGGTAAAGTTTGGTAGAAAACTGCTGGTGGCCTGTCTAGGCTATTCTGGCCAATCGTTTTTTTTTGTCAGAGACCTATTGACTTCCTCTAGTTAGTAAATGATCAGCCTTGCCATACCAGCCCCTCTGGAAAGGTTGTACCACAAGATTTGTCAGTGAATTTACTGGCGAGTTGAAAGTTGAGAAGTATCTAAATAAATACGTTCCAAATTAAATTTGAAGTGTTGGATTTCAAGTAAATTTACTTCGAATACTTTCAATTGCAAAAGACAAGCATTTGGCATTTCACAAGAGATTCATATTCAGCCGTTTATGACTGATGGAGTCAGGTAGTTAAGCCTGACCAAATTCTGTGCCACGCTAGTGAGTAAACACAAACACACCTTAAGGCAACCGATCCCTCAGGCCAATTATGCTCATGAAAGCTCTGAAACAAAGTCTGAAAAAAAGCTGTCCATTTATATTTAAGTGAGTGTGCGTGTATGTACAGTATATCTGTTGGCTTGCATGTATGCGCCCATGCAACATTGTGCTTGCTCTCAGACATCATTCAGTATGATATGGAGGTATCTGCTATCTGCATTATTTTCTATATGACGAGAATTACACACAGCATTCCCCACAGCTTACTTTGCATATGAGCAAACATTCATACAAATACTTTGCCATGTAACAAAAACGTATCACAGAGAACTGAAAAAGCGATCTGGTCTTATTTAAACTTCTACCTTAATAAAAAAAGTTAATGAAAATTAAAATAGAAAAATAAACTATAGCGACATCCTTAACAATAACAACAACCAGGACAACAACAAGCTGATCTTCCGGCACCAGCATTTAACTGAAACTTAAACTATTACTATTCATAACTACCCTCTGAACTGACATTTAACAACAGAAATACTAGAAGGAATAATGTTCCCCATTATCATTAGCAGACTGTCAACAAAAAGGCTGGATTTCTAGATTCATAAATATTTACTCACAAAAGTGTGTGGCCTCGTGGGCAATAACATCAGGTAAGAGATGTGTCATTAAGAACATACAAGGCTCCATTTCAATTGTAAAAGCCATTTGACACTTTGTCACACTGTACAAACACAAGCCTTGTCATCTAATGCCATATGCTACTGTAAATGGCAGACGCACAAGGAATGAAGACACATTGGTGAGTTGTCCTTCTGTTCGAAACCAAGCTATTAATTTAGAAACACACACTACTCTTAAAAAACTACATCCACACAACTCTTTTAAAACTAAATCCAATCAAGAAACAAAATGGGTTGAGGTTTATTTAAAGGCATTATCCAGTCAAAACAGGAAAAGGTGTAGTAACATTGGTGAAGCGCATGTTGCAAAACACAGACTGTACAGCAATGGACGCTTTCATTATTGTAATGATAACACTGAATTCCTGTGTAATAATTATCTGCTTAGCTTTTATATGTGTGTGAATGCAAAGGAAAGGTAATACAGTTACCACAATGTCTTCCCAAGAGTCTTTGTAGAACATGCGGCTGTTGACGTTCCAGTATGCACACAGACATTCAAGACGACCAAGCTGGAATGAGATGCAATGTCATAAACAGTTATACAAATTATTATAATACATGTTTAATAAATCAGCATCAAATGACAAATATACTGTATATCCAAAGAAAGCAAATCTATGATTAGTTGTTACCTTGTGAATAATTTTTGCAGCTTCATTCAGTATACATGTCTTCCAGTTCTCATCTGTTGTCTATAAGGGGAGATAAAAAATCTAGATTTTTTCAGTAGTCTCATTCTAGCAAGTCAAGCGTTTAACTGCATAATGGAAAGTCTCCTGTGGCCAAATACGTGTGACAGATGTATGAAAATAGTTTAAAAACCTGACAAATCTTTAATGTGTGAAAGTGTGTGCCAGTGTCTAACCTGTAGACTGAGCTCAGCAAGGGTGACGCCCATGGAGACAGGTCGCTGGGGGTCTGACAGCTAGAAGAAAAAAAGGTACAGAATCTATATATGCTATAAGCATGGTAAAAGAGCACCAAAACCTCAGTGGGGATTCCCGCACTGTCTATATTCAACTCATTTACCATTACATATTCTTAATTAGTTCAGTTAGTAATGTAAAGGAATAACAATCACAAATAAAAAAATAGGATCAAAAAAGTTTTGCTTTCCAATCCAGATATGTTTTATCATTGGACACATTAAGTAAGATAACATGGAGAGGAAGCCTTGACAACGTACATCATCTTCATATCGTATATGGATGCTGGTAATCTTGACTTGAAGGTTTTTAATAACTTGTGTGGCCAGTTTCTCCGCAAAAGTATCTTTTTTGTCATCCTGAGGTTTTTCTGAAATTGTCACAAAAGATAAAGAATTACATAGACCTTATCTCTTTCAATATTACAGGTCCCTAACTTACAAATCTTCCAAGATACTTCCATAAGTCAGTTGAATTGTTTACATAACTTACACTTTTCAGTGAGATGCAAATTTAATGATTTGAAAACACAAAGAAACACAATTTTTCAGTAGTACAAACATAAACACTGATTAAATGGCTTTAGTGGAATTTCAGGAGATGGGACTGTAATAAATTCAGACACTCCTTTAATATGTTTATAATAATAAGATAAACATGATCATTTCAAAACAGAAGCATTCATACGACTGCTGACTGCTTCTAGCACCAATAATGACATCAACCAAACAAACAGCACCTACCTTGTTTACGTTCTTGACGTTTAGACCTTCTTAAGCCCTTTTTATGTTTTTTATACTTAAATCCTTTTTTAATTAGTGCAGCGTTAAAGAAAGACAGATACTTGTTAGTGGGTGGTTTAGCCAAGAGCAATCAGAAAGATGAAGGATGAAACAAAGAGCTTTAAGGATCAGTTATAAAATAATATACGAGTAGACTATTTAATGTGGTATTTTCCATTGCTTGTCTCATAGAGCACGTATTTAAGCCCTCATACCATAGAAAGGTAGTAACATATAATTAATACAATCGAGTTTTTTGGAGCCTAGTTCTTAATCAAAATACTCGGATAAATGTGGCATTACTGTTGCTCTTTATCGTATGCCTGAATAACCACAGGCTATTGCCAAGGTTTGTGTGCAATGTAGAGTATGTCAGAACTTGTGCAATAAGTGCGATAAATCTCCAAGTAGGAGCCTGGGACCGTTGCTAATGGGCTCACAGGTGAAGCACAAAACCTACCATGCTTTGGCTCCTTGTACACAACACCCTCCAGATTAAACACAAACTCTCCCGTCTGAGAGTCTGTGTCCCATGTCAGCACAAAGCAAATAGCAAAGAGAGCATTAGCTATCATTCATCAATCCACCCATCCTTTAGATTACAAGTTAAGTCAACAGTGATGCATCAATCACTTAACTTCACAAGCCAACTAACTGTTGTTAGGGAATTGCCATAAATTCATGCTTTTGATACGATTTAAGATGTGAAATGGATCGAGTGAGAATGTAGCATATTTTTGGATTGACATGAAACAAGTAATGGTATTGTTGAATAATATCTGTAAACATAATCCCAAAGCAACTCCTCTAGGCACAGCTCAGTTAGTCACCATGGCGATTAGTCTCCATATAAAGGTCAAACGCTATCCATTATGCTGTCTGCTGTGCTGCCAGAATCAACAAAAGAGCTATTAGTATTGTAGTGTTTCCATGACAAAGGGCCATGTCTATAACAGGCGAGGCAAAAGAAAGGGGAGCAAGTCGGCGTAGGATGTAAGCAGGAAGTGATTAAGCGGTCAATGCTTTGCCGAAGTCCTCACCTCTGCGTGCAGCCATTTGTAATGCATCCTCGATCCTCTGCAGTTCCCTCTGCTTGGCCTCCTGTATATAGCGCTCCTCCTTGGCAGCATCATACTTAATGGCTTTACATAAAACCAGAAAAAAAACCTAAAAGTTAAAATTTACAGCATAGTGTTTAAAATTTCTACTGCAATATTTGAAGTGTAACTACATACTAAAATATCTTAACATTATGCATGATGCCTATTACAGCTTTATATGTTATCTTTAAGTTAAAAAATACTCTTTCACTTTTTTTGTCCCAGCAAAATATTTTAAATACGTATTTCAGCACATTCCCCTAGGCCTCCAGAGAGCACTGCTGATGTTTTAGAGCTCTGTCTTTTCACTGTAAATAAACAATGTCTACCAAAGCAGTGTCATGCGTTGAGGATAGAAACCAAAGCGGGGTTAGAAGCAAGAGGCATCACAGAGCTTTGAATGCAGTATGCCATTATTTAAAAAATGATATTGAAGAGAATTTTTGAAATGCCACAATATGCAGCTTTAGGTAAGTTTGATCACTCTACTGGCAAACACTATGCCGCCAAATTGCTTAATGCCTATTTTGCTCAGTATGAGGAAATGCAGCCACGTGTTTAAGAGTCATGGGACCATCTGTTATTTGCTCTATTTCGTTACATAAGCATGTAGCACGAGAACAACAGATGCAGCCTAGTCTAACATCCTGCACAATGTTATAATTGCCAGTTAGGTTTGAATAAAAGGTACTGTAGGCAACAGACAGTACAGTGAACTTATTCTCCAGACTCAAAAGACATATGCTCAAAACTAGGTATCAGCCAAAATGTGTGTGTGTGTGTGTGTGTGTGTGTGTGTGTGTGTGTGTGTGTGTGTGTTCAACTTGTTCAATCAATTAAGTAGTGCTGTCTGTAGGGTGCAGTTAAACCAATCTTCTTTTGGTGCATACTTGCCTATCGAGATAGTTGGTTCTACTAATTCAATGAAACCTGTTCATTAAGGGAACATTTATAAAATAGATATAAAATTACAGCTTTAGTTTGCCTCCCAAAGCTCATTAATATACAACAAACTTGCATTTAGTTTTAGTCGATACCTTAAATGGCAAACACCCTCCTAGACAGTCACACAGAGAATCTGCTTATTACTGACAGTCCGTCCTGTTGGCCAACGCAGCAGCTCATTGCAGAGGTTAAATAATTGGCTCAAGGGCACACTGTGGCATAATGACAGTAGTATGATGATGCTGAGACCAGTAACCAACCAGACACCCTTCAGTAACTTCCAAGTTACCAACTCCAACCAGCTTCAACCAATCCAGAAATCCCTAGCTTGCTTCTAAACTCATATGGCCATTGTCACCCAAACAGGGCAAAAAGCAAGCCAACAATACCACTGTTTAGTTTGATTTGAGTTGTCGTCACTTAATGTATGCTTTATTTCCGAACTCCTAGTGCATCACATCAAGCTTTATCTTGCAGGTCAAACACCTGCACTGATGGGCAACAGCAAATCGCCATAAAATCGTTAAAAATGCGAGAATTAAGAATGTTTTGATAATAAAAATATTATTTGTAAAGCCATCCAAATTCCTCTAAGATAAAATATACTGAGCCCAGACTGGCAATCAAATATCCTATTTTTACACATTTAGAGGCGTAATAGCGGAACTGTTTTGCATTTGGTCCTATAAGTGATGTTATGACAGCTTACTCAACTTATTCAGGCTCATTTCAAAAGGTTAACTGTGCCTTCAGGTAAGATTGCCCATTCAGGGACCCTACTCTGCTTGAGTATGGCCTATTCATTTCCACTTTTTCCCATGGCAAAGAATGACACGAAAAGCTAAGCTCTATATAATGCAGTCTATATCATGTTACAATTTTGTTAAAATCCATTAGATTACATACTATAACCTTACAAAAGCTTTGAACTAATAAAATAAATCATAATCTTAATATCATGTACAGTTATCAGATCATTCATTGTTTAAAATATAATGAAAAGAAATGTAATACCTAGATTAATTGAAACAGAAAGACGGGTTTCAATTCAATAGCATTTGAAGTTTCTAAAAGAACAGCCCTCCCCCATTATGCATTCTTTTCATTGTTCAACCACAACTAGAAGACACAGAAAGATATGGCTCTGCCTTGATTTTCTTTTATGAGGTAAAATGTGTTTGAATAACTGGTGTAGCATTCAAGTGAGAACATTTTGTGAATAGATATAGATAAAGGTGCGGATCAGTAAAACCCTTACACAGTCTGATAAATTGGTAATCCTGTTATCCCTAAATGTACAACATTTTCTGAACGATTTGTTAGCTACAATTGTGTTAGGTTGTGTGTGTGAGTATGAGATAAACAAAACAAAGCCCATCAAGCTATCAACCAAATAAAAGGTCCCCAAATCACACAGAATATTAGAATGAGACTATTAGAAAAGAGATAATAGTGTAAAATCATGATGCTGACGTGGAATTGGTAACTATATACCCTATATATAAAACATTTATAGTGGGTATAATAGTAGTAGTAGAATGAACAAAAAACAGGAGGCATGGTAAGCCACCATCCACCACCTTGAAACCAAATACAATGAATGTCTTACCATTGTAAGGGGATGTAAATAACTGCGACTGAGCAGGAATGCATAGATTTTTGACGCATGAAGTAACACTCACTTATGCAAATATGTAAAATACCATGTACTTGTCCTACCACCCGCATTGGGTTATGATCAGACTTGTAACGGACACGTTGCAATGTATTGTATGGAAGAATCCTTAGCATAATGTATGAGAGAGAAGTTTACTTACTTGCTCCAGGAACAACAAGCAGATACAGGCCATCTAATGTAGCAACAACTGCATCATTGTACAGGTTCTTCCAAGGAATCTTTAGAGTTAGCTTTCCTGCAAATCAAAATCAGCATAATTTGAACACAAAAATTAAATATAGGCTAAGATAGTTAAATATGTATGGAATCGTTATATGACAGACCAACCTATACAATTTTTTTATGTTTTGTATTGTGCCTTCTGTGCTTTAAAGTAATGTACTTTACCCTAAGTATAGTTTGCCGTATTTCCAAGCTACGAATGTTCTCTATTTATAACAGACTACTCATTATTGGGTTACAATAGCAGTGAAACTAGGCCAATCTATTATTAACAGCCTATCATCTGTTAGATCATGGCATGTGTTACCAATAGGTATGCATTAAAGCATATAAACATTAAAGCATATACAGCCTGCGATATCATATTTATTTGATGAGGTTGATGTTTGGAATTCCCCAAACACCTAGAATGTTGGAAACTATCAAAAAAATTTCATGTTTGGAGCACTAATGATATTAACTCCTAAAAACACTTCAAATTACTGATTGTGACTTCCAGAAAATATTTATCAGATATACTTTGATACTATATCAAGTATACTAAACGGATACTTCTGGAAATAAGATATGATCCTACCTACACCTCCTCAGACCAGATTATCAATATTAATATTATGATTGTACATCCAATAATTAGTTATTAGGGTAAACAGGTTGCATAGCTTAGCAACAATGGCTGTAAGCCAGTAGTAGCGGCTGGCATGGCTCTGTCTAAAACAAACATATACGTGGTTGGACGTATTGTTGCAACGCTGCCTATCTGACACACAATAAAACTATTCTTCCACCTCCCAACAACAGGTCCGACAATAATCTGTTTTATTAACAACATCTCGCTTTTACATATAACACAGCTTTGGAATTTTTCTAAGGTGTATTTTGTCACTTTTGACGGAATCATGCTCGCCACTACTACTGGCTTATAGTCATTACATTGATGTCAATCATCTCGTTTGACTAGGGGTAAGTAAGAACTTATCTTATTGCCCAAAAAGTCGAACTACCCCTTTAATAAACAGCCTACTGGTCAACTAGGGCAAAAGGCGGATGATGGATATGCAAATAATTTTGAATGGGCAGTTCAATGTAAATGCTGACATGATTAATTAAGACAAGCAGTTTTCACATAGCAGTATAATAAAACTAACTCTATTGCAGATTGAACTTGAGAAAGGAGCAAATGTACAAAGAACACAATCCTCAATTTTAAAATGTGAAAATTTAAGCTAAAGAGTACTGGAAGAAAATGTTTGGGTGGAAAAGGGATCCTTATAGAAACTTAACAGCCATTTCTGATTTTTTTTTTTTAAATGCAATATTTTTGACCATACACAGTGGTAAAGAGGGAATTTCTCTCTTTCTATGCAAGGTAGGCGGCTGGCCCTATCACTTTTTAGCTGAAAAACATATGCTAAGCTGTCAATACTCACCAACTTGTCCTGCTTTGACTTTAAAGGGGACATCAAACTCACTCTGTAAAAAAAAAAACACGTGTTGTTAAGCACCACCCTAAACAAGCCATTAACCTAGTGGATAGACTAAAAGAGACACATTCCGCATAATGTTATTGATTGCTTAATGCATGGTTAAGGCAAAATAAGGATTACAGACTGTTTGGAACTGGAACGTTTTTAATTTCAAGGCACCTTGGGTAGATTTCACATTAGATCTACTGTAAGTGACTCAAATGACTCAAACCAGGCTGAATAAGTGCCCTGAAACGTGAATGGGGTGACAAGCTGCACACCTGTTAAAGAGAGAAGAAATTAAAATACATACCAAAGCGTTTTCCTTTACTTTCAGATTTTCAAGCACAACATTTCCTAGAAAAGGAGATGACAAATAGGTCAGTGTAGTTTGTAATTAGGAAATGCGATATGCTTGTTTGCAGAGCTATGAACCTGCTTGCAGAGCTTATATCCACTATAGTTAAATTGGTCAGCTTGTTGGTACTGTATCTCAATTTATTCAGTTTGACAATGTAAGAGAATATTCAGCCTTCTCATAATTTGAACAAAGAGTGAGAAACGTGAATACAGTGAGACAAAATAAAAACATCTTTAATTTTAACAACGGATATACTTTTATTTATCTTTTAAACCAAGTACGGTAAACCTACTGAAGCATAATATTTATCTGGATTATGCCCTGATACAATTGTCTACACTTAAAAAGCGGTACTCACAAAGAAGCCATAAAGGTTCTCAAGCTTAGCAGTAAAAAAAATGCCAGTGCCACAGAGACAAGTAGAACATCATTCTAATGTCTAATTTGCATTCCTCTATTCCTTTCCTTTTTTTCCTTACTAGGTATTCCACCTCCACTGCTGTTTTTACCCCACATGATTTGCAGTCTTTTGTAGTAGACTAGACCTAACTTATAAGTCCATTATAACTAAGGAGGGGAATATTAAATAAATGCCCCCCTGAACAGATAAGGGTATTCTGTCTGGTTTGCCATTGGAATAGGCAAAATAAATCAAATGCATCTCAAAGAGTAAAACTAGTTTATGGGTGGTATCATCCAGCCACAAATATTGATCGGCATTGTGGTCAGACTGCATGTCTAGTACCAGTTTTTTCAAGGTCATCTGGTCTCTTTTTAGGAAGATCAATAGGCCTAGCCCTAGACCAAGGTAGGGCAGGCAATTAAAGAAGATGACACGGTATAAATCTGTAACAAAACCAGTGGCATTGCATTGTTGACTGAACCGTACAAGTAATAGGTTAAATTGGGTTGCCATATCAGCAAACTCAAGTAGGCTGTCATGTTCTTTGTTTTTTTTTATGTTTGTGTGTAACGTCATTAGTGGCCTGTTTTAAATTAGACCAGGAGCTATCCACCCAACAACGGGGAGGACATTTGTTAACAAGCTAGCTAGTTTAGCAGCACTGAAAACGACACTGCCAGTCCTGAGTTCAGCAAACGTTAGTGCTGGGTAAGATGAAGGTTTTTTTTTTTATTCACTTCTAATGGCACAGTACATGGCATAGCATCATCATCATACCTATCTATATCACTACTACACTGTTCATGACAAAAGCAAGGGAAAGCACGCATTACTTAAAGTAAACACTGTTTTAAAAATCCTGGTTGTAATCTAGTTGTGGCTGTACGAATTATTGACAGACTAACAGCAATCAACGTGTGACTCACTACTACTAGCTAAAGACTAGTTTGACAAAGTGACAGTATGGTTTGCAACGGTAGAAGTAGTAGAGCTAAGCCTTAACTTAAGGGGCAGTGCGGTGCCAGTGCCAACATTAGCGTTTGCTAGCGTGGCTAGCTAGCTAACGACAAGCTAGGATAGTGCTTATACACTGCAAGTATTGCATGATGAGACTGCTAGTTTGGTCCTGACAGCTACATTCGGACAAATGTGCAACTCTGACATTAGTCCCTCGAAATGCAATGTTAGATTAAGTCGGCAATAATGAAGCAGTGGCAGCAATATCAGATTTGATAGCACATCATCATCGAGCAGTAAGTGTTTGTGCTCGTGAGTCGTGCCGCGCACCACTTCGATGCTTACCTCCCCAAATGCCAATCTTGAGCTGAGACTTGTCCAGGTTTTCAACATAGTCCCCAATAAACCTGTTCAGTAGATCACTGACCAGAGATTCAAAAACCATTGTTTATTTGGGTAGAGCACAATCCTTGTTACAGGACATGAACTACGCTCTGAAGAGTGTCCCGTGATCGACTAGTGAGATCCTCCTACTTTACCTAGCTACTACTTGCAGGGTGAGATGAAGAAAGCGCATTGATTCGCTAATGTCGACTAGAAATGTATGATTAAAATACATAACAGTTACAAGGCATCGATAAATGATAGAGAAGTCTTCCACGGTTTGGCTTGTGCCACTTTTGTGTGGGTAGGGTTGTACATGTGATTTGAATTCACTACGTTTGGTTTAGTGACATAATTATTAGTAAAGCACTGCTTTATAATCAATATATTGATATGATACAATTTTCATCGCCGGAATCTCAAAATATTGTTGATTGAGATTATCTCCAAAAATGTTTACTTTCACGGAAAGGATAATTTTCCAGAACTAGAAAAATAGTCGAACAAAATTTATCTCATAATTTAATTGATGTAGGTTTATTGGTATTTACATTTTCATTATTGTAATTTTAAACAAAAAAAATACTTTTCAACAAAATCTCACAATCTCCTAAAATAAATTGTCTTTTTATTGTGGACATTTTATTGACCACTTTCAATCGCAGTGTCCAGATGCTGATTTCCGCCTCATAAATCTGGTCAAAAAAGAAATCCTCATTAAATATGGGGTTAGGGCTTCTCTTAATGGTTGTGCTGCGCTGTTTCTGGATTTTCCCAGGCAGTAGGCAGACACTGATGCTACAATTGATGTTCTTACGGTCCGTTGAAATGGCATAAAGTCCCTCTGCACTGATAAGTCTCACTCGGAGTCTCTGGTTATCAGGGCTAAATTCAGCAGAAAGTCTCAATGTTCCTTCTCTCCCTGTAGGCACTACATACTCCTTCATACATTTCTTTCTGTACAGACCCAGTTCCATGGTGAAAATAGGAGGAGCGAGTCTAAAAGTACTGGGCAAAGGCTCGATTAAATCCTGTGATACCCTACGGATTATGTTTGGGCTATTGTCAGTCGAGCTGCCTTCATCTGTGGAGACAGAATTGTTTCTAGAGATCACCGTTTTTCTTATTGTCTTAGATAGCAGCATGTTGTTGCTTAAAGCTTTGAGTCGGGAGGTTTTGGCAGCAGGCCTGATAAGTGAAGGGGAATTATAAGTGGAAGACTCACGGGAGACAGGAGTGTCACTGTTCAAGGTGCCTTGTCTGCTCAGGACTATAACTGTGGGTGAGAGTTTAGAGGCAATCCTGTTGAGGCTGAAGGGGACCAATTGGGGTTGTCGGGAGATTGTGCTGGATCGGCTCCAGGGTCTTACAAGGGGCATACTACTGTGAAAGAGAGATTCCTTCCTTCGGGTGTGAGGGCTCTCCAGTAAAGTACAGAAGCCGTAGCAAGTCTGTGCTTTAGCGAGGTGCGGTAGAGAGAGTGCTGCTTGACTTCGTGGATCTGCATTGGTGCTGTTCTCATCGCTAAAGCCAGTATTGATGAAACACTCATCCACAAGTTCTGTTGGATTGATGTGAGCATTATTTTGCCCTTTTGTCTCCTTCTCTTGATCTTCATTTTCAGAGTTAGATCTATCTATCACAATCAAACGTTTACTCCAGTCAAAAGTCTTTAGCTCTTGCTGAGGTACAATCTTTGGGGGGATGACAAAGTCAGGAATAGTATTTGGCGTAATGACATTAGGGCATGATGTGATGTACATTTTTTTCTCATGGCCTGTTTTCTCCCCAAACATTTTGCCTGTCAGTCTTAAGCTGTACTCCACCACAGGAGGATGGATTTGGTTCTCTTCCACAGACACACAGATCTGCTCCAACATCTATATAGGAGATTTCAATACTGCAAAAGAAACAATACACATCCGTTATACTTCAAAAGTTGTTGTGAAGATCGTGTCCAAAAATCGAATATCACTTGCAATTGAAGTAAATTACTTAATTCTCAATCTAGCTAGCATCTTTATGTACTTAGTAAAGGAGCCTGATGACAATTGTACCTTGAAAATGATTATACACATGTTGGAACATGTGTATATGTGTATCCACTGATGCTCCTTGCGTGTCCAACAGAATATTGTTTTCAGTTTACAATCTAACTGTGAGTTGTATGGAAAGTTCCAGGTCTCTTAAATAGGACTGTAGATGGGGGCGGGCTATCATAATGGCTTGCACACCCACTTCTATTAGGATCCGCCCCCTGTCCGGTCAAAATAGATAACATTTGCAGCAACATGGTCACTGCACAACACCTTAGAGGAAGTACGTAGGAATATCCCATTCAAGCATATAAGCACCATTCAAAATAGCATTGGCATTCATGAATGTCTTGTCATAGATCTGTCACATTATTTTTAATTTCCCCAGGATGTTCCAGACTGTCAACTTTATATGATACAATTTAGCTTTGACTGTCAATGCAGACCAACTCACATACTCAAGGCAACTTACTTATTCAGATGCTTACAAACTCAAGGCTTTGAAGTGGTGTTTCATCATCGAATATGCAAAGCTTTAAATGTACCACATAAAGCAGGATCTTACACCTTGTACTTCCAGTCTTATGTTCTGCTACCATCTAGTGGTCCAGTCATAAGTGTGTGCATGTATAACTATTGCCTGTAATTTAAATCAAGGTTTAGAAAACATCAAAACACTTAGTTAACACATTGACGGTTCAAATTTATGTATTTCAGTGTCCTAAACAGATTAAGTATTTTTGTTTTAAAATTTGAAATGTTTTAAAATCATTGACTGTGTGTAGATAATAATGGCATTGGGGTAATGTATGGGGAAATAAGTATTTTTTTTTCCATTCCTCTGTCATTGTGGATATTCTGTCATAACCACTGATTAAATTGGACAATTCTCTTTTGGATGAGAAAGTTAGTATGCCAGAAAAACAAACTTACAAGAAGCAAGGACAATATGGACAATATTAGTGGCTTCCATAATATTTCCCAAAGGACTAGGATTTTTTGTAATGGGTATTTAACTGTGGCATGACAAAAAGGATAATGAGTATAACAGTTGTCTAAGAACAATGTTGAAAATAATGTAATACATCATGTTAGAAGTTAACATCAATGTTTTTGTACTATTAAAGTTACACGTTGTACAGTAGTTGTCACACATTCTATAAGTCATAGATTTAACCTAGCCTACTCGCTATCCAAATATATGAAGATGTCGTAGTTGTAGGCATAGTCTTAAATTACATTTAAATAATTCATACATCTCAAGTTGTAAATAGCTTCTTGTTCCACATGATCTGTATAGAGAAAGGTTTGAAGAAAGGTACTACTGTATTGGAAAGAGATGTGCACCAGTTATGAAAAACATTGTTCAGGACATGCTGTAATTAGAAAAGTTTGTTTGGGTACCAACAGCTAACAATAACAGGATTTCCCATTTATTAAACCTCACTGTAATCTATGTTCAAGGAGAGGTTTATTTCTATCTGAAAACATGCATTGTCTAACCTACAAAAGGGTGTGTGTATGTATGTTTGTGATTGTGAGAGCGTTTGTCTCTCTGTTTGTTAAAAGTACAACTTGTTATACATTTGTAAATCAGCACAGTGAAAGGCCACAACAGTATAAATGAAATAGTAAATATTTATACCAATCAAACTGTAATGTTACAAAATATTTAATAAGCCAAAATAAATATGTCTGTACAGTAAAAATGCTCTGAAGTTTCATGATAGTCCAGATGTTTGTGTTCTAAAGTACACAACCTTTTTAACTGATTTTAGCACACAACTATGACGAAGCTTTGTTTCAATTGCATCAAGTTGTGTGTATTCAAGCATTCCTTATGGAATACCAGATCCTGTAGTGCAGGACTGGTCGCCATCCGCCTAACTAATCAACACCATTTTTCCAACACAGTGAGTGCTGAGATTTATTAAACAGACAGCAGTAAATTATTTAGCATGACCAGGTTCTATGAACATTATATGTGGTATGGTAGTCAATAAAGTCAACATTACAGCCAAACAAAACATGTCAGCTTGTATGACCAACTTTCTTTTCTTTTTCAGATCTCAACAGTTTTTTTAAAATCAAGGGGGGTGGGGGTGGGGGTGGGGGGGGGGGGGGGGGGGGGGCATAATAATGTAAAGACAATTGCTATTTATTTAATTAAGTTATTTATGAAATCTAAATAGCCTCGTGTTACTTGGAAGGTGAATGCTCTCTCACTGTGTCTCAGGGGTTTTCATCAGTCAGCTACTTATTTATTCTGGGAGCATTAGCCAAAAAACATCATTTACGACCATAAAACCAGATCCCGTTTCTTAAACACTGTATCTTACAATCTGTAAAATCAACAACAAAGTAATTTGCTTAAAGTAAAATAAGCAATAAAGTATTGTTTAACAGTCGTTCTCATGTTATAGATTTCATGTGATGTGTGCAAGCCACATATGTTTTTGTTTTGCTTTAAAGCACATGGATGCTTTTTTTCTTAAGTTACACCGGTCGGAGGACACAGTTTTCTTGTATATCACCATGACAAATTTCTTGGTATTTCAATTCCAACTGCTACTTGGAGCACCGCTCTGCAAGCACCCATAGTTTTATAGGTTGGTGGTGGAGTGGGTGGTGGAGAAAGTGTTCTCCATGCGGTTGCGTACAACTTTCTCCATAGGTGGGGGCGGATAAAAAAATTGGCATGTGAACACCTGGCGGCAGGACTTGCGGAAGTTTTCTGACAGAAAGGCATACAGAAGGGGGTTAACGCAGGAGTTGCCGTAGGCTAAGCAGTGGGAGATAATACGAAAGGCAAAAGTTGCATCGTTTAGAGGGAACTGGCCAAACTCCACCCACATGGCGATGATGTGGTGGGGCATCCAGCAAATCAGGAAGGCCATCACCACAAGTAGCACCGTTTTGGCAGTCTGGGAAAGATAGAGAGTGGTCGAATGCTGTATGAGAAAACATTCCAAACTACTAAGTAATACACAATATTTTTTGAATAGCAAAGGTAATTAAGGTAAAATTAAGGTAGCTAACCCCAAAAGCATCAATAAAGGTTTCCTCGAAAATATCAGGACTTTCTTATTATTCCCTTATTTCATTAACACTGGGACATTACCACTGTTCAGTAATTTTTTATTCACCTACACTAATTATTATTCAAGAGAATGCTGTGGTGGAAATTACCCTGAGGACAATGCACACACAGAAGGCATCCTGTAAGTGGTTATTCTAACTAAAGCTAGAATGTTTTAGTGAAACAGTGGAAAATCAGAAAGAAAATCAAATCAGAGGGACAAACTTAGCAATGTATACAACTGACTGGAGAGGTTTACGGCTGAAGTGCAAGTTTGGAAATGCCCTTCCACCTTTGAAACAAAATGTTCAGGCCAACTTTGTCAGTGGCCATTCAAACATTTCCATGGCGCGGTAAAGCATTTGTAAGTTATTATTATCTTTATTGGGTGTTTATATATTCTCCTTAACATAACCAAACTTAAATCCAGTGTTAGAGAATAACAACATGGGTGATAAATAATACTAGGAGTAATAAATAGTACTTGATGTTATGAACAATGTACTTTTTTTAATACCTGTTACTGTGATTTGTGTTACTAGGCCCACAGATCTTATTATCATATAAATATTTTGTATTACACATCGAACGATTATTTAGTGTCCTCAGCCCATGGTGTGGGAAAAACTGCTCTTAAAATATCATCCAGACATCAAACTATACAAGAAACCAAACAGAAACCTAGTCATTATTTTTGTGGGCAAGCAAAAGGCCACAATGGGAGTGTTTCAATGTGAAGAGCTATTATATCTTGTCCTATAGCCTACTTAACCAATGGTATAGGATTATGTTCAAACCGAGGAAAACCCCTGCAAAACCCTATATGTGAAGTAAATGTACAAGCAACATCTCTTACCAAGCTGTATTGCAGGAGGTTGTCAGTACACACGTCCCTCATACACATAATAACACCAGGGTAATCCAGGTACTTTTTTGGCTAACTTGAGATGAGCACTCATGTCAGTGGTCTTTGCCATGCAAAATTTCCATTTTTGCCCAGTCTTTTTCAATGTGGAGGACTGAACACTGACCTCAGCCATGGGGAGTGGGCCTTGCAGTTGCCTGGACTTGTTTATAACTCCCTGGACAGTTTTACTTATTGCTCTTGGACTGACATTGACAGGAAAGCCACTTCTTGGGAGATGAATAACTTTATCAAATTTTGTCACACTAAATCTTTGGAAAGCCCTTTTTGTGAAAGCCTTTTGACACCTTAAATTTAACACCTTAGATATCGGTATACTAATGAAATGTATGGTTTTGAAGTTCAAGCTCTCCCTATACTCCCTATTCTTCCTCTCAGGCTGTGTGGTCAGCAAAGTGTTTAGAGAAGGGGTGTCCCATGCCAGGATGGCATACCATTACACAAGACATAATGAACTCAACTTCATATATACTGTATATCCCAAGACTCATTCTTGAGTGTCTCTTCACTTCAAGCGTATACAAAGCCACTACTTTAGATTGTAGCCAAGGATTAATGCATTCTTGACAGCTGAGGCAGGTTTAAGAAAAGAGTAAAAACCATAAAAAATAACTTCAAATAGATCGGTTCACTACTTTGGATGTTTGACCTTAAGTCCATATCTCCTGGATCTGTCCCGACTCATTAAAAATTGTTTTTACATCCATTTGGCTGTTTTTGAGTACCATTTTCCCATTTTAAGTTCAATGCTGCGCATTTGCCTGGAAACCAATGGAGAATAGCCTAGCGTAAATTACTTCAAACTCAAGAGCCCTCACGCCAAGCTATCGTGAAGTTCCAGGTTAATCTGGCCGAGTCGGGACAACTCTGGGAACATGGGAATAAGGGAATAAAACATCCAAAATAGTTAACTATTCCTTTAAAAGCAATTTGTCAACAATATTTCATATATATACTGTATATATATATATATATATATATATATATATATATATATATATATATATATATATATACGTATATATATATATATATATATATATGTATATATTTTCAAGAATCCTGAAGATTATAAATAGGCTATTCGCTTATAAATCAATTAAAAGATGTTTTTCATATTGCATGACTAAAAAATAAAAATCAAAGGCTATATACTGTAGATAGTTTTTTGCCAGTAGAAGGTGTTTGCTACAAAAATTCAAAACGTTGAAGCAATATACCCTTAATACACATGTCAGCGATACATTACTGGATAGAGAAGACTGGTTACATTCAGAATCACCTACTAGTCATAAATAAATATTGAAGGTGAGCTTGTTATTGTCTCTGGGGGTAGGATTAGGAGCACATATGGGGCTCTCATTTAAAGCATCCCCATAGCATTTTGCCTGAGCAATAAGAGGATTTAGAACCCAGCAAATGAATTACCTTGCCCAGTACACAGCTTTTAAACAATTGTTGCTGTATACTTTAGAAATGTGACTGTAAATGGAATGTTATATGAATAATCAGCAAGTTTGAACTGGATTTAAATTGGCAAAGCATGCCCAACAGTTACTATAGCTTGGCACACTAAAATAAAACATTTCTAAATGTTTTATGTCATCCTGTTTTAACTGCTGCAAAATCTAAATTCCGTACGCAGCATATGATGGCATACTTAACATAATGATGTTAGGTACCTAAATAAAAAAAACTCAAAAGATATTCTGTAGCTTTTTTGTTTGCTTTCTTTCCATTTGGTAATAAATTGTATTGTACTACATATGAAAAACAGCATGTCTTTACCATGAACCTATATGTGCTTCCAGGGCTAAGGTGAGTACTGTCAAACAAAAAGATGGGTTCTAATTAAGGAGGGGGTAATTACAAAGAGTTCTGCCTTTCATGCTACATGTACAGTTTGCATTATTTGGTAGCTCCCATAATAAGACTGCAGCGGTATTGTGTTTTGAATAAAGAACACTGTTTTATTCATGCACCACACCAGCAGGGGATTTGTATGACTGCTTTTTAATGAACTTCTGAATTAAAAGAGAATGCGGGAATCCCCTCCCACCCCCAATTACAACATAGCTAAAGTGGCCTAAAAGTATGTATTACAAGGAAGTCTTCATTCCTTTTTCTAGAAAGTCTGTTCTGCTAAACTATGAGTCATTAATAATTAGTCATTAGAGTTCACTGTTGATATATTGATATTGATTTGGAAATGAATGATGTAGTGCAGCTATCAATGATTGAATCACTATAACTGCAAGATTACATCTTAAATTACATCTGTGTAATAGTTGCAATAACTGCATTCATTTTTTTTTAAATGGCTTTCGGATTCTTGGAATCAGGACATGGTTAGCGGTTGCCCTTTACTGAATGAGCACCATAAAGTGCCATTTGAAAGTATGTTCCAGAGTCCCAAGGTTAAAGGTGTGTTGCTATAGATACTGATATGTGCTTCTCTATTTAACAAACACAATGCCAGTTTCACCTCATTATTTTAAAAGGGAGCTGTAAACTTCTTTCACTCAGTCTTTCAGTCTTAGATTAACACCCTTGATTAATGCTTCCTTTCGTGTACCTTTATCTCATAAACTGCATTTAAGGTAACTGAATTGTATCTTTGTGCAAAAACATCTGTCTGAATTTTAAAAGCAATTAAGTTTGAAAGAGGCCCTATGCTTGATGGTGTAGGGATCAGCAGCAGTCTCACTACCTTACAGCTAACATCTAAATCTAGATAGTCTATACTGGAGTTTGTCACACCTATTTAGCATTTGAAAGAACATGCAATGTAATTTAGTAAGCATATGGAGAATTCTTTACAGCATACTTTACCCAATTTATACTCTTTATGTTCCTAGCCATCACATAATGAGAATTGATGTGTTAGGCTGCATGACAGCCAGGACAGTATTTAGTGGCAGGACAGGAATATATAATGTATTGTAATATGTGTTTGTTAATGATATGAAATAATGTAGTATTTATAAAATATCAGAAGATATTATGTAAAATGTCAATCTCGTACAAGTGCTGAACAGTGCCCTTTTGAGCACAGCTGACACTTTGAGCACAAATAATGTGCTCTTAAGTTTCAAAGTTCAGAAGCAAACACTAGACTAGACCTTTGATATTAACAACCTACTACATCCTACGCTGTAAAAGTTGAATCAACTCTGTTAGTCTTATTAGTAATGTGCAATTGACCAAAGAAGAGTGCACAGAATCAGAAACTACAACCTATTGTATCTTTCACCTAGGCTTGGTATCTGTATTCTTGGCTATTGGCCCTTGCAGTTAACCTATAGTCAATGTTAAGCTGTGAAATAAACAATTTATTCTTAACTCTTAAGTGTTCAACATGCAGTTAGGGTTAGGGTTAGGGTTAGTAACAGCCTACAAAAAAAAAGAAAAAGACAAAAAAAAGTTCATACCTTTCTTTTTGAACGATCAGACTTCTTGGACATATTCTTAATCTTTTTATGAAGATGGAACAACACCTAAAGGTAAAATAGCATCGTGTAAAAAATATTACACTTAAGTAAATATCAGTCTTTAGGGTGTCTCTTACTAATTTTAACACAATATAAAAGTTGGGCGTGGTCTCTCAGCTAGAAGGTGACAGGTATAAGGTGACCCACCCACACACCACCACCACATCCAACCCTATACCGGGTGGAAACAAATGCAACATATCGAACTTTATACATCGCTATTATGCGAACAATATGCATCGAACTTTGATCGCTAAACACATTTCTACGTTATAACCAGTCTTTAAAACGGATTAGTGTTAATCACAAGTAGTTGTCTTACCTTGGCATAGCAGCACGTGATTAACATCAAAGGTAACAAATAACCTATTATCAATATTGTCACTTTATAGGTGTGTTTAGAAAACCCAACCAACCACATTTCCCAGCAAAAGGAACTATTAGGTGCTTCTGGGTGGTCAGTTAATACTTGGTGTTGTGCAACGGGCACACAGAAGATCAACGACAGTGCCCAAATAATAGTTATTCCTATAAGGGCATTTTTCTTGCAGCGAATGGTGGGAGAACGTTTTGACTGCACGACGGCGATATATCTGTCAATCGACATGGTGACAAGTGTGAAGATGCTTACAAGCATGCTCACCATGACAAAGTAGTGTACAAATTTACATAAAAAGGCTCCAAAAATCCATTCTGGAAGGAAGTAAATAGTTGCCTGAAACGGAACACAAAAAAGAAGGAACAAGAGGTCTGCAACACTCAGGTTCAGGATGAAAATGTTTGTGGTACTTCTCGAGCGTTTTGACTTGATTTTTCCAATCACCACCATGACGAGAACGTTTCCAACTACACCGAGGATGAATATACACCCAAAAATAAAAGGTACTATTATTGCCTCCGGTCCAGCCTGGTCATCTTCGGCAACTGTACGGTTTACCTCCACTGCTTCAGACCAAACAGTTGTGTCATTGGTCAGCAGCAGCATGGTTTCTTTCACCGTTGCGCTAAAACAGCCAGTCGGAAATATTCCGGAGTTGCCAGACGTTTTTTGGCAATATCCTTGCCACCCGTATTGCTACAGCAGGCAAAGTATGCTTTGCACGTAGATAGATAGGTTAATACAATTAACTATTTTTTAGAGGAGTGTACAAAAATATTGTCCATTGTTTATAAGCAAATTGGAAAATACACAACCTGGTCTCAAAAAGGCCACATGAGTTGCAAAAAAGCACATCTACTGGCCTGTCTTTTTTTTTAAACCAAAAATTAAAAACTAACCATTAATCCATGAAATTATACTGAAAACTGTTCCATAAATGTAATCCCCATAAAATGTACCGCATAGCCTCGTTTGTCGATTACAGCGTAGATTACAGGCTTCTCTCCATGACACTGAATTGCGAGAATTGTTAAAGACTTGAGAGCTCTAAATGAGAACAAGGCGTCATCCTCTCTGCCTGCCTGCCCCGTCACACTACTTTGTACTCGGGCTTTTTGGCAAACCCAAATATTTTTATTGTTAATGGGAATAGGTTTATACTGGTAAACTTGAACTTCAACAGACACCCTGCTGTTTGCAACCCGTGACACCAAAAGAAAATGTTGTTGTATGCTGCTATGGATACAATAAAAGTTATTATTCATATTTTGTTTCAGCATATAGCTTTGTTTGGCTCGGTGCACCTAAGGATAATAGAGTAAATTTGAAAGAAAAGATTATTCCTCCAATGATGCTAATTTTAAATTGCCATCATGGTGTCAGCAGCATGTCATCACCTCTAAAATAAACTTTTTTGGGGGAAATTAGGTCTTTATAGTCATTTGCACAAACATTTGCCTATTTGAATAGCTAAAAAAGTGGGAGTTGCTTTAGAAACTTAATGCAGTCATTATCACCCGGGAAATCTTAATAATTTAACATGAACAATTGGTCTATTGTAAAATGTGCAGAAGTAGGGATTTAACTGAGACCTCAATAATGCAGCAAGTTTCACCTCACAATTCTTGTAAAAATATATATTTTATTTGAACTGTACATGCGTATCATAAACTGTTCAAAATCAAGTGGTGGCCAAAGCAAAAGCTATAGAAAACATTTTGGGGGAGTTCTGTTTTTGGTGATTACAAAGAGTTTGTTAAGCAAACAAGTGCATATACCAGGATGTATTTTTTGGTCATTTGTATAAACCATATGTTTTCAAACGATTTCGAAGTTATTGTATAAAAGGTACATGTGTGTGTAGTAACATTAATATGTTTGTTTTTAAGAAAAATTATCTAACAAAGTAATATTGTAAATGTAAAAAAAATTGGCTTCATGTGCAAACCCACAAATCACAATCCTTCCTATTATCCAGTGTCCTAACCATAGCAGTCCACTGCATATCAAAATAAAGTTTGGACCTGATTGTCCGGTTTGATTGTGTTTATGGTGATAACCTTCTGAATTATGCGGCCTCTTTCCAAATATTTTTAACAGCCAGGGGATGACAGTACAATGACATTGACATTTTACTGTCCCAACATCTAAAAAGCAGGGTGTTACGTTATGTTGATGCAGCCTTTTTAGATTTTTGAGCCCATGCCCCTCAAAATGTCCACGGACCTGACACCCAATAAACAGTTATATCGGCTGTTAGGGGGAAAAGCTATTTTACATACCCCAAGAATATGTTTTAGTGGCTCTGAACCCCAAGCCATTTCTGGGTGTTTTTACGGAAGCGTTCTGTGCACATAATCGGTTTGTGGGCATTGTGAAAGTCTAGAGTCCGATGAGAACGGCTGTTCTTAAAGTTTCTGTGTATGATAAATGTTGTAATTTAGCCGATTTTTTAAAGACAACATGCATTTTTGATCCCATCGCTGGGATTGGGGTTCTGAGGGTTAATTAACCACAGTTGGAAACATTAGGCATTTTACCGTGTTATAAACAATAAACAAGTAATACAGATAACAACTGAACGATTTAATATTGATGCCATACAACCGCCCTCTCGGGCCTATAGTTTTATGGATGTTGTTATTTCTTAACTTCTTATCATAAAATGATTATGTTACGTAATGTTATGATTATGTTAATTGAGATTTGTTATAGTCCTATGTTTAAGCAACTAGCTCCCTCTCCTGTCTACCTTTAGGAAGAACCTATATTGAGAAAGCTGCACTATGCATTTTTATCAGTCCTTTTAAGTCAGCCTCTACTCTATTTTAGAAGCTTTCTTTTGGCTGCTATTACTGAACTAATTATTACTGTTGCTATTTAAAGTACCCTTTTCCTCTTCAGAGGAAGCACATTTTATTTCTTTTCATAGCATTTTATGGTGTTAATATTCCAAACCGAATACATCAATAACAAGCAAATAACTTTAAGAACTGATTTTCAAGTGTATTTATTGAATACTATATATTTTGATTGGACAAAAAGTTTGTTTAACTTTCAGAAGCGATCGACCAAGGACGCTTTCTTAGTTGGCTGCAAGGATCTGGTCCACCCAGGCGCGGAGCTCGGTGACGCGAGCGTAGACAGCTGGGGTGGAAGTGGAGCAACGGCTGCTTCCCCAGGAGACAATACCCACCAAGGTCCATGCGTTGTTCTTCTCACAGACCAGGGGTCCACCAGAGTCACCCTGAAGGACACAGAGGCATAGAAATGATTACACTTGCGGATGACATGAACTCCGACACGTAATGTTTGTAACAGGCCAACAGAAGAAGTGAACCATTTGAGAAGTTAAGCTCTCTATTTTAGAAAGTAGAACTAAAGAATATAGATGGAAAATGCTCACCATGCAGGAGGTAGCACCATCACCACCAGCGCAGATCATGACATCGGAGATGTTGCTGCCCCAGTGCTGCTTGCACTGCTCATTGGACAGCAGGGGCAAAGAAGCCTGCTGCAGCTCATTGGGGGTGTTGAAGGCTACATGACAAAGATTATGGAACGGACAGAACAATGAATAAAACCCCATGAAATGTTGTGAAAAATTTAAGAAAAGAAGAAGACCCCTTTCATTTGGGCCTGCGTCTGTGTCTTACCATTGTAGCGGGTCAGACCCCAACCGGAGGTTACACAGGTCATGCCAGGAGCAAAGGCATCGCTGGACTCAGCCACGCAGACAGGGGACACATTGGTTCCGAGTTTGGCAGGGGTAGCCAACTTGATCAGGGTAATGTCATTGTTGATAGTGTTGGGATTCCATTGGGGGTGAGTGAAGACCTATAATAAAGAATTCAGACGGGTTGATATGAGGGAGGGTGAGGATGAGGAGAGATAGTTGGGAGACTACTTGATATGAGACGGTTTCTGCCTGCTCCAGATACACATGCCGATTTTTAATTGTTCTCCTTTTTGCTCTACCTTTGCAGGCTTCAGGATTTGAATGTCCTCGGCGTTGGCACTGCTACCCTTATTATGCTCTCCAAGAACCACATTTTGGGAAGTCCTGAAACATTGTTATCAACTGTGATTAAAAATGAAACTTAAATTGTTTTAACACGCAATCATATCAAGTTCTTGCCCTTATAAGACTGAATTTCTAAACCTAAAACACAAGATTATGATAAAAGATTGTGATTGTACAATGATAAACCACCAGTACTGTTAACCTTTATTGTCAACTTGTTTTCACTTACCTGACATTGCAGTGAGCAGCTGTGACCACCCAGTTTTCGTTAATCAGTGAACCTCCGCAGAAGTGGAAGCCGTTTGTTTGCTGAAGCCAAGAACCATGGTTGTATAGTTGCAGTTTAGCCACAGTAAAATGCAATCTCAAACATATTTAGCAAAAAAAAATTTGCGTCAATATGAAAAACTCAGCACTATCACATGTCATGGCATTGAGAAATGACCGGCAAAGACGGGCTCTTACCTGGAGAGACACCTGCCAGGGCCAAGAGTGGGGCACAGCCTCCTCACCGTTGACTATGCGAGCATAGCCGCTAACCTGGGGAGGAATGGCTGGGACGCCGCAACCTGTAGACAGGACAGGTGGAGTCACTATTAGCCATTGAAAGCTTGGTATGCCTTCAGACACAAGCCAGTTCTATGTAGTATATTGACAGTTTCTAGAGTAAATAATTCATCCTCCTGAATAATTTTAAGCTTCAGAATAGTAAAGCTGAGCATTTTGCTTACCGTAGGCGGCGCTGACAAAGGCGAGGCAAGAAACAACCAAGAGGATAGCCATTGTAACAATCTGACAACCCAATAAGATGAGGAGACCCTATTTATCCCCACGACCAGTCCGTTTTAATCCAATTGGATTCAAGTGTTTGTCCACATCAGCTGAGGTTTGAAGTTGCCATGGAAAGCTATATATCAGCTGCTTATCAACGCTTGGCAATCTGACAATTCTCAGCTTGTACTGGCCTTCAACAGTTTGTACACTGCAGTCAAACTAACACTTTAGCTACCAGATGCATTGGAATGACTTATGTTATCTGCAAACATGTCAACTGTCAATTCAACTGAACATATTATGCTATCTACAGCCGTTATAACCTTTTTGTTTTTACTTTATATTCCTTCTGCAATGGTTGGACAACAAAATGTTTCTACAGAGCTATAAGCAAAACAAGTGAATTGTTCTGAGTGTTTTATGCATCCATCAATATGATTTGTAATTGTTTTTAATATGATAATTTATTAGTAGTATATGCCATTTATCGACAGTATTTCCAAAAAAAATTATATTCACAGTTGAATTTGAATTCTAATGTCGAATCAGTGAACATCAATATTAGTAGAAGTATGCTTTTTGATGCTGCACCAGTTCTTTTAACACGAATGTAAAAATAACACTTACACTTACTCCTGTTTTGTATCATTGCTGTGACTTTGTATACAACTTGGTATATATTTCAATGATGAACTTCTCACATCTTACAAACATAAACACACCCTTAGTTCCTCCAACGTAGCTCTGCTTTACATCCCCCATGATCTAAACTGAAAGCTAAGTGATAGAGCCCCTGAATTCATCTATTTTTCAAATGTATTTGTATAGCACATTCCATTCACAAAGCAATTCAATGTGCTTTACACAAGGCAATAATAATTGCATTAAATTCAATTGTAAAGTTTTTCTTTAAGCTTGTTTTTGGTATTAAATAGATTTATAGTCTTGTTTCATTGCTTTATATCATTATTTACAGTTATTTTATTTCTATACATTTGTAATGTATTTCTTTTTTTTGCCTTATTTTTTATTGCAAGTTTTTTTTGTCAATTTTTATTTGAATTACAGTTATACAATTTCCTCTACTACTTATAATACAACAACTACCACCACTACAACAACTACTACTAACACAACAACTACTGATATTATTGTTAATAGTATTAATAAAAACGTGTACAAATAAAATGTATGCTTTATATTAAAATGAATGCTTTGCTATAATGGTAGTAATTATTAGAATTATTTTAACAAGATTAACGTATATAATAGATACCACTGTTGTCTCAACTCTATGAGACGCTTGACGTCATCACTTCACCTTATGGACAAAAATGTAATTATTATGAATAAAAAACCACATTTAATCTAATTTCGTAATTTGTCTCAAATCCATGCTGTTGTGTTAGCAGTGGGCTTAATTTGGAGCTGTCTGATTATTGGCCTTTTGTATATGTTGTTTGGAAACAGATATGTTCAAAAGGTGAGAATAAGCACCCTGTTATCAGCAGAGCAGCAGGTGGGACTATGGCTGTGCTAGTTGGGAAACAACTGGGGCGTGGTGTACTTTGTGGAGTTTTGGGCATCTGTATAAAAACCGATCAGTTCTTCTGACTGAACTAAGCTGAAAACATGGCCTTCCTCTGGATTCTGTCTTGCCTTGCCTTTGTCGGTGCCGCCTATGGTAAGAATGGTGACCTTTGATGAGTTAACTCTGGAAAATAATAAATTCAAGTTAACTTTAAGTTTTTCCTGAAGAATGTTTATTCTGGCATATATTATACCTCATATTATGCAGTCTTGCAAAAGTTAACTTTAATATTGCAATGTTTACGTCTTGCCTCCGGCTCATCATTCTCCAGGCTGCGGTTCTCCTGCCATCCCGCCCGTAATCACCGGCTATTCCCGCATTGTCAATGGAGAGGAGGCTCTACCCCACTCCTGGCCCTGGCAGGTGTCTCTGCAGGTGAGATTCTCGTGTCATCTGTGTGTCCTCAGTCCACATATACTGTAGATGTTACTGCAATAAATTATGTAGTGCAATAGGTTTTTAGTATAGCAATAATGTTAGGACAGGACTCACAATGATACAAATAATTGCATGACTTTTTATCAAATGGCTTCTTTAAAAACCGTTTCTACAGTATTTGGGGATGTGGATAAAGCAGTAACTTATGGACTACGTGCATTTCAGGACTACACCGGTTTCCATTTCTGCGGTGGCTCTCTGATCAGTGAGAACTGGGTTGTTACTGCTGCTCACTGTGGTGTGAAGTGCGTACAGCGGTCTTTATAACTATTTACAAAACTGTTTGAACTGTATCAAGTAGCAGCACAGTTACAAATAACAATTTATGTAACATAAATTGCAGTAAATGTTCCTTTTTCTTGAAGTCATATTCATAATTTGGACTTGAAAGTTGGAAAGTTGATAATGAAGGTAATTTCAAAACCTTTTCAGGACCTCTCACAGTGTTATCCTGGGAGAGCATGACCGCTCCTCCAACGCTGAAGACATTCAGACCATGAAAATTGGCCAAGTAAAGTCACACTTTATTCATTATCTGGATCCCATGTATGATACAAGAAAATTAAATGCATTGTTTCTTGCACAACTTCTTGCTCTTTATTCTTTCATCTGTTTTCATGTTGCCTAAGTCTCTGACATGTTTCCTTTGTGTTTTACCAGGTCTTCAAGCACCCTAATTACAATGGCTACACCATCAACAACGACATCACCCTGATCAAGCTGGCCACTCCCGCCAAGATGGGGCTTCGTGTGTCCCCTGTGTGTGTTGCTGAGACCAGTGACAACTTCCCTGGTGGCATGAAGTGTGTGACCTCCGGCTGGGGTCTGACTCGCTACAACGGTAAGCCATGTCTTTCATTTTTAGTATTGCACAATGACTTTACATTAAGACTAGGATAGTGTGGACTCAACAGTGGATGATCTAATATTTATATTTTCTTTTTCAGCTCCTGACACCCCTGCCCTGCTGCAGCAGGCTGCTCTTCCTCTGCTGACCAATACTGAGTGCCAGCGCTTCTGGGGCAGCAAGATCACCAACCTGATGATCTGTGCTGGCGCCTCTGGTGCTTCCTCCTGCATGGTGAGCATTTATATAAAAAATAATATGGAATATTGAAATGGGTCATGTGTATGTAAAATCAAAGCCTGCATACCAAACATAATAGGTTATTAATATCCCAATATACAATACTAATATTGTCAATATCCCAAGTATTTGATTGGAAGCCTCAAGTCTGGTGTGTTTTTTTCAGGGTGATTCTGGTGGTCCCTTGGTCTGCCAGAAGGCTGGTGCCTGGACTCTGGTTGGTATTGTTTCCTGGGGCAGTGGTACTTGCACTCCCACCATGCCTGGAGTGTACGCCCGTGTCACAGAGCTGCGTGCTTGGCTGGACCAGACCATTGCCGCTAACTAAATCCACCAATACTGTTTTCAGTTGCAATTAACTATCAATAAAAAAAATGTCTTTATCTTCTTTCATGGTTCTGAATCGCATGCACCAATGTATTTAAGTTTCAAGACAACCTACATGTGTCTGGTAAAGACCAGATCAGGTTAGTAAAGTAACTGTCTCTGAAGGTCTATGAACATATGACATGTAACTGGAAAGAAATGTTCAGGTAGACGATAATGAACTCTAGGTCAACATGAAAACATTAAAAGGCTAAAGCTGTGAACGCATTGATTATGAGACAGTTAAGCCAATTCTGATGGCAGAGTCAAACTAAGTAATGTCATTGAACAAAGTACCAACCTGTGAGTTGTTTTAGTCACCTACAGTCCCTGTATGTTGTGCAGGCTGTACCTCCCCTGTGTGAATGTTTTTTTGGCTACAGAGCATTGCTGAAAAAGCATAATTAGGAAAGAATTATACAAGTATACATTTTTATGAGTCAGTCATCATCACAAAAAAACACCATGCCAACCATAAATAAAAAACAGGGATTGTTCTTTATGATTGGGTAGATTATGCATACTCGTGCACATACTTTTGTTTATGTTCAAATCTTGGGAAAGTAGCATGTGTGTACACCCGGTAGACCTTGAGGAAAAAAACACTGGCTCAATAACAGTACCTCAGTAAAAACAACAAAGTAAAACCAGACGTAGGTAGTCTGGAAGCTCATTGATAAAAAGCAATGCAGAAGGATTTAGTAATGCAGTGCTTTATTGCCTACATTGTGTACATTGATACATTCTGAAAGATCAGATACTGTGAAAAGTGTTTTTCTGGTTTAAATGATCACGTGTAAACAATCAAGGATATCAAAGATATTTATATTTAACAATTGGCCAGTAGGTGGCATCTGACATACAAAATATTGAAGCAACCATTTCTGTCATCCACCCGTCTCTGCTCAGGCTAGCCCAATGCAATGTTTTGGTTGCCACAATTTTTTTAGTTTGTTATCATGGCCAATTTTGTGTGTCATTAGGATAGTTTGCGAAATGTTCTCTGCTCCATAACTTTACATGTACTTTATATATTATATGCAAGTACTGCCCTTTATGTATATTGCTTTATATAGCAGCCGATGTGAGTATTTATATGCATACCACCTTTTGTATGTATTTTTTCTTTTTTTTTCTTTATGATTTTGATGTTTTGGGGGCTCAATTGCATGTAAGATTATGTCTTTGTACTTTTGTAGTATAAAACATTGCAAATAACAGTGCAGTTACAATGGATTCACTGTCAACAACATGACCATGGTAAATCTGGCTAATCCTGTCCAGATGAAACACCATGTCCTCTGTGTGTGGGTTGTTTAAACTGGAGACAATTTTATTTGTGGAATGTTGTGCGTGGCCTCCAGCTGGGTGTTGAACATGCACACTGGATTGTAACTGTCTTAAAACTCGAGATATATATGGTTTGTGCTTCAATAACCGTTCAATGCAGTTTCATGTCATATTATCCCTGTAAAATGTATTGTGATGTATACAAATAGCCCGGTGGCAAAATGTCCCTTGGCCGATCTATTCTTGAATCATTTATCTTAACTTCTGACCTGCCCTGCCCTGCTAAGGCATGCTGCTCTTCTCCTCTTGACCAACTCTGAGTGCCAGCACTACAGTGGCAGAAAGCTCTTCAACCTGATAATTAGAACTTGTGCTTCCTGTGCTTCCTTCTGCAGGACAATGAAGAAACTACACCAGTTTTCAACACATTTTCTAGGTACAAAGCTTCAACAAATCCATTAAAATGTGCCTAACTGTAAATAGCATGAATACCTTTTTGCCTTTCAGGGACATTTTGTTTCAGATGGATGGTGCCTGGACCTTAGTTGTTGTTTGTGCGGGAGCACGGGTTTTTGCACTCCCATTATGCAATAAGAGCATGTCCTTGTGATTTAAGTACTTTAATGGACCAAACCATTAGCTGTCAAGGCTACTTCAAGTAATGTTTGGGATGAATACATATCTTGTTTTTATAGTTCAAATTTTTGTAAGTTTTTGAATAAGCTGTTTGCATTTTTACAATGGAAATTATTAAGAACAGATGAAGTTTCATGGCAAAATGTGTGGACATTTTGGAATAAAACTGTGACATTATGGGTGGTGCGATAATATATTTAAAAAATATGAGAATTAACAAACATCTTGCATCTAGCATCTTGAGGACAAAGTACATTATTTTTGCACCTAATTGTTTTACTCAATAAGCTATTATATTTTGGATGGTTAAAAAAAATTCTCATGTGAATTAATGGACAATAGAATATGAGAGTCAGACACTTTTTAATGTTACTGTAGGTATTCTTCCTGTTGTTTAACTATGAGAGTTCAACATGTTTTAGGGCAAACCATAAAATCACCTCTACTAGCTTCAGTTATTGTTGTTGTTTGATTATAGTATTTTTCTGAGGGGAGACTCTGGAAATGTTCATATTTCCAAATACACTGCATTGTAGGCCTATTTTATAGTGTTTAATTACAGAGAGTGGCAGTCAGCTGGTTTAGTGTTGGTGAGTCTATGAAGTCAGTGGCACAAAAGTCCACTTGTTTTGCCCATTGAAAACCTATGTCATGTGAAATGGACTGGGGATAAAATGCTAGTTCGGTGATTCATTGCATTGTGATTAAAGACAACTCATGCTCAAAATATTTTGGTAAATACTTTTAAACCAATCAGATTTGTACAGCTATACGTGCAGCTATATATTATGTGCAACAGTTCAAACACTGAGATGATTTAAGTACTCACAAAAAATGCATTTTCTTTATGAAATCGAAATCTATAAAGATACATGTAAAGCCACAACATAGCATTTGAACAAACTGAGTATAATCAAGACCATAGTATAATGTTCTATGATAGTAACAGTAGAACGGTCATAATAATAATGTCCAGATACCATAGGAATTGATACTAGGTGCGGCCATGGGCACAAGACTGACCAACCCGGCGGCAGTAGCAAATTGCGTTGAAGAAGCGGCAATAACAAATGTCACATGGATTACAGCAAGGCAACTGATGACCAATGCAGGACTGCTGGTGAGGGATGCAGCGGCGAGGAGAGCGCATGGCCCTACCCTGTAGTGGTACTGCTTCCTCCACATCCTCGAAGAAGACACAAAGCATAAATATTTTGACATAGCAGATAGAGCACAGGCACAAGAGAGACATGATAAATTCATCATGTAAACAACAAATAAAAGTCAGCCACAAACATTATAAAGGAAAGTAAAAGGAAGTATCTCTGTAGACCAATTTCTAAATATCATATTGGTATAAAGGCTTTCTGACAGAATGTGCAGTAATATGCGACTTCTCAATCAGTTCACAGAATGTCAAACGTTGAAAAGTTACAATTATTAACGATCTGGTTAACCTGATTTATTTTGCTGTGCCATGATTAATGAACTGAATTATTGTTCAAACCATTGCTGCTGTGTTCTAACCTCATCATAAGATCCGGTTTTTAGCATGATCTGAACCTCTTCAGACTCTACGGCAAAGGGCAAAGGATCTACCCTGGACATAGAACTTGTTCCTGGAGGGAAGGGAGAGACATTGTCCATTCACCAAACAGCACAGTAATATTCTCATCATTGTTTAAATTGATCTTATCAATTATATATAAATGTAAGCAGTATAAAAAAAAACAACAATAGCTTTAAATAGCATCTAGGAAACTTACCTAGATCCGAAAGAAAGGAACCCTCAGTTTCTCTCAAGCTGGAATGAGAGTCATCCAATCGGACGTTTCCGTGGACCAGTCCAGAGGCCAGTCGAATAAGGCTGAGGGTCAACCAGTAGAATATCACAGAGTTTCGCATGCTGACGGCTTGTAGCTATCACACAGAGGTTTCTCTGTTGATCCGTTGTTGACAGAAACTCACAAATTGGCTTTCTGTAGAGTCACCTGAACAGAGACTTACACATTGTGTGTTAAACATCAATATAACAAAGGCAAGGATGAATTGCTAAAATGCTGTAAACTCATCCACATCATAAATATTCAGCTGCAAGCAATACTAGTGTAAAAGTAGGTCAGTAACTAAGTATGAGCACAGCCTTATACTAGCAACAAAAAAATGTTTTCACCATTGCAGCTACAGTTCATACAGAAAAACATTCAGTTGTTGTGTGTGGCTGAGAGAAACAAACAGTGAGTGTATGTGTCTGTGTCTGTGTATGATGAGGAAGAAAAAAAAAATTTGTATATTGCTGCTCACCTGCCGTTTAACTCTCAGTGATCCTTCAACAGTTCCAAGGACTTCTTTATAAAGGTGCCCTAAGGAGGGAGGCCAGGGTCACATGCTACCACGACAGTGGGTGGGAGGGTCATTGTGTAGTTTACCTCAATTCCGGCAAGAGCCTAGCCTGATAATTCAAAAACACAAAAACGGGCTTAATTATACTGTAGGAAGTGGCTGATAAAAGTTACGTAACATTAACCATATTTACAATGTTGAGCCATAATCACCTGATTTGTAAAAAGTAGAAAATACAATGTGACAACATAAAGAACAACAACAGTAATGCATATCTCTAGTTAGAGGTAAACCAGTGTCATTTGCCAAAATCTGCCCCTGGTCAAGTCAACTCACTTAATTGTTTTCTATGGATTGTAGATGTGAGAACATTGAGTATGAGCAGAATGACGAAACAGGAAAGGCAAATGCAGTATTTACTTTGGGTACCTTCATGCTGGTAATCAGTGTACCCTCTCTATCACTTAGTGGTTATTGCCTATTCGAACACTTTTACTGCAGATTTGGAGTAGAAGATTTACTGTAGTCCATATGAAACGTCACTACTAACTCAAATACTGAATGAATGAAAAAAAATTGTTCGCGCAAATGTGACACAAATAATGAGACCATAAATGGTGCACTTAAAACAAATCATATCAGACAAGTCAATGACAATGTGACGCATGATTCTTTTAACTTATTTATGTCTTACTTTGAGCTCTGATTTGGCATCCATATAGATGAAACCCAATCTGGGACTCAAACAGACGTCAATGGTGATTTTAATTAGCACATTATTTAAAAAGAGGAGTGCACATCTTAAATACTACATTATATTGTTGTTCAACTGATTTAAAAAATATATTCAATTAAATATTCAATTAGTGCATTAACTTGCACAGGAAACGTACTGTTATCTTCTCAATTTACCAAAACACATGGACCATGGACCATGTGCCAGTTTTTAAGGGTTTTAAGGAGACTGAATATTTTACTTTTCACTGAAAATAAATTCAAGAGTAAGTTTACATTTTTGTTTACATCACTGGTGCGTGTGTGTTTATCTGTAAGTGTATACTTACTGGTGTGTGTGTGTGTGTGTGTGTGTGTGTGTGTGTGTGTGTGTGTGTGTGTGTGTGTGTGTGTGTGTGTGTGTGTGTGTGTGTGCGTGCGTGCGTGCGTGCGTGCGTGCGTGCAGTAGATATTTTCTCATGTGCTGCGTTTCAATAGCCGTTCAACATACCCTCGTTGACTTCCCCTTGGCACTTGCCCTCGGGGGAATCCCCGCCACCATCTTAAGTGTCCTTCCATTAGTCTGAAAATCTGAAGTGAACTTGGTGAGATCGACCCTCGGAGGGCTGAGGGAGCGAGTGAACGATGATGGTCACTCCAGAGGTGTATATCACCCACAATGCATTGCTGTTGTGCGTTTGGTGCATGGGTAAAACTCCAGTTGCTCATCACTGAAGGAGAATAAATAGAGGAAGGTATCATAAACCTAGCAATAGTTAGGATAATCGTGATACATATCACAAACAGAAAAAAATATTCATTTTAATTTATTAGAAACTGGCACAGCTGATTAGAAGCCTGATTAGAAGGAGTATGCAGGTTTTTCCGATGATTTGTAAAAAGCACTACAGCGCCAAGCCTACAAATGGCGGTTGATCAATGACAGTTTGCAATTTGTACAAGGGGCGGGCAGGTTTGTTCCATTTAAATCCCCAGACCACTTTCCCTCTGTTCTCCAAGTGGCCTTGGCGCGACATGCTTTTAGGTCAAACAAAGGGCTGAGGGTAAGTGAATGAGGGGAAGTGGAACTACTATTGAAACGCAGCTATGGTCATTGGAGAAGGGGTCATTCAGCCGATATTCAGAAATATCCCTTTAATTTTTACAGCCGCACTCAGTCAGATGATTCAAGTCACATGACACTGTCAGGTGCTTTTCACAGCCGGGTATCTATTTGCTAAGTGGTGTTAAAGACATTTTGGTTTAGGCAGCTAGCGTCTTAAAACTCTAGCTATTAAAATGCCTTTCTCCGAGCTGTATTTTAATGTCGATAATGGCTATCTGGAAGGATTAGTCAGAGGATTTAAAGCTGGAATTCTCTCTCAGGGAGACTACTTAAATCTTGTGCAGTGCGAAACCTTGGAAGGTAAAATACATTATGCTAACGTTATAGCGTAGCTAGCGTTATCTAACCTCAGTCAGATCAGCCACAGGCACAGCTGTTTAATCTAGCACCACTAGTTAATATAGTGATGTTATGTTTGCACATTTGTAGCAGAAGTGTCTTTATTGATGACGTTGATGTCAAAGGATTTGGCCAGACATGGTTTGAACCTATGTGAAGTGGTTAGCTAGCCAAAGAAAACCCATGGCGATAGCTTGTACTGCTACGCCGAGGCTTGGGCCGGGGATGTACTGCCAGTGCCCCGGGAGTTACTAATAGTAATACTAGACTATTTGATGTGATAACGCTTTTAGTCGACTCTAGTGGATCAGTGAAACAAGTTGAGTCAATCCTGTCCAAATACCAAATATTTTCTGAAGACATCCACAGATGTTCGAAAAACATTTTAAGTAATTCTATTTTCTTTATTTTCAGATCTCAAGCTACATTTGCAGAGTACCGACTATGGTAGCTTTTTGGCCAATGAAGCTTCACCCCTTACAGTGTCTGTGATTGATGACAAGCTGAAAGAAAAGATGGTGGTAGAGTTTCGTCACATGAGGAACCAATCCTATGAGCCGCTAGCTAGTTTCATGGACTTCATCACGTAAGCTATTAACGTAGTAAAGTATCTGTCAGTAACTAAGAAACAGAACAACCAATAGTTTTATGCTACTTTTTTACGATTCTTTTTTTTACCCCTTTGTAAAACTCTGCAGGGTAGAATCCATCTGTGTAATTATAAAACAAACCAAAACTGTAAGGAATGCAACCATTCATGCATTGACTAATGTCCCTGAATCTTATTGTGTTATTTTCTTTTCGTCATAGATACAGCTACATGATTGATAACGTCATCCTGCTCATCACAGGGACTCTACACCAGCGTGCCATCTCTGAGCTGGTGCCCAAGTGCCACCCACTGGGCAGCTTTGAGCAGATGGAGGCTGTCAACATTGCCCAGACCCCAGCTGAGCTTTACAATGCTATCCTAGTTGATACCCCACTCGGTGAGGACTAATAGTAATTCACATTTTACTGGCAGGCTGTATGACTAATTCATAACTAAACTAAATTCATATTACTTAACCAACATGCCATGTTTGTTAGCAGTCTATACGTGTTCCAGGCATTAATTAGACCAAAATAGCCCAACGTCAACCTAATATGTAATCTGTGACAATGGCTTTAAATTAGTATCTAAAAAAATTATATAAATAGAGCCTGGTTGAGTAACACATCTGGTGAATGGCTGTTAGTGTTGAACAGGAAAATAATTCTCGTAGAGAAAGAAAATTGAAGTGCATAGGTTTTTGATACCCAACTGTTAACCTTCTTCAAAAGTACAGTTTACGTGATGAAATGAGATCATGCAGAATGTGTATTGTATTGTTGCCAAGACCAATTTCCTTTATTCTTCAATGTGGGATAAATCCATACATTTATCATGTAAAACTGAAAGAAACCAAACATGTAGCCTAAATATTTGAGTAGGCTACATGGCATTCGTTTTGGGCATTTTGATAATGATATGAAAAAGTAGTTTGATGTAAAAAGTTCCTTTTCCACTCTGGCTAGGCATGGCTGGTCTGCGTATGGAACTGAATTCAATATTCCTTTATTTTTCAACTACACTAAATATAAACTAAAGTACCTCTTTTAATTCCTTACAGCTGCATTTTTTCAGGACTGTATATCCGAGCAGGACTTGGATGAGATGAACATTGAAATCATACGTAACACACTTTATAAGGTAGACCTACTATAAAATCCTTAATTGCACAGTTAAAAAAGTCATTGCACTTTATCTTGGAATCTAGTGCTTTCTAGAAATAATGTTGCCTGTGGTAAATGTCAGTAAACTTTTATTGCTCAGCCTTACTAAGGTTGCCAGTATTTCTTGTGAAAATTGTTTTAAAGGTTGATCTTTTGGAACTGGAAAAATGTATTTGGTCTTGTCTCATCCGTAGGCTTACTTGGAATCTTTTTACAAGTTCTGCTCCAATCTGGGAGGAACAACTGCTGACACTATGTGTCCAATTCTGGAGGTGAGTTAAATCCATAGCTAAAGGAGCTGAGAGTTGTATAATTTATTAGAGATTGGCCAACTGTTTTATTTTTCCATAAGTGAAGACTTCTGAGTTTCTTGGAATACACAAGTACCAATCTGCTTTTAAAAAAAAATGTATTTCCAGTTTAATAAAATTCCAGACCGCCAACTATGGTTTTAATGAACGACATTAGTAGTGAGGTTTGAACTGTCAAATCTGTTTTATTACCAATTTTGTGGTTGGCAAGTTATTATTGTTAAACCATGTTTAAGGTTTGATATGAGCCTATTTGTGAATAGACCTTGCAACTAGCAAATATGGCAAAGCAGTTTAGCAACTGTATGCACCCCAGAAGAACATGTTTTTTTAGAAAGGTTTAACTGTAGGGCCAATTTTAAAAGGTGCCCATATGAATGAGTAGTATACTTTATACCCCTCTTGTTTTTGCAGAGCAGGTTTATTTGGTTTCTGTATAATTATGTTCCCAGGCTTTGCAACAGTCCTTTTAATTTAAATTAAATCTTGCAAAGAAGGTCAGCTCCAATTTTCTAGCACCCAGTGTTGCAACGTCTTCTAGGCAAATTTGGTGCTAACAGCAATGGTTTCACAGCTAAATATTCCAGTGGCAAGTAAATGGTTTCTGGATGACTTTTTAATGAATATTTAAAGGTTATCGATTTGTATACTACTGTTTGTTGTTTGATTAGCCTGCTATTAACATAATAGCAGTGTATAGACAATATGAATCCTGTTACTGACACATTGTCTACTTTGATATTTTTCTCTTCCACTGAAAGCCTGGACAGTGTTATCTTCTGCTAACTAATTATTTAACTGCTTATTTAATAGCACCTACTGTACCAACTAATCACCATGCTATTTTTATTCGTAGTTAGAGCAGGGAATCCTGTCTGCTGATACGAGACCCCTTTTGTGTGTAAACTATTAAATTAGCTGACACCAAATAAATCCCCCCACCTCTTCTCAAATACAGTTTGAAGCTGACCGCAGAGCCTTCATCATCACCATCAACTCCTTTGGCACGGAGCTATCCAAAGAGGACCGGGCAAAGCTGTTTCCTCACTGTGGCAAGCTGTACCCTGAGGGTCTGGCTCAGCTAGCCCGAGCTGATGACTATGAGCAAGTCAAGGCTGTTGCTGATTACTACCCTGTGAGTAGATTATCTAATCTCTTTCATAAATAACTCCTGTCCTGTAAGTAGGCAATTTGAAATGGAAACTTATTTGTTATTGTATATCTGTTAAGTGGACCCTGTTGTGTCCTGGAAAGCATATTGAGCACAATTGAATTGTATAGCTTGTACATACCACCCAGCAAATTTATTGGGATCATATAGAATATAATAGACTTCTGGATGAGAGCACATCCTCTTAAAGTTACTAAAGGCAGTTTATCTGTAGGATATGATTTTGGCGACCCCTACCGTTTGCTTAGTGAAATTTTCCCTATCCATCGGCAAGAAGAATTGCAGAATGCTGGCGGTCACTTTATATCGCTAGCACGATCGACGACTATACTCCAAGTATGGGCATCTCCTCCTGATTTAGTGACGCACTTCGTTGTGTCATAAAGCAATTTGTCAGTTTCGCGGTGGCAGACAAAATTTGTGTTAAATATTGAGACTTCAAGAGGACTGGTCTGAACTGCAATTTTTTTCATTCTCCCATAAACATTACAATGTGCTATCAGAAGAAATGTATTTCCAATCCGTTAAAATAAGAAAGTTGCCTATAGTGGCTTTCAATGAACAATGTCTTAAACAAATCTTTTCATTGTTGCTTCCTAGGAATGCTCTGCATTGAGTTGCATGCTTTAAGCAGTTACTAAACTATTAAATTCTACCAACGCATGAACATGAACTCTTATTTCTATTTTATATCTCAGGAATACAAGCTCCTGTTTGAAGGTGCTGGTAGCAACCCAGGTGATAAAACGCTTGAGGACCGATTCTTTGAGCACGAGGTAAGCAGAGGCGTCTTTTTAACCACACAAAGGCCTGCACTGAGCTTCTGGCTGCTGTTGGCATCATTAAAGTGGACCACTGAGAGATTGCTCTGCATAGTTTTCTGCTGTGTTTAGAATAATTCATCTGCAATTGTTACAATTAGGCACAGCAGGAAGTAATAGTTACCAATTAAGTCATTAACTTAGTTTCCTAAAAGCCAACAGAATAATTGTTAGCTTGATTTCAAATGAATGAAGGCGCTCAGTTGCTGGTTGTGTTTCTGCTTGATTGGAGAGATATGATTCAATTATGATTTTCAGTTTGCTTTCAAAATATGACCAATTTATACGTAGGTACCCAGTTTCAGGTGTTTGCTAGGTAAACTTCCTGCTTACGTCTTCTACTTTTAGCTATCACAGTACTGTCCGTTCCCTCATAGTATGATAAAGAAGAGGGGATGTTTAACACGTAACTTTAGGCATGCGACAAAAAAACAACCAACCTATACCGGCAGTTTTGTCAGTTATAACATATTGTAGCATGTAACATTATCTTCCCTTAAGGTTTTTGTTTTAATCTGTATTTTTCTAGGTAAAGCTGAACAAGTTGGCCTTTTTAAACCAGTTCCACTTCAGCGTGTTCTATGCTTATGTCAAACTGAAGGAACAGGAGTGTAGGAATATTGTTTGGATCGCAGAGTGCATCGCCCAGCGACACCGCGCCAAGATTGACAACTACATCCCCATCTTCTAATTGCACCTGCACATCAGCACTCTCATAAGTAATTGCTGTACATTTCTACATTCTTATTGCATACATTTGCCCATCTCATCTTGTGTACATTTTCTTTTATTTGTTGGTGTTGTCGTGTGAATAATGACTAAGAATCAGTAACAGCTAAGGATCAGTTACAGTGTGTATGTTCTTTTGAATGCTGAAAAAATACATGTGTCCTGTAACCTGCAGGCATTTCTTGATATTTTAAGGAATTGGTCCAAAATGTTGCGCATTCCTCATTGTAGATGTGATTTGGTAGTGTGAGTGCCACTAGTCCTATGTTGGGTTAAAAGTATAGCATGTACAGTAAGTAAACACGGAAGCAGGTTAACAACTGACCCAAGCAGTTATATGTCACATGGGTTGTACATTTTTTCCACTTCCAGTTACTGGACAGCTTCCTCAAATGGAAGCCATAAACGTTTATTTCCATACTTGTTTTGAGAGATTGCAATTCCGCTTGTAGATTGTACAATGCAAGCTTTTTTCCTACAGTATTTGTTCCCTTCCCCTACTCAAATTTGCCTTGGAATGGTTGCAAGTAATTGTATGTACTGTTAGGAGCCCTAATAACATTCTGTTAACCCTCCAAGTTAGAGAGATCAGATATGTTTTTTTGTTTTTTTTGCGATGTGAATGTCATCTTGCCCCAGGGACTGTTGTCAGCATGTTTAATATTGTGTTGAGTAGTTGATTCAATAGCATTCCCTCGTAATCCATTCAAGTATGTGAAGTAATCCACAGATGTCCTGTTCCAATTTAGGTTTTGTGGCTAATATGCAAAGATATTAATCCTTTTCATTTGAAAAATTAGTAGCCAACCAATGGTGTGTTCTATGTATGAATATAAAACAAGAAATTACATTATTTGTAAATGTGGGACTATTGTTGCAAATTAAATCCCGAAATTCAACAGTTTATGTAGTTGTAAAAAGGTGAATTATCTATATATAGTTATATTTAAGAAGCATATGGATATCTTCCTCACGTTATACAGAATGTATCTTTTGCCGTCTTGCTGTAAGTTCTCTTATGTGTGAAGTCTGTCTTGTTAAATGTCACAAATTAATAAAAAAAAGCTTTTTTTTTATTTTATCATTAGGCAATGCTAAAACGTTACGTTAAGTGCAGACCTACAGTATACATTTACCATACACCAGTCTATTACCCTTAATTATTTTATTTATGTCAGTGGATAAAAATGTAGGATTTAGCTCAAAGATTTACCATTACCGTTACCATTTTTATTGGGATATATGGACAGCAGAGGGCAGTCGTTTGTTGTGTAAAATCAGTAACACACTAACATAACTTTCAGTACTGAACTTGCTTAATTCAAGGAAGGCTATAATATAAAAATAAATGAATCAGTTGTCAGAATATTTGTCAAACTTTATTTGTGTCCTTATTTATAGTAGCATTAGTGTTTCTGGTGAACTGTATACCATAGTAATTATTGATTCTCAATTATGTTTGATAATCCCCAAGCCTTAGAAGTTGTATTAAAAATCATCTTTAAAACCAATCAATTTATAAGAGCAACATCCCATTCTGAGATGGGTCTCGCACAATGCTGCCAAATGCTTGAGACATTTTTTTAAACTCATGAGAGTTAGTAAGGTACCACAGGTAGACGGTATGCCGGCTGGCAACATCATTTTAAATGTTTTCAGATTACACTATGCCACCCTAGGGCTTCTCCATAAGGCAGCCTTTCTTCAGGTTTTAATGGACTTTAATCTTAAAACCAATGTACTGACCAGTTTTAACAGCTCACCGTGAATTGATTGTTTTATTTCAAAACTGGATGGTATAAGGGAGAGAATCTCCAAACAGTAAGCCTTCCCTCCAGGTGACTTCACATTCCAACACTGTCATAATGTCCAACCGCCAAAAACCTTAAACAATAGGTTCACATGTTTTGTAGGCATAATGTTTGAATTTAAAATATACTTTTAACACATACAGTGCCAAATCTAAGTAAAGTTTTGGTAGAAATACTTGTGGTTAACACAGATTAAGGAAAGCTAACAGGATATTATATATAGTTTTTCTATAAAAAAAACTATGCTATACTATGAATATAAAATCTCAATTAGGATAGAAAAAGCATGTTGAGAAATTTGCCATGTGATAAAACACATTTATAGAGGAGCTACAGTAAAACGCACAGCATTTGTCATACTTCTAGTGCAGCACATATTATCAGGTTAAAAATGTATATAGGCTATACACCTGACCCTTCACCACCAGGATGTTCGAGGGTTACCGCCCCTTGAGGCACCTAAGACTTTGAGACCACAACTCTCAGACGCAGCTTTAGCAATGGAGGCTTTGAACATCGCCCACTCCGGTTCAATGCCCCCAGCCTCCACAGGGATGCCAGAGAAGCCCCGCCGGAGGTGTGAGTTGAAGGCCTTCCGGACCGGGGACTCCTCCAGACGTTCCCAGTTCACCCGCACTACACGCTTGGGTTTACCAGGTCTGTCCAGAGGCTTCCCCCGCCACCTGACCCAACTCACCACCAGATGGTGATCAGTTGACAGCTCTGCCCCCCTCTTCACCCGAGTGTCCAAAACATATGGCCTCAGGTCCGATGATACGATAACAAAATCGATCATCGACCTTCTGCCTAGGGTGCTCTGGTACCAGGTACACTTATGAGCATCCTTATGTTCGAACATGGTGTTCGTTATGGCCATTCCATGACTAGCACAGAAGTCCAATAACAAGCCACCACTCGGGTTCAGATCGGGGAGGCCGTTCCTCCCAATCACGCCTCTCCAGGTGTCTCCATCATTGCCCACATGTGCGTTGAAGTCCCCCAGCAAGACTACAGAGTCCCCCTCGGTGGGGGGGAGTCAGGGGAGCCGATGGTCAGGGGAGCCGTCCGATTGAAGAAGGAGGCCTTCCGGGACATGCTGTCCCGGGCGACTCCGGAGGCAGTTGCAAGGTACCGACAGGCCCGAAGGACTGCAGCCTCGGCCGTGGCAGAAGCAAAGCAGCGGGTGTGGGAGGAGTTTGGAGAAACCATGGAGAAGGACTTTCGGCTGGCGCCAAAGCGGTTCTGGAAGACCATCCGACACCTCAGGAGGGGAAAGCAGGGAACCATTCAAGCTGTATACAGTAAGGATGGGACGTTGTTGACCTCAACTGACAAGGTGATTGGGAGGTGGAAGGAGCACTTTGAGGAACTCCTGAACCCGACAAACCCACCCTACATAGTAGAGACAGGGCTGGAGGATGATGGGGGATCAGCATCAATCTCCCTGGCGGAGGTCACTGAGGTAGTCAAACAACTCCACAGTGGCAAAGCCCCAGGGGTTGATGAGATCCGCCCAGAAATGCTGAAGGCTTTGGGTGTTGAGGGACTGTCATGGATGACACGTCTTATCAACATTGCGTGGAAGTCGGGGACAGTACCTAAGGAGTGGCAGACCGGGGTGGTGGTTCCCCTGTTCAAAAAGGGGGACCGGAGAGTGTGTGCCAACTACAGAGGCATCACATTACTCAGCCTCCCCGGGAAAGTATACTCCAGGGTGCTGGAAAGGAGGGTTCGACCGATAGTCGAACCTCGGATTGAGGAGGAACAATGCGGTTTCCGGCCTGGTCGTGGAACAACGGACCAGCTTTTTACCCTCGCGAGGATCTTTGAGGGGGCCTGGGAGTATGCCAATCCGGTCTACACGTGTTTTGTGGATTTGGAGAAGGCGTATGATCGGGTTCCCCGGGAGATACTGTGGGAGGTGAGTATGGAGAGTATGGGGTGAGGGGGTCTCTACTCAGGGCCATCCAATCTCTGTACTCCCAAAGCGAGAGCTGTGTCCGGGTCTTCGGCAGTAAGTCGGACTCGTTTCCGGTGAGGGTTGGCCTCCTCCAAGGCTGCGCTTTGTCACCTATCCTGTTTGTGGTATTCATGGACAGGATCTCACGGCGTAGCCGCGGGGGAGGGAGGCTACAGGTTGGTGGGCTGAGGATTGCATCACTGCTTTTTGCAGATGATGTGGTCCTGATGGCATCATCAGTCTGCGACCTGCAGCACTCATTGGATCGGTTCGCAGCCGAGTGTGAAGCGGCTGGGATGAGGATCAGCACCTCCAAATCTGAGGCCATGGTTCTCAGCAGGAAACCGATGGATTGTCTACTCCAAGTAGGGAATGAGTCTTTACCCCAAGTGAAGGAGTTCAAGTATCTCGGGGTCTTGTTCTCGAGTGAGGGGAAAATGGAACGAGAGATGGGCCGGAGAAGTGGAGCAGCGGGTGCGGTGTTGCAGTCGCTCTATCGCACCGTTGTGACAAAGAGAGAGCTGAGCCAGAAGGCAAAGCTCTCAATCTACCGGTCTATCTTCGTTCCTACTCTCACCTATGGTCATGAAGGGTGGGTCATGACCGAAAGAACGAGATCGCGGATACAAGCGGCGGAAATGAGTTTCCTCCGGAGGGTGGCTGGCATCTCCCTTAGGGATAGGGTGAGAAGTTCAGCCATTTGTGAGGGACTCGGAGTAGAGCCGCTGCTTCTTTGCGTAGAAAGGAGCCAGTTGAGGTGGTTCGGGCATCTAGTAAGGATGCCACCTGGCCGCCTCCCTAGGGAGGTGTTCCAGGCACGTCCAGCTGGGCGGAGGCCGCGGGGCAGACCTAGGACCAGGTGGAGGGATTATATCTCCACACTGGCCTGGGAACGCCTTGGAATCCCCCAGTCAGAGCTGGTTAATGTGGCCCGGGAAAGGGAAGTTTGGGATGCCCTGCTTGAACTGCTACCTCCGCGACCCGACCCCGGACAAAGCGGATGACGATGATGATGATGATGATGATGACCTGACCCTTCATTCCTGTTAACTTACTAACAGGGAAAAACATTTCAGTTGCCTATTTATCTCTCTTAAAGGGAATAATTGATCTATCTGACTATTATGGCAGACCAACCAGCCAAATTTTAATTGAAAGGTTTCATTCAGCTTCAACATACGAAGTGGCAATTCTGTTGTTAATTGTGTCATTGTATTTTTTCGCATCCAGTACCCTACAAATGACCCTTGTGTTCTACCCTCCTACGTCATAAAACTAAGTGTGGCCTCATTAAAAATGTTTAATTACTGGGACTAATGCTGTCTATAGCTTAACAATGCCCCTAAACAGTGGTTGGCTGGAAGAACTAAAATTGAATTTAGTGGCTCTTGGCAACAAATTACAAAAGAAGTGTCAACCTGGCCTGTGCCTAACCCTTTACGTTGATAAAGCCATATTAGGTATTGTTGAATAAATCATGCTCAATTGGTGATCATTCCAACTGTCACTGTGTTGTAAAAATATTGCAGAAACTGGTTCCTATTGATATGTATAAATTGCTGACCCCCACGTTAAATAACTCCCGTGCGATGGCCTAGGTTTTTAGACAAGGTAGGAGGTCATTTGTTTTATCTCTTTGTGTTTATCAAGAGGCTTACTCAAATCTCAAGCACACGCAGCACTCACATCCATCACATGCAAGTATACCGTATGTGAAGGACTATGTGCCTTATTTTTCCATTAGGTTTCCAATCATGCGTGCTACCATTAGAACTACTGCAACTGACACGGAGATGGGCTAGTTAGGTTACTGGCTAAATGTAGGCCTAAACAAAAGAATTCTTACCAACAAAAGTACTTGTCTTTCGTACTTGTTACCTTCAGTTGTGACAATTGTGTTTTCAACATTTAAGCTCATAAAGTATGTTTTCCCTATTGTAAAGGAGGTAAAAAAAGTATTTTTATAACTCCCTACCACTAATATAATTACCTAATGTGGTAAAAGGGCCTGGAAAACACGTGTGCATGACTTGAAAAACCTTTAAGATAAGGAAGTCAGTCTATCTATTGCTTTTTTTGAAAAGTAATGTGTAACTGACATTTTCCAGATTGTTTGGACTGAAATGGAAAGGAAGTGAATGTTTATTTGTCTTAAGATGTGAGGCAATGGACAATGAACTTTCTATGTGCACAAAGTGCACAGTAAAGCTGCACATCCTATTAGTGGTAAGAATTGATTCAACATACTGTCATTTCCTTTATGTTCCTCCAATGGACAAAGTATATACTACTGAAGTGCGAATTTGCCCCCGAGCCTTTGTCTGTGTGACTAAGATGAGCAACAAAAAAAATGCAGGGCCTTCATCGAACTGGATCACACAGCTTTTCTCTGCCCTGTGCCTGTGATTCTGGTCCCTGCCCTGTCCTCCTTTTTGCGTTCCACCTCCCCCTTCTCATTCATTCTTCTATCCTCTCCTTTTGTTGCAAAGTTGTCATATATCTGGCTGTTTGACAAGCACTCTGTGATGGCGCCTAGCGGTCCCAGAGAACAGGGATGGAAGGAGAGATGGAGTGAAAACGGATCAATGTGACCTAGGTTAACCTAACTCTTTGCTGACCACCCCGTACCAATATATGCATCACAGAAAGGCTTTGTGTTCATCAGAGGCTATGAGAAACAAACATTAGGGACAAATAAAATGTTTTGGCAAAACAAAGCCTATGGGTCAACTGGCTCAGGCACGACCACCCTTTCACTGGCAGGGCCAGAGGACGCATTAAGTGCTATGTAGAGGCAAAAGGGCTTATACAATTTCTCTCCCACACTTTTTGCTGTATGTCACTTTAAAGTGTCAGTGTTCCTCACTTCTCTTGTTTTTCCTGCCTTTGATGCCTTTAAAAAAAAATAAAAAATAAAAATAAAACCTGCATGAAGCATAATTACTTAATTGCATACACTTTATATTGTTATTTGTTTAAATGTCTTATGTTTTTATGTTTTTTGAACAGTTATTTTAAACACATTTTATTTTCCACACAGGACCATCACACATACAGTATGATTGACATTTTAAATCTGATGTTCACTTTTTCATTTGCACACTTCACTGAATCCGGTGTGAGTCACAGTGGTACTGAATGAACATCACGGCTATGATGATCAGAGTATAAATATGAATTACTTCTTCTGGCAGTATTTTGTCCATGAAATGTATGCTTTCTAGTGCAGTGTTGCAGCTTTGCACTATGATCCCTCAATCAGGCAGAAGTATAAATAATTATATGAAAGAGGAGACCTATTTTTCAGGAAATGGTTTAGAACAATCTTGGATCTATCCAGCCAAACGGAGCATGACAGACGTTTAAGTTAGTAGTTTCCATCCACTCAGACACGCTTGGAGTTACAGACGTCATACGTTTATATGAACATTGACCCATACATTCTGCCAAGAGTTTGGTCTATGCTCTGAACGTCTTTGTTTAAGTTTGTGTAACATTTGGTCCTGCTGTGCTAAACTGAATTAGACATTGGGTACGGTTGAATACTTGCATGTGACTGTGACATAATTTAATGTACTGAAATACCATGGAAATGTTTGGTTGCATGAAAAATTTGATTTGGTTTGACTACATATCTGATTTTGGTCTAATGAATGTTTGATTATATTCTATGACTACAGAACAGCAAATTAAACCTTGCCCTGGGTCTGTAAGATTCTATAAAAGAAGTAACAACGTCAAGTAGTTTGTTTCATTATGGAGATTTTAAAATGTTCCATATTTTTTGAAAGGTTGGTAAATCATTACTTGATCAATAGATCAAAATCTATTGTGAAGCAAACAGGTTTAAATGCACAAAGTATCCAAGTACCAGCTTTGCAATCTTAAGTTTTTACTTCACATAGTGCACAACCTTAGTTTTTACCTTACACAGTGCACCACTACTCCTTCTAACATCAATAATCATGCACCAGGCGTTTGGCCAAGCTTCAAGCATGGTAGCAAACTTCAAATAGATATTTCAGCCATAAAGCATTCAGACTAATTTTTATTTTAAATGTAATACCCAAACTCGTGTGATTGGTTAAGTTATTATATTTGATTCAATCATGTATTTATTATGGATTGTCATGGCTGCATAAATGAATTTGTTTATTTTTAATATCATAACATGTGTTAACGTTTTGAGCTATATACTGATCCTCTTTTCAACATTGTCTTCAAACAGTTTACAGCTTATTGACAGTGCAGGTCACTGTTTCTCATTGTCTTTAAATTATTAAGTCATGAAATGTAATTGCTTCATAGTCTTTATCAGACAGATTCCTTTTCAAGTTAGTCTAGATTTGGCCTCAGTTATTTTCAAAGGGAAGATCGCATGATCATATACTACTCAAAGGGCAATATATTGAAACTATAGTTGGATATCTACAGTGTATGTGTGTTATAAACAAATACTAAATGACTTCATAAAAATGTATCCATTACTTTTGTTCCCTTAAAATAGTTGCATATAGTTGCAATAACTATGCAGCAGAAGACAAAAATGAAAGATATTCTGTAATTTAAACTTTGAGTGGTTACAAAAAGAATAGTAACCGACCAAAAACACTTAAAAATACGTTTCTTGTAAAGATACGGTATGTGATAGCAAATTAGATAATTATGTCACAATACCTGATCCCTTCCTATGGATACATTTGTGGGAAAATACAACTCAATGACTATGTCTATAACATACTGGTATGAAGGGTAGCAGTCAAGCGTGGTAAAATGCTCAGTGCCAAAAGCTATTTCAGTAAGAGAGAGTTGACATCTTTCTTAAAAGGCATTGATACAGTGCTAAAACAGCTATGTGACAGCATTTATGTCACACAAAAGCTTGCCTAAACCCTCACAAGCCTTAATTTGTCTTCAAAGTCTTGCTGAATTGTGTGAAATGTCAGAGTGAAGACCTACCCAACCAGGTGAAACTAAGAGCTGTTCAATTTTTTTTTCTTGAAGGACGTCATAGCTCACAAAAACAACAAAACAGTGAATTGGGAAAAATGGGGCTACACGAGGACAGGCTCACATGCTGCCCTAGATGGCTCCCAACACGTCTGCAGTGTCCCTATCCAACTCAACCGGCCTGTAATGAGAAACTAACGACTCTTCCCTTAGCTTACAATGGCTCTGTCAGTACAAACTTCCTCCAACCTCAGTTCTAGGAAGAGTGTATTTTTGCCTTCCAGCCAAGATAAGCTGTGTGGTTGTTGATGGATAATTATTCTCTCTGAGACAGAGACAGTACATACAGAATGTTATCTGTGAGAGCAGAATTAGCCCACCACCACCACCCTGCCAAGTCTACCAGTCCCATTTTTTAATTGTAGATAAGGCTGGGATTCAAAGAGGTCTTGGCTTAACTAAATGATACGAGTTCTTGAATTAGCAATGCCAAATGGTAATTGAGACCCACAATACTAAATGCTAATTGAGAAATTATATGTGGGTGGTTGCTTTTGACTATGGGGTCAAAGTCGGGTAGCTTGTATACAAAGGAACACTAACAAAGAAGCATTGTTTGTGTTCTGTAACAGCGAATGCAAGAGACAGTGTTTGAAAAAATCAACTTTAATGCTGTCAAAGAATGAACTGGGTGAACAATTTGTGTAACTATTCTTTTCGCTTGATATAAAATTCACAGTTTAAGTGATAGTAAAGACTGGCATAAATAGTCTGTTTTAGAATAAATGTGGGTGAAAAAAAACATAGATCATACAAAGAATAACAATAACAATGGGACAGTGACCGTGATGGTGAATTTACAGAGCATGGGCATTGTACATAGGCTGGGCAGTGTGGCAAAGAGGTCTGGCACAAGTCAGAAAGAGTGCATCACACATAGAGAAATAGTTGTATAGTGTTTCTTGTTTTTCTCTTTGAGATTGTGAGCAAGGCACGTGTGTGTGTGTGTGTGTGTGTGTGTGTGTGTGTGTGTGTGTGTGTGTGTGCGTGCGTACGTGCGTGCGCTCGTCCGTGAACTCAGTTGTGCTATTGTGCTCTGACATCTAACAGTTCAGTTCTCAATACAGTACTTATTGATTATAGAGCAACCACTGTAAAGATGTAAGAGAGGTTAATAGAGGTAAAGCTATAGCCTAAGCTTGACAACCTGTAGGCTGCTTTACAGTAATCTTGACTTCTGAACTGAAGGCTTCTCCTTTTGTTTTTAGTGCCAGCTCTGTTGCCTGGTGTGTGCTGTGAGGCAAATAATTAACAAATAACATTTTGGTGCAATTCAACAATCCCTTGAACAACAATAGTAAAAAACAAAACACAATATACAATACAAATAAAAAAAATACGATACTATCAGCCTGTTACAGAAGTGGTCCTAGAGCTTCTTTAATATATAATCTCTACACATAGCTAATGTCTTATTTTGCTATTTTCTCCACATTGTTGTTGTTGTTGTTGTTGTTGTTATGGTTAAGGCCAACACTGAGGCCATTTTGTTTGCACAGGGCCCGGGGAAGAACCTTCTTCTTAACAAAGAGTTTCTGGAGGAACTTGTCGCTGATGCTGAGGGGGAAATAGCTGTATATAAAGTACATGAGACCCACCCCAGGCCCTGCATAGTAGCGGACCTGGGGACGTGGCGAGAGGAGCGCCTCGGCGATCGTATTGATCACAGGGCTCAGGTCCTCGTTCGCTGTCATGGCATGACTCTGAAAAAGATCCTTGGTTTCGCTCATGTATTCCTCGCCGTACTCCTCCAGGAGGCTAGGGGAAAGGTTCTGGAGCATGTGCTTGTACTGACCTTCCCAGTACTCATGGTTACTTGACTGACCTAAGAACAACAGACACACACACATTTGTTAAACACTGCTTGGAAAGGTTTATATTAAATACGTCTCTGTACAGGAATTACTGTAAAACAAGTCTAATATCCCTTTCACACAGAAAATCCGTTCAACCCACATTAAACGATTATGCGATGGTATACCGCATTGACCCTTTCAAACCAACAGCAGGCACAGATTTTCCAAGCTCATATACACTACTGTCAAAAGCATTGAAGCGCTTTTAAAAAAATCTATTAATCAATTAATCAATCAAGCCATGTTTGTAAAAGGGTTTATGTGAAAGCAGATGCAATGTATTTGTCTAGTGTGACTGTTGAATGAAATGATGGATTCATTTTCTACATGCATACTGGCCTTGGCCTGTGATGAAGTAATGCATGCTTGAACATAATAGATTCACAGACCACACATATTGATGTGTGAAAATATTCCACTCCAAACAGTCAACAACAAGTCTGTCAACATCAAGCTCAAGTGTTCATTGCCTTTATTCACAAATGCCACTGCTCCCCCTCCTTCAAATTATTGGCCCATCTTTTCTTTGAGGTTGTAATGCTATAGACTACGCACAAACAAAGAGGAGAAGATACGTCACACAGCCAGAGCAGGATGATAGATTGGCTGGTAAAAAAGAAATCTAAACAGTACTGGGCACACTTTATCCTGACATTTAGGCTCTAATCCTCCGAAACAGCTTTCGGCTGGCCCGCATTCTAAATCAGCATGTAAGAACAGGAAAATTACTGAGGGGAGCTGAGGTCTTTAAGGATCTCAGACATAAACAACAGAGATTAAATGTCCTCGAGGTATTAGCATCAAGTTTGAAATGCCATTTGATGCCTCATACAAAGCATACTTTGTGGTCACTCTGTATACTTCTAATCCAAATGATCCTTTGCACTAATAAGAATTATTCTGTGGAGAAATGCAATTTCAGACACCACCTATTTGCAGCTCCTCTGGCACTACTAACACTTCTTATGGCCGGCTGGGGAAAGCCTTTATCTCCTGTTAATCCCCTATGCTTGTCTGGCAGCACTGCTCCATCACGCTCCTCTCACCTGTCTTGTAGGAGGAGGGCAGGATGGTGGAGACTTTGACCCCCCATGGCTGAAGCTCATGCCGCAGGGTGTTTATGAAGAGATTGAGGGCCGCCTTGGACGCCCCATATGCTGCCAAGCAGGGGAATGGCTGCTCTCCTGTCAACAAACAACAGACCACAGAATAAAAAGCTTGTTCACTAGCTTTTATCTATACACTTTCTATTTCATGTCAGCCCCTTATGCAAAGAGAGTACGTTGACCTTTTTTTCAAATGATCTATGACTCATTTTGGAACAAAATTCTTGAACGTATACACAATGTGTATCAATTGCAATACACCGTACATCGTCTGTGTAAAAATGTTTGTTGTCATATGACAGCATCCCTATTTCAATTTCATTTTCATGTACATACTATAACGAGGCACATTATGGAATTAAAACAAAGCACTAAGTCTTCTGCCCAGTTGTAAAAGCTATCTCTACATAACCTATTACACCTCCCCACTGCTCAAGGAGAAGTCACGCTCTGGCAGCACGGCTGCCTCAGTCTTTTGGGGTTGTTACACATCGGAAGAGATTTTACAAAGAGGAGGTGGCTGCTAGAATAACACAAGTCTAGCTTTACTCTAGAAGTCTCACAGTCCATATTAAAAAGTGTAGGATTTAGAAGTATTTAAAGGGTAGAGGCAATATGAAAGGGCTTATTATAGGACAGGATGGGGCATTTATAAAATCTTGGTTTTAAAATCTTGGTTTCACCACTGAAAGGTTTGGGAAGGTGGAGTGAGGTTAATATAAATGTAGTTATTCTGGCAAGGACTTAAAGACATGGTTTACAGATATATTGCAAGGTCCAAAAAGGAGTGCCAAGTGTACTAGTATCAACTGTAGAATCTTACCACGTAACTGTAATCATTTAATTGTATGGTTTGAAGAAATCATCCGGATCTGATTCCAAATATGAATTGAGACATCTACCCTGTTCTGTGGTTCAGTGTGGACATTGTAAATATATGCTTATGTGCATGTATTTATGCTAGCATCTGTGTGTGCACAGGGAGCTAGACACACCTGAAGGGCTGGAGATTGTAACGATACGTCCCTTGGCCTGACGCAATAGGGGCAGGAATGTCTTGGTAACGTTGAGTGTCCCAAAGAAGTTGACCTCCATGCAGCCACGATAGTTGGACATGAGGGACAACTCAGCGTCCCCAAAGTTGATGCACACTCCAGCATTGTTTATTAGACCCCACAAACCTACAGTGAAAGATAGGGAGAGAGAGTGAGAAGAGTGAGACAGAAGAAGCGAGAAAGACGGGTTAAGTGAGAGAGAGAAAGAAACAGAGAAAAAGAGAGACCATGTTGCAATGTTTTAGAATCTTCTTCACACCAGTTTTAATAATATCCCATGTTTTTGTCACAGGTATTAATGGGTCTCTTCTTTGTCTCTGAAGAGGGCGCCAAAGATCACAAGTCTCTATTTTTGATGGAAAGGGCATCTTAAAACATACAAACTACAGTAAAATGGTGTATAAGAAGCATAAAGACAGGTTGAAAGATAATATTTTGGCAAAATTTCCATAACAAATTTAACTACATCAGATAACATAAATAATATGTCAACTTATATGTTCACAGGGGTGTCTGGTCCACTGGAATCTTCAATAGAACATGTACAGCCAAATGGTTTGTCAAGACGTTTTTTAAGAACTGCTTTGTTATCTTTAGAGACTCTAAAATATTTTTTGAAGCTCTGTAATAAAATACCTCCTCAACCATGATAACAGTGATAGAAAGCATCAGCTCAATGCTCAGTTTACTAGAAAGTAGGAAAGACATCTGGAAGTTAATAGGCTAAGTCCCATGTTGCGCAATGTGACTATTTCACAAGTATCAAGCCATGGAGGTCTATTCGTTTCAGTTGGACCAATGTCCCTGCCTTCTCCCCTCAGATAATTTGTCCAGCATGTTTCTTCAAGACAAGACTGTTTATGGACATCTGGGGTGTCAGAAAAATATGTGCTCTGGTAAAAATATCTGCAAGAATCAAGGGAGGAATATATGATAGCAGGGTAAGACAAAAATGACTGATTCCTTGGGTTTTATTACGTGGTTAACTCACACTATATTGATCTCTCTCTCTTCCCACTCATTGAACCGATGCATGCATTTTTTGTAAAAAAGTATGCAAATTATGCAAGCCTCACCTTGTTTTTTACCCCCAATAACAACAAAATTGTATTCATGAGAAAGGAAAGATTAATGCAGGGAAACAAGTTAGGTAAGAAACAACACTTGGGACAAATGGGAACATTCTGTTCTGAACTGGAACGAGAAGGGGGGGGGGGGGGGGGGGGGGGGGGGGGGGGGGGTCAAAAGAGAGGGACTGTGAAATAAGACAGAAATGGAGGTGAGCCATAATTTGATTTATTCCTTTAGCCCTTCTTGTAGATTGAAGTTTGTGAATCAAGTTTCCATTGTTGACGATGGGTGTCACTACCAGGTCAAAGCAGGAAGCCAAACCTGCTTGGAGATAGTTTTACTTGCATTTTAGCTCTAATTTCTTCTAAATTCTCTTTTCTTTTTACACTATTTTTAAGCAAACGTTTTTAGTTTAAAATACATTTTTTAAATTGTTTACTTGTTTATACAGTGTATAACTCTCTTACCGCATCTGCTCTAGGAGTGTAAAAGACTGTGTTTATGTGGAGATTAGTCTTTTCAATGACAGGATTCGCATATTTATTGTATTCCTTGTATGTTTATTTATTTGCTGTAATTGCTGTTTTTAAATTGGCTTTTTTAAGGCTCCACTGAAAAACAGACCACAGTCCCCATCACTGTGTCAAGCAAGGTTTATGCATCAAGATTTCCGAGTGATTGTGTAAGTGTCCTTGTGTTTGTGTATGGGTTGTGTATGTGTGTTCGAGAGAGAGACGTAGTACCTGCATAAGCAACTGTGTATATGGTTCTTATCATTGACTGTTGAACAGTGTCAACTCACTTAAACATTCCCCTTTTTTGCCCATATCAATAAACAAGCCTGGCATGCCTGTCTGACTGTGTGTTATCTAAAATCAGTTCGTTTTGCTTATCAACATGTAAAACTATTTTTTTATACTCCCCTTAAAGGTCAATTGAACACACACTTTAGTCAGCTTGTTAGCAAGTTCAAATGCCAATTAAATTAGTCTTTGAAGTTTTTATTAATGGAGGGTTACTCTAGTATTTATAAGGCTAAATGTGTGAGTGCAGCAGTTGAGGAATGTACACATGGGCTAGGTTAAGTGAGGTAACCCACGGTCTACTGGGGAAAGTCCTGTTACCTTATTTGAATCCCACACTGAAAATAAATCAAAAGGAAGTCTCGTTTTTAGCTTGCTTCATTTGTCAAGCACCTGGGTTGGCGATGTTTGTTGAGTTTGGCAGTCAACTGGAAATAAAAAAGGTTTGATTTTCAGCCAAACCCCACACACAGTCCAAGTAATTCTGTATGTGTAAGAGAGTGTGCGAGTGCGACCTTACTCAAGTTCTCTGCTAACAAAGCGAGAGACAGCCAGAGAGAACGAGAGAGTGGGAGTGAGAAGTAAGAATGAGCGTGTGAAGAGAATCCTTAAATGACTCAAAAATCGCTGTAGCCAAATATATTAATAGTTTTACCTCTATTATATCTACAACGTAATTTGTAATAACGCTTTACAAAATTAAAGATATTGTTTGAGCTGACATTTTAGCCAAACATTGGATGGTATCATTGTTATTAAAAAAAAGTTTTTATTGTACACATGAACAATGCAGAGTACTATAAATAGAATGTTCATTTTATATTCTTTGTGGTTCTATTTCTATATTAGTATTTATTTCAGTGGGTGTAAGATAGAAAGACAAGGTATGAGAGAAAATGATTTCTCATCTGAGTCCACAAATAATTTAAAGTTCAGGAGGATTAATGTATTATGCTCTCTAAGTAAACAGGCTTACCTCTGAGGCCTAGTTTGGCTTTTGTGTCCAGCAGGGCCTGCTTAACTTGTTGGAGCTGAGTGATATCCACCTGTAGGAGGGTCAAATTGGGGGAGCAGATCCTTTGGAGGTCCCGGGCCCCCTCCCCGTGAAGATCCAGTACTGTGGCAAACACCTCAAAGCCTAACGTATCGAGATGCTGCGCTGCAGCTTTGCCAAAGCCAGTATCACAGCCTGGGGACACAGAGAGTCGGGGCATTGGAAAATACAGTGACAATACTTTCAAGGAACACTGCCAAATCAACTCAACATCACCTGAGTGTCTTGCAGGAGCCGTTTATGATCACCTTACTGTCAACACCGCATGGATTTCGTTTAAATTTTAAAACTGGATTACTGTTTTAGATATTGTAACATGAAGGACATTGCCCTACAATAAATAATTCACCTTCGGTTTTAGATTTTGTATTTGTGGGTCAGTGGTTTAAATGAATAGGATATGAGATAACTACACAAACTAAACATCCAAAGCTGGACTCTGGACCAAAGTTGTACTCTCATCGTCCACTAAAACAAATAAAAAATATTGGTCACTAAACACATTGCATCATGCACATTATTGTTTTGTGAGGCTGAGCAATGTTCAAGACTTCAGTTGCAAAACATAAATCCTTATCAGTCACAAAATAATGAAGAGATTGAGTGAGTGATAACGACAGGGTTTTTGTTTTGTTTTGTAGAAGTAGAAACGTTTGTTCATACACAACATTTGTGTAGATTCCAAACAGATAAGCAGTTTATGCCCAATAAAGGGACAGCACTTATTGGTTTCATTTTACGATGGTGGGATACAGATAAGAATCTCTGAGACAAGAGTTAAACACAGCTATCAACATGAGTTGTTTAAGTAATTTTTATTTATCAACTTATACATCACGAAAAATAGAAACGGAAGACACCATTTATGAATGTGGCTGTTAACATGAAAGCGCCAAGACGAGAAAGGATTATGGTTTTACAGTGTCATCATATTGAATTGCAGATTGTGGGTTATATTGTCATGTACCAAAAAAAGAAAACGTCTGGAATTGTTTGCTATAAAACAACCATAGCTATTGTCTATTCTATTGCATTGGAAAAAGAACAATTATGGTTATTAAATTATTATTTTTTATTATTATTGAATTTTTTATATCCAAGTAGAAGTATGCATAAAAGTGCCCTAAATATATTTTTTGTCCAAATCAGTTTACTAGAATAATTTTATAGTCACAGGCGGAAAGAATAGTTCTCATATTAATTTGTCAGCAGCTGCAACACTCCAAATGTTCAATTAGCATGGATCCAAATGTAGATTATATCATTATGCTAGCTAATAATATATTTCAATGGCAGAGCGAATGGCCTTCCTGGTTGTGGTATCACAGAGTTGTAAGAGATGCCGCATGAACCGCACACATTTTGTCTTGGCCAGAGGTCAGACTCCCAACCTTTCACCTGCATTGTTTGCACACAGAGTAACAAATGGTCGATGACGCCAGCATAAATGCTCGCTCCCTCCCTCCAACTACTTCATATCCAACAGAACTGTAATCACTCGTATGCTGTCTACAGAAAGTTGGAAGAGTTAACATTCACAAGGCCTCTCATTTCATCGGGCCACTATCAGAAGGCCATTTTCTTTATCAGTTTAAAAGGAGGACACTAACCATGATTCAGGTCCAACCTTCGAATTCCATTTGCGTAACAGCTTCTCATTAGTTTTTGTTAGAAATGTGTTGCCAAGTTCAGCAATCCACACGAGTAGCCTATTTGACCTTAGAAATCTTTTTTTTTTTTTGCTTCAATCGACTCCTCAATCCATGGCAATAGAGAAACAATACCACATTATAACTGTGTAACAATTGGACCTGTTTGTGTTTAGTGTCATGTTTTGCTTGCAAGTGTCACAGTTGAGTGTAAACAACTGTTACATAACACAGAGTGTAGTGGGGGATATTTCTGGAAACAGATTTCCTCTATCTTTCCTCATGGGACAGTGCTCTGGATATTTTCCACAGACACAAAGTGAAAGGGCATGGCTATTCAGATGTGGTTGCAAAACGGAGCACTGCAGAATAAACTATGTTGTATGGGAAAGCTATGGCTCAGGTTTTGGAGGCTTGAACTAATCTAGGAAGTATAGTATGATGCTTTCCTTCAGATAGGAATCGCTGTATGCGTGCCTATCTTGGTGCACGCAATATTTTGACTTCTTGAGCTGGCTTATGTGTTAGTGAGCTTTATGTAAATGTTAGTGTGCATGTGAATGCCTGTCTATGCTAGCCTTAATTTTAACACATCCATTTGACATGTATCTGGTATGCATATAAAAAGGATTCCAAAGACTTGACTGACCCCCTAACTTCACCATAAACTATTTTGGCCTTCTCATGAATAGCATGTACAGCCTAGAATACTTGTTAACTGTTGCCTTTTTCAGAGAAACCTAATGATACTGTCAACTTTGGTACTTTGAACGATCTGCCCTTTGAAATTAAACTGTTCTAGATGTTAGCACATTCAGGGATGTTAGCACTGTATGTGCTTATTACCCAAGATTACATATTTTATTACATGATATGTTGTTTGATTCTAATCATGAATTTCCCCACCCACAGATAGAGATATATAAACACTGCCTAAACCTATGTATCTCCAGCTAACCATGACTAAATCTCTTGCAGGTCAAATTCTTCTCTCTGTCCAGACCCATGGCCACACACTCTCAAGCATTCCAAGATTGCTGACCCCCTTTGCAGGCATGCTTTGCTTCAAGAAAAAAGATGAGCAGTGTCATGTTGCATGCACTGGTATTCTGACTTGGAGCAAATTCCCATGTTACTTTTGATATGAATAGGTTAGTTTCTCGGTCACTATAACCTTAAAGGCTGTCAACAGGGACTTTTAACTGCGGAAGAAATTGAACGGTTTTGAATTGTAGCATACTTTTTGGGGAAGACAAACACAGGTTTTTTACAAGGTGGGTGTAAGAAGGCTTTCCCGAGAGAAAACGGGAAGGGCTAGGCTGGGAACACGGTTATGAAACAGACACAAACTCAAACGGGCCCCTGGTCGAAAAAACAAACACAAGACCCCATGGCGGACGCAGAGGGGCCATGGAGTGCCCAAAAGCCATCTAGAGTTGAGAAAAACATCTGTCCCGGGCAATGGTGTTGAGGCTCATAGTATGGCCGTATGTGAGATGAGGGTGACTCATTTTAAATGTAGCTCCACACAACAAAACTCCTTGGAGCACTTCAAGTTTCACTTCACCGCAGATACTGTCCTCATCCCGGGTACAGAAACAACAGATCTAATTACAAGATTACCACTAAGGTTTTAGTTTCAGTCACTCTATTCATTTATTGTTTACTATGTGGCTTGGGTTTCAAACCAATCAAGAGTGAAAATAAAATTTTCTTAGATCACTATGTGTCTCCAGGAAAACCACTCTCCCTTTTCTATCCTGCCTGGAGTATTTTCTATGGTAAACCAAAGGAGTTATGGGGCGCCAAGTGTAAAAAAAAAAAAAGTGTGTATTGTAAATGTGTATTTTTTCCCTGATTCAATTTAAATCTAGTAATTTTTTTCCGGTTTCATTTAAATCTAGTATTTTTTCTCAGATTTATAAATGTCTGAAAAACATTTAAAAAATATTTTTCATTTGTACTTTCAGATATAATTGATTAATCTTAAAACATTTCAGTCAGGACAACTTACCATAGGTTTAACAATTTATTGCAATACATGATAATACACTGAAGTATGGCGTCAAGGGTCTGCTGTTCTGATTATTTCCCCGCACAGGGTCTTATACAAATGCTAAGTGAACAACCATTGGTAGGGAGTAGATACCTGCAGAATCCCCCCATCAGATACTGTGCAACAGACCCTAAATAGGTGGATGCTGAGGTCGAGGTGAGCAGCTGCAAGAGCAGGAGCATAATGTGGTGCAGCGGCGAGCAGAAGCATGGTGTGGTGCAGCAGTGAGTGAGCAGTTGTAGGAGCAAGTGTGGTGAGTGACTGCGGTTTAGTAGGCGGTGTTAAACTATTGAGCATATGCGACTGGTTAATTGATGTGACCTGAATAAATGCTATGACTGAGTTGCCTGCCTTGGCATTTGAGATTTATCTAAAAATAAACATAGTTTCAAATTAAATACCTGTGATTTAATTAAATTAAATGTATTTCTAGAATCGAGATTTAGCAGAAAACAACATAAGCATTTATGAACTTAAGTGATTTGAAATCAAATAAATACATAAAATCTGGAAAAAATGACTAGATTTAAGTTAAATCTTGGAAAAGATACACATGAAAATGTTCCTTTTTTTAACACTTGGCGCCCCATATTTAGCTGCTAGGAGGTAGTTACTAGAGCATCCCACATTATGACAGAAAGTCTAAGGTAAACGAAACAATTGGGTCCGAAAGCTCTGACAAACGTGAAAAATATCGATACCCTTGTTATGGTTATTTAACAAGTGGACGTGATGGAAAGGACGGGTAACATGCCAATACGACAGATACGCCAAGGCAAACTCGAGCGCAACCTGAACGCAACGTGAGGCAACGCAGAACGCTTGTATCTCTTAGGGGTTTATTAGGCCTACTCATGGTGAAGTTGAAACGTGACTTTATGTGAAATTAGACAATCACACATTATCACATGTGATCACTGATTTAAAATTTCAACATGAAAAGATACATGACATGATAACAATGTATAAGTTATCACGTTAAAAGTTTAGACGTTTTATGTTAAATCAAGAAGTTATCATGTTATAACGTGCAAAATACCATGTTACAACGTGAGTAAAATCTCGTTACAGCAATAAATGTTTCGTGAAACGTGGTAGGCTACTGATCTGCTTTTCTTTTTCTGCCGTTGCAGCAATACACTGCCATATGGCTATAAATTGGGAAAGCAATTGTGTTATTTTTACCATAGCCATGACCACTACCACTCGATCAATAGGCCAATCAATTTCTTTGAATGATAAACAGAAAACGACAGTGTTGCTGGCACTGCTTTAACCTTTTAGTTAAAGTTAGTTTAGCTAGTGTGCACGGCCGCATGCGGGACAATCTCTTTTATTTTTTCAGGGTTTGTTGGCCTGTGTTTCAGTTATTTGCTTATTAAAAGTAACTTAAATATCCAGATGTAATGTAACAAGGGTAAAAACTTGTCTTTTTACCATCATTGAACTAACGTCACGTGACATTTCAAGTTTGAGTGTTTGAAGCCCTTGTAATCAGTAAAATCTTAGTTTTAAGGCTCATCTCAAAGTAATGGGCTGAGCAGCTACTCTTGATGTTGTGTTAGCGCTGTCTCTATTTTTCAAGCAAGCTAGTAAAACGATTAATTATATAATTTGGTCAGTGACACAACTAGCTATTAGTAGGCTATTCAACTTCGGTTAACCCCCCAAAATCTATAGATTAGCAATGATATACCCATTTGATGAATATGATGGATTGCTGGATTAGTTTAGTAAAACTCACGTCCATGATCCTATGCATGGCAAGCCAGGAGTGCAGACTTTGGCTTAGTGAGCTTGGCAACTCACATACAACAATATATGAAAACCCCTTTTTTTTTAAGAAATCTCTTGTATTTATAAATATAATTCCCTAACACAGCTAATTAGCACAACTTGAGAAATTACAAGGTATTAGCTTTCAAATAATAGCCTACTCCACACTTGCAGATGACACATAAACTTCTTCAGTTATTGGTTATTCAATTTAGGTAGCCTATGTATTTTTAGACGAACATTTAAAAATAGAACCCTATTGCTAAGAGGTTAAGAGGAAGGTTTTAAACTGTTAATGGATGTTGCACAATCCCAACATTATGCACAAAAAGTTTGATAATACTGAAATTGTTTTGTGTTTCTACAAAATGCACATGGCCTCTGCACAAATTCTCATTAATTTAGTCTTTCTTCTAGTCGTTTTATACAAAATCCCACTTGAAGGGATCACCACAGCAATCCAGACAACCTGAACTAACTCTTACAGCGGGGAAATGGGCAGTTTATTTTTTACCACCTTCGTGTTTTTCGGAGTTGAAAACTTTCTGAATAAACAGGGAATCTGTTGCGTGTTTCCTTCTTTTAATCAGCCAGCATTGCATTGCCTTAATTGACCCACAACTTTGAATGCTGGGCTTTGGGGCAATTTTTTTTTGCTACTCCAACAGTAATTTGGAAGCTTTTAAGATGTGCCAGGCATTTTTTCAAATGAATTGGTTTGATTCCAACCTGAAATCGAATCATCAAATTAATTTCGGAGGGGGCTGATAACTATCACCCAATTTACTTATAGCGGCCAATAGTTTAACCACACCCACTCAGTCGGAACTTAGAATAAATTATAACTTTATCTTTCCAATTCAATTTGACATAGACAAAAATGCCCTTTCAAGTTTTTTTATTATTCTGACCATAGTGAATTGCACATCACATCAGAAATCTTTCTTTCACCCCAGTGTGCATACCTGATTTTTTCTTACATAATGCACATTCCTTTTTTGTTTTAGACTGCATCCTCTGCAGCATTTGAGCTTGGAGTGAAATCCTTCAAGTTGCCCAGTCAGCTAGTCCTGTGACTTTAACCCTCATCCTTCAAGGAATGTGTGCCTTTGTATTGGGTTTCAATTGGTCGTTGTAAGCGGTTTAGAGGGCTTTTTCCACCCTCTCATTTTATTTTCAGGGTGACCTTTCATGACCTATTGTAGTTTATGGTAAGGGTTAAGTGAGGTTGGCTAGGTTGATTCGTCTTTGCCCACCTCTTAAGCTGTGTGTTGAGAAATGAAGTCACTATAGGGTTAAAGAGATGGGTTTTTAATTTGGCCGAAGGTGGTCTTCAGAATAAGTCTGTAACCATGCCACTAGACGGCCACTTGGAGGGCCAACAACTGCCAAATGCTGAGCCCAGGAGGTAAGCCCTAAAATGAATGTTGCCGATTAACAACCCCAAAGATTGCATATTACTGTAGGTTAAGCGCACAGTCTAGTATTATGGCATGCACCGTGCACGACGTCTTTGAAAGTGTCCCTTAGAAGTTGACTTATTTCTATGAAAGGAATAGTTTGGATGTTATTTTGGATGTTATTCCCTATTCCCATGTCTCACGGAGTAATCCGGACCCGACCAGATCGTTATTACATCCATTTGGGCTGTTTTAGAGTTATTGTGTTTTCCTGTTAATGCTAGCCGTATGACAGGAAACCTACGGGGGATAGTTTAGCGCTAATTACATCTAACTCACCTTTACGCGTAGGCAATAAAAAAAACTATCGAGACAACTCCGTGAGACATGGAAATAAGGAAAAAAATCCAGAATAGTAAACTATTCCTTAATGATTGTAGAGATGTTTTTGACTTGGTTTTGGTTTTGTCTTCAGCACTGGTCGGAGATAACCTTTTTGGTGTACGCATAAATTATTCTAGGGTAAATCTGTGTTGACATTCTATGTTAAGCCTAGGACTGGTACTTTTATCTCAGGTAGCCTACACTGTTTAACATGAGTTAGGGTCTCAAACTTTCAAACGTTGACAGGTTCTGACCAATATGAAACATATGTTACTGCTTCGCTGTCCAACATTGATATTTCAGGAACGTCTGAAAACAATCTAAGACATTAGACTCATGGACTATAAATGCACATATACAAGCAAAACCTGTGTACGCCCACGCGCACACACTAAAACCCACTTGAATGCAGGTGCACACATAGGAAAGGATTGAGTTCAAAACCGATTTAAATCCATAGCTTAGTGTGTTTTACTGGAATGTGAGGTTACGTTTGACTGCTCATTGAGTGCCCATAACATTTCCCCAGATTTATGCAATTAATCAGGGGATTGAATTCAACCCCTGTAACTTTCAAACCTTGCAGGGATTAATTGGTTTTCGTGCAAAAAAAAAAGAAAACCGTTTTGAGAAACTTAAAACAGACAATTCTGCAGGGTATCAGGCACACATACAATAGTAGTCTATATCTTTGCACTTTAGTATTTTTATCATAGAAATAATAACATGCATAGTTACAATTGTATACGGTTTATGGTTTATCTCCCATATTGCAAATCCTAGGAGGAATGTAAACATTTAGTCTCTCTTGCTGTTAATATGGGGCGTATCTAAACAAGATCTATAAGTTTAAGATTTATTAGTGATTTAAAACATAGCAGAATGACTTAGGACAAAAGTAGTATGGTTGTAATTTTTCAGGAAAATTTGAATAGGCTGATATGCTGTATACTACAGTAAATGGCTTTCTATATACGTTTTTCTATTTGAGTGACAGGCATTTTTCAAGCTGATAGTTTTGTTATATAGCAACAGGTGTTGTAGCTCTAAAACCTGACCACATCAAATTACTGCATCACCCTAGAACAGCTTTTAACAGTATATCAGAGTAGATCCACTGACAGTAAAAAAGTATGAGCAAACTATAGAAAGCCACACATGGTGAGCCTTTTGATTAAGGTGAATGTTTAAAGCTGGCCGCTCCCTTACCTGTGATGAAAACAGCTTTTCCCTGGGTGGACAGAGCAGACTGTGGGCTGATCCAGGCAGAGTAGAGGCAGCAGGCAAGACAGAGAGCTGCCAGGAGCAGAACGGCGGGCACGCAAAAGGACCAGAGCCTCTCCACAAGCACTGTGGCACCCAGCCAGGCCACCAGCGTGGGTGCTGTGCTGATATGGGACGCCAGCACTTTCTTCATGGCCCCACAGACAAACACAGATATTACTCCCATGTAAATCCAAAAAGGTAGTGCATAGTCTTCCATTGTATGCACCAGGAACAAAGGGGGATTCCCTTTCTCTCAACTGCTCAGGCTTATGTCTTTCCTGTGGCTATCTTGCTCTCTCTGCCTCCTTTTAACTGAGTTGTGGATACAAGGATAAATGAGCAACCATGTGCTTCGCCTTCTATAGCTCAGGACAGTCAATGCACAAGTTCTCTCTTTCTTTCTCTGTATATCTCTTCCCTCTTTCTTCCTGACTGCTCCTAGCCACACAGGCAGTAGATTACTCACTCACAGACATACTACTGGAGGGGGAACCAGTGCACAGGCTCTGCTCTCCCTCTCAAGTATATATATATAACTGGCTGCTGGGGAGGGGAGGGACTAAAGAAGTAGATCTAATCTGTGCCCAATGGACAAAGTTTTAAATCAGTTTAGGGCAGCAACCCCCCCCCCCCCCTTCTCTCTCTCTACTACCTCTCATCTACTTACTACCCCCCCCCACCCTCCCTCGTTCTTTCTAGTGTCTCTTGTCTCTTTGTTGATTTAATTTTACAAGACTGCATCATGTCCTCCTTTCCTGCCAACATATTATTTTTCTTTCACCCTTTATTTATTGATACATTATAACAAACACCTCTGTGTGTGTGTGTGTGTGTGTGTGTGTGTGTGTGTGTGTGTGTGTGTGTGTGTGTGTGTGTGTGTGTGTGTGTGTGTGTGTGTGTGTGTGTGACAGATATACAGATAGATAGTGAACGAGATAAAGAGATATGAGTGTGAGTGTGTTTCAAGTGAGGGCTACTGTAAAACAACGTACGGCAACAATTTTGCTCAAGCTATTTTCAATGTTCGTAGAGATAAAAATAATTGCATCACTCAGAAGTTGCAGTTATCAGATATCCATTACTACTCAGCTCTATTGTTTATTGTAACACGTGGAGCTCCATTGTCACGAGCAGCTTACTAGTTTGGATGAGAAAACCTGAAGGAGTCACAGGTTACAGGTTGTAACATATGTGATGTAGGGGGGGATAAAGAGAAAGAAAACGGGGGCTATAAAGCCCCTTTGTTAAAAAAAAGTACATTTCACATGTAATTTACAACAGAGTTTTTAACCAGATCTGGCCTCACTGCAGTCAATGTCAAACACACACATAATCAAAAACAGTTAAATTAACATAGTCATGATAATGTACTAGCCCTTATCCATAATCTGTCCTTCAAGGGTGTTTAATTTAGAGATTTGACCAAGAAAAGGACAAGCAGTGCAATGCCAAAGGCATAAAGTGTCACTTTTGCATGTCCCTTTTCCACAAAACAGTTATAACAGCAATGGTGCTTACTTTCTTTAAAGGGCCGATAATGTAGACAATCATACATTTTTGTGGGATTCCTTAGAGTCTATGAATATTTATTATATACAGTACTGTGCAAATGTTTTAGGCAGGTGTTAAGTCTTTAAAGTTAGAAAGAATATAATATAAAAAAATAAACATTTAAATTTTTTATTTTTGTTATCAATTCAAAAACTTATGCACAGTATTGTATATTATATATTTTTTAATTATTCTAGGGTGCCTCTTCCTTCTCTTCCAACTCACATGCTGTTTTCAGTGGTGAACGTGAGTTTACGCCCATTGCTCATTAAAGCCACTATTGGCAACTTTTTGTATTAACGTATTATCAATACCTTTCTACAGTTTGCACATTGTAATGTCTATGGGAGAATGAAAAAAATGCCATTCAGCTCAGTCCTCTTGAAGTCTGAATATTCAATATATTAGTTGTCTGCCGCTGGGCGTGATCTCCTGCAAAACTGTGACGATTTGCTTTACGGCACAAGGAAGTGTGTCACTAAATCACAAAGAGATGACCATACTTGGAGTATATTCGTTGATCATGCTAGTGACATGCAGTGACCAAAATCATATATTCTTTGCTACGGTTAGGGGAAAATAATTACAGCAAGCAAACTGTAGAGGCAGCCAAAACCACCTCTTATAAGAAACTACCTACAGCTGCTTTAACATTCATTTGCTAAGTTATATTATTGGCTAGGGATAGCAACATTCCACTGTTGTCATAGCTGCTGCCAGAGTAGTTCAACCTTACTTATACTAGCCTGAGTCTGTGATTGGTCAATTAGATTAACTTACATTTTCTACATCACAAATGGGTGCGATTCAGAGCAGCTTGTAAAATAGGGTTTATGTGCATTTTCTCTAGTTCACCTCTGACAACACAAGGCACAGATTTCACTTTTGCATGCTGTTGGTACAATCCATCTGAGTGATGAAACAATGCTAGACAAAGAAATATTCAAACTCTTGCATTACAGTCCCTTTTATACATCATTCTTTTGGTGGTGCTATGTGGGATACTTGCCTACATTTGAAAGGATGCAAAAACATAGTGTCATACGGTACCTTTTGGTACACAGTAGCATAACACAAGCGCTACAGTCACATTGACGTAATGTTTGTGTAGTTTCACATTCACTATGCAGGGAGATAGCCGCTCAGCCTGTGCTGGCTAAACCATAAGCTGAACTTAAACTAAGAGCTAAGTAAGCTTGTATGCAAATAGCTTTACGAATTTTATAAAGCTAAAATTCCCCCTTGAGCAGTTAAATAATGAAGTTTATGGAGTATGGACCAATATGTTTAAGATAAATAGGCTATGGGAAACGTGTTTCACTCAGCTTTTAACTTCAAGCTTCTTTGGCAAATACTGAATTACTGTAAGCCTTGTGTGGTCAAGGATTTAGAAAGAGGCAAAAGATATTCATAACGACAACAAAATGGTACGTGGGTTTCTGTTTTTGTTACATCTTGTAGGTACCAATGTACGTAAAGGACTGTGGAGATTTCACATGACTCAGTATAATGCTCTTCAGGCTTCCTTTTCATGGATTGTGCTAAGTAAGTAAACATTAAAAAACTTTAAATTAGTATTTATTATTAATAAATTAAGTTTAGAGCTAAAGGTCTCTTTCCTTTTAGCTTGAAGCAGTTGAGTATATAATCCGGGGATGGCTCAAAGTTTGACGCGGTAGAAAACTGATATCCTTTCCAAGCCTATCTTAGACGCTTATCTCCCATATGAGAAGGGCCTCAATGACGAAATAGCCATTTCACACAAAGCCATCAAAACACAGCCTAACATTTTCCCCGCTGTCACCCAAGATGAAAACACACAGTCTGAGATATTACGTACTTAAGAAAGAAATCCCATTGTAGTCATGACCCAGAGGGCATGTAGATAGCATGTGACATGCGCAAAAAAAAAAGGCACATCATGCACCATATGATGAATGGGCTCTATCGACCTGATCCCACCTACAACATATGCTATGACTATCTACAAAGATGTCAGTTGTTAATAAGTTCTTAGCCAGTGCTTTTAGTGATTAAACCGCACCAGACAAATTAAACCCTTTAATTAAGTATTTTAGATCTGGACAAAACACCTTCTACAATATCTTTTTAAACACTGTTTCTAAACACTTTTCTGATGAGAAAGGTACCCCCAATGTCCCAAGAGTCATTGAACTCACCAAACTCAGGTCACCCAGTTTCAAACTATTTCCTTCACATTGGCTAATAAAGTAATCAATGCAGGGAAAATTCAGTAAACAGCAATATGAGCCCTGTTTCGATTTTATTATCGAATAGAATGCTCAAAAGATCTGCTTTGTATAATCAGCCCCTGTCCGTTCAACTCCACTGTGTCTTCTTTCTTTCATACCTTTTCCCTTTTTTCATGTGTTTAGATACTTTTTTATGTTGTCTTTATATTCTCTTGCTCTTTCCATCCTCCTCTCACTTTTCTCACACACAAACAGCGGGTGTCTGTTTCCAGCAGTAGTACATCATGACATTCTTAACAATTTTGTATTTAAAGTTAAAGCATAACTAGGTTGCAGCTTAAATTCAGTGTTTAGTTGCACACTATGATTTAATATATATTTGTATATACTTGTCAGTCACAACATTAAAACACTGACAGGTGAAGTGAATAACGGCTTGTTAGCTTGGTCAGCTTGTTAATATGGCACCTGTCAAGGGGATATAAAAGCAACAAGTGAACAATCAGATGTTGAAGTTGATGTGTTGGAAGCAGAAAAAATTGGCTAGGGTAAGGATCTTAGAAACTTAGACAAGGGCCAAATTGTGATTGCTGGACAACGGGGTCAGAGCATCTTCAAATCAGCAGGAATTGTGGGGTGTGCCAGGTATATGCAGTGGTTAGTACCTACTGAAAGTTGTCCAAGGAAGGACAACCGGTGAACTGGCGACAGGGTCATGTGCCATGGTTTAAGTCTCATTGATGCATTTAGGGAGTGAAGGCTAGCCCGTCTGGTTCGATACCACAGAAGAGCTGCTGTAGCACATATTGCTGAAAAGGTTCATGCTGGCAGTGATAGAAAGGTGCTGGATCACACAGTGCATCACAGCTTGTTGCGTATGGAGCTGCGTAGCCGCAGACCGGTCAGAGTGCCCGTGCTGACCCCTGTCCACTGCCAAAATTGCCTACAATGGGCACGTGAGGGTCAGAACTGGACCATGGAGCAATAGAAGAAGGTGGTCTGATAAATCCGTTTTTTTACATCATGTGGATGGCCGGGTGTATGTATGTTGTTTACCTTGGGAAGAGATGGCACCAGGATGCATTATAGAAAGACAGCAAGCCGGTGGGGGCAGTGTGTTGCTCTGGGCAATGTTCTGCTGGGAAACCTTGGGTCCTGGTATTCATGTGGATGTTACTTTGACACGTACCACCCACCTAAACATTGTTGCAGACCAAGTACAGCCTTCATGGAAAGGGTATTCCCTGATGGCAGTGGCCTCTTTCAACAGGATAATGCACCCTGCTGCACTGCAAAAATTGTTCAGGAGTAGTTTGAGGAACATGACAAAGTTCAAGGTCTTGACTTGGCCTCCAAATTTCCCAGGTCTCAATCCGATGGAGCATCTATTGGATGTGTTTGAACAACAAGTCCGATCCATGGAGGCCCCGCCTCGCAACTTACAGGACTTAAAGGATCTGCTGCTACCGTCTTGGTGCCAGATACCACGAGACACCTTCAGAAGTCTTGTGGAGTCCATGCCTCGACGTGTCAAAGCTATTTTGTCGGCACAGGGTTTTACAACAGACCATGAAGTTGGTCAGCCTCCGTGAGCTTGGGTGGGTATGATGTGCATGCAGCTGCAGAAGGGCAGAAGACCCTCTATCTAACTATGCTTTGCGATTTACTTTAATATATGAACATTTTCTAAAAGGTGCACAGTATATGCTGGAAACTAACTGTGTTTATTGATGTTTGTGTGTATGTGTGTATGTGTGTGTGTGTGTGTGTGTGTGTGTGTGTGTGTGTGTGTGTGTGTGTGTGTGTGTGTGTGTGTGTGTGTGTGTGTGTGTGTGTTTCGGTCAAAATTATGTCCTTACCATCTAGCCACTGTTCACTGGCTAATCTTCTCTTGCTTTAGATCCAGGTCAGCTCTGAAACTGTTTTGGGTCTAAATAGTGGCACTTATGTGTGGCCCTCAACTGTAGTCAAAACAGGCCAGTGCCTGCCAAGGTTGTACCTCAGCAACAGTTCATTCTAGCGTAGTAGTACATTCTGAAAAATGGTAACGGGTGAATAGGAAACCCTGATGGTTCCAATTCTGATCAAGGATAAACATCACACTTCCTTTCATCATTGTAAAATCTTGACATCTGTACAGAGTCTGGATTGTGCAATTGCAGGCATCAACTCAGTGGAAAAAGATATCCCTTTAGAGAATTACTCTCTTGCATGTTCTCTCAAACACCAACACACATACACACACACACACACACACAGGCACACACACACACACACACACACACACACACACATACATTTTTACACATTTTATTTTAAATAAATAACCCTGAATACCTGCTTGTTGAATTCAATGGCCTATTGAGAGGCACACATTTGACCTGCAACTGGGTAATTTCTCTTGTAGATATAATACTCCACACATTTTTAGCTGCTATTGTGTGATTCACTATGAACTGCATCCATATAGTATCACACACAGGTATAAAGGTTGGGAAATGCAAAAGACTAGCATAATTATAGCTCACCAGCTCATAGTATAACAGCAATTAGGCTTAGACCTCAATTGAACCAAAAACAGCGAGCTTTTCACAGCCGATTAGGGAATCTAACAGCTGTGCAATTGTACTTGTCTAAAAAGTATTTCCTTACAAAGCTGTATTGCACAACACAATCTCACAATTACCCTAATGTGGTCAGTGTTCAATCACAATGCAAGTCAACTGTTCACAACTGTTCAACCCTGTTCACACAAATCTAATGAGATTAAAATGAGTGTCGATGATGGTGTGCGGGGAGGTGTGTGTGTGTGTGTGTGCATGGGGGAGGGGGGTGGGGGGTCCTTGTTGAAAAAACTTATATGGTGAAGCTTATTTTCTTATCAACTTTTAGAGAGTGGATGGTATATTTCAAGCCACTGAATGACAGCCTCATTATGGAATGGTTTGACACCAGGACCTTTTGCATGGCATCGCTCACAATTACACATGTTAGGCCAAAAACCCACACACTGCGGAAATGATCCATCTGCACAGTAAACAGGACTGAAAACAAAATGCTCTTCACACTCAATTAAACAAGAGCATCGACGATGGAAGGAGGAAAGGAACAGCCATTTGGAGCACTGCAAATATTCTGCTACAGGCATATGATACTATGATATTTTGAAATCTGTAACCTTTGATCATCCTGTATATCAATACAGTATGGTAGAGAATAAGCCATGTGTAAGTGACAAAAAGGCCCTAAAATCATTGTGAATTTGTAAAGCATGTTATCCAATGACTTTAGTGTGAAGCCCAACTCTAACCTTTTACTTGTGCTTACGATTTTAACATTGTGTCAAAAAGATCACAGAAGCTGAAATGTATAACGATGTTCACATAATCAGTAACATAAACTTTCATTCGACTTCCGATCTTGAACCTAATCTGATGACAAATTGTGCTTTATTCTTTTCTATTAAATGTGATAGTATACAAAGGAACATAATACATAGAATACATACTGTATATAAAAAATGTGGTTCTGCCCAGGACGTACAACATGTGATCCATTTCCACTTTTTGATACTATATACAATTATCAGTTAATGTGTTATCTTATGTGGAATTTCAGTGTGTATTATACCCCCTGGAATGCAAAGAAAATGAATATAGGGAATTCAAATAAAAGTATAAATACAAAATGAATTCATCAGAAAACCAAGCAAAACAATTGTACTAATGCATTTGCTTCTACATGTAGTTCTTAATTATTATATTATTTTTTTATCCCAGATTTGGCTTTGCGAACCATGAGGAGATTTATTTTGTGTAGTACTGCATTGAGGCTAAGCTGGCTAATTGCACAAAGGCTCCAATTCCTTGACTCAATCAGACAAGGGGAAGAACAGATCGTTTTGTAGTTTTAACATTTTGGGTACATTCTGTTTTTGTTTTGGCAAGAATTAAAATATTAATCTCTCGTGTAACAATTGCCCCCGACCGTACCACCCATGACAAGCTACCCTGCTAGGCAAACAACGCTAGCTAATATTTGACAAACATGTAGGCCTACATCAAAATGTATGACAACAGAATAGTCATCAAAACTAGACAGATTTAGAAGCATAACAGTTAACACCGTACGAGGAAAATACAGTAGATTAATAAAATTACTTATGCAACTCAAAAAGGAGCTTTGTCTGAAAAACTTTGACAAGTATGAGCAGGGACGTAATTTAGGGGGGGTGACATGGGGGACATGTTCCTCATCATGGAATCGAATCCAGGTCTTAGAGTCAATTCTCGATTCCTGCCATCACTGGGGTCAGGGATTTACTCTTTTTGGAATCGATTCCACAGCCCTAATTATTCCCAATGATGAAGAAATGAGCATGAGCTCACATATAAGATTTACTATAATTGTGGCTAATGTATTATTCAAAGGTTTGATCAGTTCAGGAACACTTCCCAAAGATCATTCCAAGGACAATATAAAGTAATGTTCCAGCTGCAATTAATGATATATAATTCTGGATTAATAAGTAATTTGATGCAAGACACAAACTTTGCATAATACCACAAACCTATCAGGATACCTGAAGAAAGTTATTTCTAATCTTCCTGTTGACCAAAACAAACACTTTTCTCATCGCTTACAGAGGGTTTTGTCTTATCGGCTAATCTTTTAGGTCAAATTGTTGAGTTGGTCAAAATTGTACATAACATTTGAAGGTAAACTGTTAGGAATTGACCACCAGCATTTCTGAGCCAATTGTTTGCAACAAATACATTAACAGTCTAGGCAAAACCTTTTTGAGAGGAGGGGTATTTGCAAGTAATTAATATATAAATCATTACGCTTTTTCAGTGTATGCAGAACATGACCTCCTCAAGCCCTAGCCCCAACAAATTAAAAGGGTGCAGATTAAAAAGACTTTCAGACTCAGTGTTCCAGAGCAAATAAACCACATCCGGACTTTCCTCTACCTTAGGATCATTCGAGGTTAGGTGTCCTCATCCTCCAGATCTGCTCATGTCTGAAATGAATGATACCCTAACCTCTTACAGAAATCCTTGAATTGACAAAGGACATTGAATACATACGTTAGACCTATTCAAAACAAACCCCCGTTCATCAGTGCTAGACCAGGTGAGATTGGTTATTCAGTTCCTTTTCTGTAATGCACATAGCATCTCATTGTAATCGATAGGTAAATTCATCACATTATTTAAATAGACAGCCTTATATTTTTTATATCATTACATACATATACTGCATAATCTACTCCATGCTCGTTCTAATTACACAAAGCACTGTTAACTCTTTCCATTTTATTCTTCTCCCTACTTTTCATGTGTTTTGTTTTTTTTGCATATGGAATATCAGGAGATGATCCTAGCAGATCTGGTCAATTTGGCACTCAGTCATATTTTCATAGCTAAGTGAATAGCCTACTGCATAATGTCCTTTGCTTCTGTGGAAGCTTAAGTAGACAACTTGACCTGTTATTACTAAACTGTCCCTAGCTGAACCATTGTGATGGTGGAGAGAGAGAGTAAGAACATGTGAGTAGGTGAGGGAAAAGATTCCACTGCATTAGCCAAATCTGGGTCGTTGGAGAACAGGTG